>JAPZPC010000010.1:0-339752 GCA_037952705.1 Haplographium delicatum
CCCCCCCCCCCCCCCCCCCCCCCCCCCCCCCCCCCCCCCCCCCCCCCCCCCCCCCCCCCCCCCCCCCCCCCCCAATTTGTTGGTATTATCTGACTGCACGTCTACATACTTCAAAGACGGGAGGGTCCTCGGGGAGAGCCGAGCTTATTGTTGGAATTAAGTTAATCCCGTGAGGTGGTTGGAGGTTCGAAATAGCTTCCCGCGGTGGGATTGGTTACCGGCATTTACGCTCTCTTCGCAGCTGCCTGCTTGTGGGTTTTTTTTTTTAGATTCTTTGATACACATGCGTCCATCCATTTTCGGGTCTTGCTTCCGCGTTGCAGTTGTTGTTGACGAAGTCATGTACAAGTCTTTATAAAGATTTTGGGGCTTTTGGTTGCAGAGCCGGTTTCGATGCTTAGTAGGGCCAGACTTATATCCGCCTGACCTTAACATATCTATTACTAAACCACTAAGTAGTTGTTACATTCTCACTTTTAATACCTCACTCTTAGTAGTGGCCCTTCGTGGATAGATTGAATGTTCAAAGCTGCACTTGATTTAAAGGCTCTTTCTTTCAACGCCTTGTTTCCCTTCACTTCACTTCATATCACGGAGTTAGAACACGTTCAGAATACTACTCTCCACTTCTTAACAAACCCTTTACTTTTCAACATGACTACCTATTATCTGAAGATATTCCTGTTCCTAGCAGGCCCTCTGTTATTACTTCAGCTACTTGTCAATAGCCTCACATTATATTTCCGCCGTCGAGCCTTCAAAAAAGAGCATTTCTGCAGACCTCCAAGATCGAGAGCTCCTCTGAAGGATCCCTTCTTAGGCATCGACTTCGTCTACCAAACTATCAAGAACGCGGCAAACTTTCGGTATCTCCAAGGTACTAATGAACGCTTCGAGAAGTATGGTACAACATACGCGTCGAAGCATCTCCATTACCCTACCATCCATACAATCGAACCTATCAACATCCGCGAAGTCCTTGCTCATCGCTTCGATGATTACAAACTCTCTACATTCCGCGTAGACGCGATGATTCCTCTCTTCGGCCGTGGGATTTTCACCGTCAATGGTCCGGAGTGGAGTCATTCCCGAGCCCTCCTCCGGCCCAGCTTCGCCAAACACAACGTCGTCAATCATCTGAAGAGCATCGAGGTACACTTTCAGAATTTCCTCGCGAGAATTCCAAAAGATGGCTCGACCGTCGATCTCCAGACGCTGTTCTTCAACTTCACCATGGATACCGGAACCGAGTTCCTGGTCGGGCATTCTGTCCAGACGCTATGCGAGACCCAGCGAACAGTCATGGATCCCGACGAGGTCACAGATGCCGAGTTTGTTCGCTCGTACACCACCGCGTGCGTCGATGCCGTGGCCAACATCCGCCTCGGGGCCCTTCAACACTTAAAGTTTAGCTCGACGGCACACAAGGCAAGGCAAAAGGCTTTTAAGTACGTCGACAGATTCGTAGATGAAGCAATCACGCTCCGAGAATCGGGCAAGCTAGACGCCGCGGACGAGAAAGATGAGCCTTATATCTTCCTCCGAGAATTGGCGAAGGAAACAAAAGACCGCCGTGTCCTCCGGGATCAAATGCTTAGCGTCCTGCTTGCGGCCCGAGATACTACCGCCGCTTTGCTCAGTAACATGTTCTGGCACCTCGCAAGGAACCCAGACGTTTATACAAAGTTGAGAGAGGAGGTGGCTAGCTTAAAGGACGTTTCGCCGAATGGTGAGGAACTGAAGGAGTTGAAGTATTTGAGAGATTGTATCAACGAGAGTGAGTAGTCCCTCTCCCCTATCTATCAGTCCTTTTTGCGTTTCCTTTTATACAATATCAAACATTTCCTCATCCTTATACCTATCAAGCTCTACGCATGGTCCCCTCCGTCCCGGCCAATACCCGCGAAGCTATCCGCGACACCGTCTTGCCACTTGGTGGTGGTGCTGACGGCCAATCTCCGCTCTTTGTAAAGAAAGGCACGCAGGTATACTACAGCGTATACTCTATGCATCGTCAAGAGAAATATTTCGGTGAGAACCCGGAAGATTTCAGGCCCGATCGGTGGCAGGGACTGAGTAAGAAACTCGGGTGGGAGTTTTTGCCGTTCAACGGCGGTCCGAGAATTTGCTTAGGACGTAAGTCTTTTCTTTTCTTTTCTCCATTTTCTTTGATGAGTTGCAATGCCATGGTATTACCATGCAGATTAACTGGGTAATAGAGCAACTCGCATTGAATGAGGCCTCATACCTGACGGTGAGGCTGGTTCAACATTTCGAGAAAATCGAGGCGAGAGATGATAGACCCTGGACGGAGCTCTATACTATTGTTGCGTACTCGAAGCACGGAACTTTGGTGTCTCTCACTCCTGCGGCGGTAGATGAGAAGATGAGAAGATAACTTATTTTGGCCAGCCATGCTTTTGCTTGTTGGCTGGGCGGGAATCAGAGCGTTGCTTTCATGAACGAACTTCTGTTTTATATTTTATGCCATCTCAATTTTCAACTGATCTTTGCGTGTTTGCCGGCCGCCTAATAACCTATGTGACCTTTCGTCACTTTGCCAGTTCTCCTTGCTCGCTGGCCGCCCTTTCCACTAAGCGGTCTAAACAATCTTACAGAAATTGGCATCCATAAGTAATAGAGATTCGAGCCTTAGTGGATCTCAAATTCTTGAACTTTAATATCTTTATCTACTATGGCCTCACCGGACATGTAGCCGTGAACATATGCTGCACCTATGATAATATGATGGCCATCAACAGGCCGTAAAATCATGGGGACAGAGCAGCCAAAAAGGACACAGATCTTGTCACCCTCTTCAGTCAGGCTTGGGGCAAGCCCAGGAATGCCTGCTGATGACATGAAAAAGCGTCGATGGAGCATACAAGCCGCGAGAGTACTCATCCATCCCATTGACCTCCCTTCATGGGATTCATCCCAGTCGTGACCATCAGTCAAAACAAGCAAAGTTTGATCCAGAGAAACCTCCGGGCAGCTTCTCATGGATAGAGCTGAGAATTCTCCAAGCACCCATCGACACAATTCTGCCTGGGAGTCTTCATTGAGGTGATGCGGTCCAATCCGGTTACACAATAATATCCTTACAAATGTCTCCTGGGACAAATCTGACATCCCTTTTTGAGATTTCCACAGTTGCCACCAATCATAGAATGCTCTTGAAGCTGGGTCGAAATCGTCTACCATCGCCATTTCACACGGCTTTCCAAGACTCTGGATGGCATCGATGCAATGGCCCTTTGTAGATATTACCCGATCCGTAAGATATTTCACGTCAGCTCTGGTTGAACCTGCAGCAGACGCTTTGTACATTGACATGTTGTAATTATGAAAAAAGTCCTCAATATAACTGTCTTTTACACTCCAATCTGGAACCCAAGAGGGTAGATCGTATTCATTTGGACCAAACCTCCGAAGGACGGATATGATGTCGATACTTTGGGAAGAAGTAATCAAAGAGTAAACCAGATTCGTATAGACTTCGCGTACAGAAGATAAGTAGTCGATAGGGAAAGTGTTACGTGCACTTGAAATTCCAAGTAGCGCATAAATCTTGTCTCTTGGGTTCGTTGCAAGTTTTAATGAATGTTTCAAGAGCATTGATAAAAGATCAGGAAATGCGGCGTTGTCATCTCTGTAAGTTGGACGCAATGCTTGAGGGCCCCACCACGATATGTATCCACGCATTGTGGGATGCTTGCTGAATATGTCCGCAAGAAATCCATCATAGTGAGTATATAACATTTCCTGGACCTTAACAAGTATTTGCCACTCAATTGACTCAGGCCCGCAATGTACCAGGATGAAATTTGCACTTTCAGCCTCCTGCACAACCCAGACTCTATGCCAGTAGTCGCGATTGAACAGCCTGCATAAAGCATAGAACGACGTTAAGGACTTCGGATCCTTGATTTTGCTCTCAATCCAACTCCGATCTTCATAATGTCTGTGTAAATCCATAACCAACGCAAGAGCGTCTCCGCTGTCGTAATCAGAAGACCCAAGCCATATAAGTACCCTAGCTGCTTTGCTATATATATGCTGCATTTTCCGAACTTGTTGGCTCTGCTCTTCAAGGTTATGTTGATTAATACATATGGCATCTACCCAAAGCATTAGATCCTCAGTGGCAGAGCGCAAATTTAACAAGGCGTCATAGAGATTCGAAGTACATTGCAAAAACCCGCCATCAGCGTTAATCCAATTGATGCTCTTGGTATTCCCCCAAGTATATGATAGAGCGTCATACTTCATGCTATTTATCAAAGTATGAACTACTTCACATTTGATGGAATCATCTCCAGAACCTTTCTTGAGCCGTAGCAGACGGATCTCATCTGTTTCTGGATCAATCGATGTGTAATTATATGGTGAGTTGAAATTTGGAAGTCCAGTCTCCCGGTCCGAAGCCATTTTCTCAGACTGTCGATGATGTTATAGTATAAGATCAGCAATATCATTCACTACTGCTAGCTGTTCAGCGCCTCGGGTGCATAGGACAATGTGAGGGCGAGGTGAAGGTAGCCAGCCTGAAGTAGAATTGACCTGTGTACTGGCTAGTGGAGAGCAGTGAGGAGGGCAGACGATGCGTTCGACTACCAGTATAAGACTATGTTGACTAATAATTTGTAGCTATTAGGTTTGATAAGTAAAAGTAAGGTTGTGGAGGTTGCACATGCGCCATTGGTGAGGTGAGGATGCGAAGTAAGGCGTGGATTGTTGGAATCAGGTGTACGCTGTACACTTGTAATTTGTATACTGGATATATATAAGGCCTTACGCCTCCTGGAACTTCAAGAATCAAGTCGTCAAACTCCAACTGTAAGTTGCAACATGGATGACGAAAGCAATGGGTCACGTGCAGAGGTGCTGAGTAGGTTAAACACCAATCATCAAAATCTTTAGAGTCTGTTCCTGAGATGAAAAGCATCTGAGATGCGCTCAACGACTGATTCCATCTACCGAGAAGTACTCATTTTACTAATTTTCTTAGGATTCCTCAATCTTGTACTCTAAGATAACAAGTAGGTTTTTAACCGCAATACGAGAGTTCTTATCCCTAGAAAAATTAGAACAGTCATTGTTTGGCAGAGCTAAATAAGTCCTACTACCAAAGCATCCCTCCCAGACATCGAGCACGAGGGGTTGATGCCTTCCTCATCGCATGCAACGCTATTAAAAGTAGAGTTTAATTCATCACAATTACGGCAAGCCTATTATGTAGTTACATTAACGGGAGATTTTATTCTAGATATACAAGTTCAGAAAAGTCCCAAAGCCTTTGAACATTAAAATGGAAAATATTTTCTAATATTTATGCCTAGGTCACATATTGGTGTTTAGGAACAATAGGATGGATGCGGGCTAGAAGACAGCTATTCTAGACCGGAGATTATAGAGCCTAATGTAATCTTTGAGAAATAGTCACACTTGAGAGATGTCTTCCATACGGATCTTTACCTGGATATTGTGTACAATGGGATCGAATAGTTATGGCTGCGCGTTATTGGACTTCTGTTAACTAGCTTTGAGCCTAATTCACATTCCTTAACCTGAATATCGCGTCGACCCATGATCCTCTAACAACCTACAAATGTCTCTAATCTGTCTCTTCTCCTCTTCGGGCCCTGTGGCATCCGCCCTCAATTTCAACCCGGAAACCATATACCGAATCTCAGCCAAGAGCGCGTCCGCATTGCACTTCAACTCTTCACGCCGAGCCACCTCATCACTCACGCATTTTCCCATGCCCCAGATCTGTAATTCTAGCGCGAACATATGCCGTAGCAACATAGAGCATTGCACCACCTCTTTCGTAATATTGTGCGGCACCTTCGCCAGATCCTCGGATGTTTCGTCTTGCTGCTCTCGTACGCCCCATGCTGGAAATAAATCCTCAGCGGAGAGCTCATACACTGCTGGTTCTGGCCCGGTGGGACATTTAGGTGGGATGGGCGCTACGTAGATGGGCGCTACGTAGATTGGCCTTTGAGGTGTAGAGCTGCTGGGCGCTGTGTAGGATTGCTTTTGAGGTGTAGAGTTGCTAGATCCCATGGTTGGTTGAAGGGATAAGTTGTATAGATACTGGGGTTGTTGAAATAGTGTAACAGTGGGTAAGTAGGTAATATGGGAAGTATCAGACCACAATGAGGACACGCAGATAAGTTGCTAATGACAGTAGGCTGGAATTGTGGTTTGGATCAAAATCGTGTTACTCCACAATAATTTGTTTGTTTCTATAATAGTAGGCTCAATTAGATATTAAGCACATAATCGCTTGCTTAACCTCGCTAGTTGGTAACGCCCAAAACGAATGAGGAAGCAGAGAAGTCGATCCTAAAATTCCAGCCCGCCACACTAGAATACAAGAAGTAGACTCAAAACAGATAGCCATTTTGAGATATCTGAATCGCAAGAAGAGAAATGCTTGTAGGTAGAAAGCCATGCCCAGCTTCTGCGTTTGGCAGCTAGTCAAGAGCAACTCCTGCCGGTTAGGCTAAGAAGAATTTTCGGAACACGACTTGGCGGCAGTACGTGGAGTGATCCCCTTGGTTAATTTTTTAATCAACCTTGCTGATTCTGCGGTATTTAATGCAGCGTGATCCCTCTAGGCCGCACTTTCAGCGAGTTTACGCCCTGCTTGGTCCTGCGTTCAGCTGCAGCCTCGTGAGGCTCTCAACAAAAAACCGTTTGAAAGTGAGATATACGAGGCATAATAAATATCCAGTAGTGTGGATTAGTGGTTATCGGAACAGTAAGCCATTTTCAGCCTCAATTTTAAATACCCTGATAATATATGATATAAGTGCATGTGCTGTTCAAAATGATTGGTAAAACGCCTGTGACGTGAACTCCATTACCAGATTGTCACCCTACAAAGTCATATCTGCTATGCCATCGTCTAGATTCGTCAAAGTACCCTTCCAGCTGCCCACATCCCTGTTGCAACAAGTGAATCTGACTGTTACCTCCTGAGCTACACTATATTCAATATCTAATGCAGTGTTGTAGTACACGCCCGAACTGCCCTCGTATAGCTCTCGCTTAAATTTCTCTATCGGGACTGCACTTAAATCTATGTTTATCGGGAAAAGCTCCGTTACTTCTGGTAGTTACGACAATGTCAATTGTAAGCTTTGACTCAAACCCGTGGAGGGGGGAAAATAGTAGTAATGAGAAAAGTTATTTAGAGCGAAGCGAGAATATTTTGAGAATTTTTTACAGATTGGATGTGAATTATTTGCGTACCTGTTTTCAAGGCTGTCAAAGAAGACAAAGGGTTGTCCATAGCTGTAATAGCAATTGTTATTGTCATCCTTTTCTGGTAATCAAGATCCTCTTTGGCAAATCTATATTTCACACTTAAGTTAGAGACACCAGCTTGGTTCGGGAGAAGCACATCTCCTTTCCGAATAAGCCAGGTGATTTGATTAGGAACAACCTTTTTTCCATGATAACGATCTTTGATCACGTCCGCGTTGTTGTGTCTCCAGGCCGCGTATGACTGAGTGGTGATGATACCATAGTGTCTTGGGCAGGACCTAGATTTAATAGGAGGCTCCATGCCAATACCCATCCCTCTCAGAACGGCCCCTTTGACAACACCGCTCCAGCTGCAAGTTGAGGTTAGAAAAACACTCGGATTTTATCCTCGAAAGAATTTCACAAACCAATCATCAGTCCTTTCGACATGAATATCGATTGACTCCGCAAAACTCCTCACTTCGTTGACAAGATATGGACTCTCTGAGAATCCTCCAGATAGAAAGATATTCTTGACATTCAGGATTAGTTCGCTTTCCGGAGCTTAAAAGAGATGATGGGAGATTCCAAAACTTACAGTAACGTCTCCAGGAGTTTCCCCATTTGTTAGATTTTGGACCAGGGCGGTCTGCTTTGCAATTAGATCAAGAGTTCCCCTGACACTCTTTGTGAACATTTTTTTCATGTCTTGTCTAATAGAATATTAGCAAATTCTTAAGAACGACCTTTTAGTTTTGTCTACTCATTAAGTGTGACTCGCTGGTCAGTGTCTACAGATGTAGAGTTCGGATTAGGAACTGTAATCTCGTTCGATTCAGTTCCTCCGAAAGAGTGTTTAATGACCTGGAAACGCTCAAGTAGAATTCTTCCTACTGGCATGAGCACAAAATGACCAGCGGCGCCATAATCTGGAGGTAGTATTTCCAAATCTGGCCGTTTCTGCTGCATCCATTCCAGAAAAGCCCGGTCAATGAATGTCGCTCCACATCTTGCTCCTGTAATGTAGTTAGATGGCATATAAATCTTGCTTTATCGTTTTTGACCCACCAGACATTCCGCCAACTCTCGTAAGTTGGAATGGCTCAAGGCTGTCGACATGGTAGGAAACAAGATCCTCCAACATACGTTAGCAAATTATGTCGAGGACATTTTCAATGATCGAAGTTACCACAGTCCCACCTCCAGCGTCACACAGCACAAAGCATTCACCCTAGGATTATGAGCTTTCAAAACCTGGCCCTTCATGGTGGTATACTCACCTCAAAGATAGAATTGGCATCTTTCGCGAGTAAATCTTGAATGGTATATAATGCACATGCCTCCGGCTCGGAAGTGAAGTAAATATTTCGGACAGTTGGAAACAATCCCTTATGGAACGCGCGATTAACTGCTCGGAAAGTGGTATTCATGGCTTCATATGACCATTTCTATAACTTAGATTGAGAATCAATGTATCAACACAAGCTTCAATTAGAGCAACTCACAGCTGGATGAGTGATGACAATATCGAGAGGAACACTGTTCAAAGTATGTTTGCCCTTGCTTCTCATATATATACACCACTCTCTTGCGACTTTGCTAAGGTAGTCACCCACAATATCCCCCGCATTCTTACATAAATGCCGCGGGACATTGTTCGTAACACCTGCATTCTCATCTCTCCTTAGTTTATTGATAAGGTCAAGCCCTTTAATCAATTTTCCGAAGTCTTCTAGCTCCTTGGATGATGTGCGATGTTCGAGCTCTAGTTTCGTCCACCTCATCACCAGAGAGTTATCGTCAATGGAGTATCCCCACTGCTTGCACCTTTTTGCACTTGCACTTGGGGAATAAGAGTAAGCGGATGGAACTTTCTTCGCATTTTGTTGGGGCCAGGCTCTGAAAACATTTATGTCATTTACGGAAAGTTTATCTTCCCCAGTTGTTTGCATCCAAGCCAGCCCTATTAGATAATCTGTAAGAAATTTTGATTTTAAACATATTAGGACAAGGAGAGTTTCTTACCTGTGTATGTGGTGCCATAATCGAGACCTAGAACTATTCGAGGGTCAAAGTCTACAGGCCCTACTTGGCTGTCATCCGAATCCTGCGCCATAGAGGATGGCCTAAGCCCTGGAGATCCTGCCATGGATTTTGAAGGGGATAATTTTCTAAATTTTACCCGATGAAGATCTATAATATTGCTTGTCCACGAAGCTGGGAGAATGGTATATCAGATCCTAAATATACAGCCTCCAAGGAATCCAACGTTCCAGAGCTCTACCAGATAAGGTGGCTGACTCGGTAGAAATTTCCTTTTCTGTTATTCTCATTTAAGGCTGGAAGCTATCTATTATCACATACTGAACATTGATTTTCGGCTTGGCGCCAAGACTATAAGGTGCCACGATATACTGCATGCATACCACAGCCTCTTCTGAAGTTCTGATTCTGCCCGCGGTCAAACAGAAGCCAGATTTATGGTAACTAGGGAAAGAAGAGCAAGGGTGGCCGGCATTAGCTACATCAAGGCAACTCTTAAGGCGATACCCAATCTTCCCACACTAAATTTCCAGAGCCTCGTGTGAGCAGTTGAAAACAATTCACTTACCTCACAATATATCCGCCTCTCAAGCTTTACCAATTCTATTACTGTCAACTCATTCCATCACATTCCTAATATCATGCTCTGGTTTGATTATAAAGGCTTTGTTGAATTCATATTCAGAAACATTTTTCGGGAGTTTCCGGACGCTGAGAGAACATATGAGGAGAATTTGAATACGCAGGACTCGAAAGACTGGTGGAGTTCGCATGTCCAGCAGAAAGGAAAGCCATTAGAGCCGGTTGAAAAACAGTGGCAGCAGATCCTTCTATATATACGATATTGCAGAAAAGAAATATGGGATTTGAGCACTGATATTACCAAACTCAAAGACAAACATTTAACTAGCATGAAAGAATTTGAGAATCATATCAGAGAACATGCCAAAGAGCTTAAAAAAAAAGATCGGGAGATCAAACGACTTTTGGGACAGCTTTTGGTTAACCAAGATGATAATCAGGCTTTACCTGACGACATACTAAAGAGAAAGTTCAAGGAACTGCAACGATTAATCGATTGCGGGATTGCTACCCGCCACAAAGAGGTTGTGATTTCCCAAGATTGTCATCTTGAGCCTGGTATAGATCCAACAAATTTTGTTGGCCGAGCAAGCAGGAAAAAATTACATATGCTGCTCAGTAGCACTATCTGGAACATTATCCACGAGCAATTCTTCTCTATACCATTTGGCTTTGGTGTCATCGGTCCCAATAATGGCCCTGAGAGTGGTCATGCAAAGTTGATGAATGTTTATCACACATTGCAAGAGTTCCTGGATGGGTCTGTAAGAAAAGGTATGACCACCCTTTCAGATTGATTTTCCAAGCGACTTACTCCTATCTAATGTCCAGGTTTTCCGGAAAAAGACGACTTCTCTGCTTTTAAACATGACCAATCGGCAAATAATTGGCGGTCAGCGACCTTTCAGTGTGTCAACATTGAATTAACAAGAAACGATGAGCATGATTCACTTGATAGCCAGGTAGTGAAATTTTCCGCAGACAATGTCAATTATACGATCAATCGCATCCTAGAATTTCTTTCTGATATATCCAAATTATCCAACAGTACGATCACGCAAGAGATGAAAGAGCAGATTCGTACCATAGTAAAGTTATCACTCGAAATCGCTTTGCAGTTCGGCATCAATCCTGCGCAGCTGCGTTTATCAATCCCTAGTCGCGGTAAAGAGGTCAGATTTGGAGAAGAATATCATCACTGTGAAAATGGAGCTTTGGACAAAGATTCTGTTTTCAAGGTTGATCTAGTCACACTTCCAGGCCTTCTGAAAATTGGAGACGGCCGGTCTGATATGACCTCTAAGCGATTCATTGTGCCGTGCGAGATCTACCCAGAGCAGCCGAGTGAATGAAAGTACAGGCGTCGACAATATTTAAGATTTCACTGGGAAAGCAAATATATCTCTTTAAATGGAATCTTTATAATGATATTAAAATTAGAGCACTCGTGATCCTATTGAATTGTCAGGAACTAGCTCAAAAATTGTTTATTCGATGCTTGCTGATGTGATTCCGAGTGCCCGGAATATCTGGGTTACACAGTCATGATCTTTAGAATGAAGTCTCAAGACTTGTTGGAGGCAGTTATTTTAAAAAATCCATTGAATTCTACTACCTTCAACCTCTCCTGCTAGTAACTCAAGAGAGATTATTTGAACGCTTTAAAAAGAAATTTAGAGCAGCAATGACAGAACCACCGAACTTAGCAACGCCCTAGGATTTCCACTCTTAACCCAATACCTGCTCGACTTTAGAATTCCAATTGCCCGGTTCTGCCAATTTGGAGACAATGTCCAAGACGGTTTGGATATGGCTATTGACTTCATCTGAAGATAGTTGCAAATCATCAAAAGAAGCAGCGAGGCATAGTAGCTCATTGTTCAACATCCCAGCAGACCATAAAATTCCACTCAATTCAACTATCATTAGCCAAGGCTTAAGGCACTATAAAATATCCAAAGATATACGGAGAAGACTTACCTATCTGGCCAATCCAATCTGCCCACAGGCTCTAGCGCAATGAACTCACTCTTCTTACCCACCAAATACCGCAGACTGATATCCCAGCTGAAACTTTGTCTCTGCGATGCGTCCATGACAAAACTTGCCTCATCACCCATTTTCTCGAGGACCTTGAACCAAGACGCATGGGAATGTTTAGCCAGTTCCTTCTGATCTTCTCGTAATTGCTGTAAAAGTTCTCCGACGGTTTCATCGGGGTGAATCGGAATCATATTTAGGGTCCATTCTAGTGTTGGGCCATCAATGCTCATTGCAGAAGGAAGGCCGCTTTTCATCCATGGAAGAACGGGGGGCCAAACTCGACCTGAATCCAGATTGTTGAATATCGCATACTCTTGGCCGGTCTGTTTAGTATTGAAAAGAGCAATTGCGGTCTTGAGGAGCAGCGACGGGTAAATGTTACGCTTCGACTCTAGGCTGGTGATATTAGGGCACTTGAGTGATCCAACAGCACGTGGAAATCTGTTTCGGGGGCCGCTGTCACCTTTTCGTGATTCTGTTCTTGCAAGATAATGTGGGGATCCTTTGTCATTGCCACACATGAATCCAGGGGCTTTTTGACGTGGCCAAAACGCTTCGGTGCGGTTTGATATTCCCTCCAAATATTTAGCCATGAAGCTGACAGATGAGGCGGCTGGTGGGCTGGAGTCAGAGACGTAGATTAAGTCGCCAAACATTCTAAAGGGAGTTTCGGGAGAGAGTATTTCTGTGCTCGGGTTATTGACTAAACCATCGAGGTCAGTAATCCATTTGAACATTGTAATGGCATCAAAGATTGAGTGGCTGTAGGTCATGATGAGGAAGAGGGACCCTGTCTCCTCGACTGTCACGATCACAGCTTGAAACATCTGAGTACGAGAAAAGGATTGGTCCGAATCATCCTGATATATACTTTGCATCAAAAGAGGACTGTCAACCTCAACTTCAGTGATCAAATACCTATAAAGTGTCTCGCTTGGGCGAATTGCAATGTGAAAAGGGGTTTTGTCTGGTAGCTCGGCAAGAAGAGTTCGAAGCATCTGACGGGAGCTGAGGGCCTTCTCTAATTGTTGCTGAAGGACATTTGACGTTGAATTGTGGACCTTGAATAGAACGCGGTGATGATACGACTGCGGTCTGGGGCCGACAGCGAGAGCGCGGTAGAAGTCTCTAATTGGGATCACAGCCTCAGCGTCAGCCGCCCAATTTAGGCCCAATGGCTTAAGAACTTCATCAGCGGCTGCAGATATCTCATTGAAACGCTCCAAATCATCGTTTGCTAAAGAGACATCTTCCAATTCCAGGGACTTAGACTGAGTCGCATATGTAGCGGCTGGAGGCTTATTTTCCTCTAGACTTTTGTTATGAAGTAGCTTGGCTTGCTCTAAAATGGACATATTTTCCATTATGTCGTCGATGTATAACTTCCTCCCTAGCTTCTTTTGCACTTTATCACAGTACCTTAGAATGGTGATACTGTCAGAGTACTCTGACACTGGAGCATCTGCCTCTGGTGAATCAATACCCAGCTCGGCCCAGATCGCTTGTAACTGAAGTGTGAGAGCAGCTATGGGCTGAAGGAGCCCATCCTCTCCGAGAACCTCTGGCATTCTGGACTTGGCTTCAGAAGCCTCTAAATCCTTGGGAATTGAGCTGGATGGGGCGGGAGATTCTTCATAAAGGAAGTTCAGCACATGCTGCTTAAGGATCTCCTTACGAATCTTTCCAGTTGCTGTTGTTGGAAACTGGTCTAGCTTTAGGTCTTCCAGTGTGAGTATTGCGCCCAATGAGTATAGCGTGCCAACCTCCTCCATCACAAGCTTATTCAAGTACCCTTTTGGATATCCTTCAAGAGATTTGACCACAGCTACAGGAAGTTCACCAGCTATATCATTAGGTATTCCAACTATATGAGCCTATCCAAAAAGTCAGTAGAGCTAAAATAGATTTCTCTTTTACTCACGACTATCCCTAGGATTGTGCTTAAGCAATTTTCGATTTTTGCGGGCGCAATATTCTCCCCTCCTCTGATGATAATATCTTTAATGCGGCCGACAATATGCAGAACATCATTTTGATCGATATGTGCTTGATCGCCAGTGATACACCAATCTCCAAGTTCGTCTTTGTAGAAAGCCTTTGCATCGACTCCTCCTAAGTAATTACGGATCACGCTGGTCCCACCAATGTGCAACTCTCCAACGTCATCTTTCTTAAGAATCGTCCTACTTCCAGGTTTACATATTCTCATGCGACACCCAGGAAGAATTTTTCCAACGCCAGGATAAAATCCACTTTTAAACATTGGGTCAGAACGGCTGAATGTGGTGATTGGAGCCCCTTCACTCATTCCGTATGCAGTGAAAGCTGTATCACTTCCAAATTTTCTGCACATCTCCACATCTTCTTCTCTTATGAGCGTGCCTCCAATTGATATGTACTCAAGTGACAGAGCATCTGGGCCTGGGAATGCTGGATGTCCAAGTAAACCCTGGACTAATGTTGGAATTGCAGCCATCCGAGTACACTTTTCATCGATTAAGCCTTTCAAGGAAGCAGTAATATCAAATGATTTAGCCGGCAGAACAACGCATCCTCCGTATCTCCAGGCTCGCAGTACTTGATTGATGGCGAATATGTGCCAGACAGGTGTGTGAGCCAAGTATCTGTCAGTGTAAATTCCACTGACGTTTGGATCAAAATCATATGAAGAAGACCAGAGGTTCCTTGATGTATGAGGGCATCCTTTCGGATTAGACGTGGTGCCACTCGTGAAGACTACTAAAGCAACGTCGTCTCCGAGATTGCCTCCGACATCTTTCTCGAAATGTGATAATGGGGTCTTAGGGAGAGATGTAAGAATTTCTGGAAGAGTAGTCCACCCGTCTTGGGCATGCTTGGTGCACATGATCCTAATAGGCACTTCTTGGGTAAACTCTTCAAGAGTTGATGCGGCAGACTCTTCTTCAACTACCAGAACGTAAGGCTTTGTTAATTCGGTATTGTATTTAGCGGTATTCTCCAGGTCTCTGGGATCAAGAGAAATGAAAGGCATCCTTAATCTTGCAGCAACCCAGAAGAAGAGTGCCCATTCAGCCGAGTTCCACATCACAGCTACGAGGCTCTTCCCCTTGCCGCATGCCTGGCTCTCAAGAAAATTCGCAATCGCGTTCACTTTGCCAAGAAGATTCGAATAGGTCCATCTGGTCACTGTAGGAGCGTCGGTACTGTCGGTCTGTTCAGAACCCAGTCCAGTTGGGTCTCTTTGCCAAAGAGACACAACCGCATCATTATTTGGGAATTTGACTGCCGTCTCTTCGAACATCTCCCAAAGGGCCCTGTTTAAGCCTGGCAATTCCGGCCCGAGACATTCTGCCAGATTCACCTCTGCACCGATATCAAGATCTGCTAGTTGTGTTGTTGTTGAGAGGATGGAACGAAATACTTGCGAAGCGGCATTAAACATCTTGAATTGAGGGAGAAGAAAAATTCAAAGTAGGTTGTATTGGGGCAGCACAAACGCAAAAGTAAAGGCAACGGCAAGCGCTGATCAATGATATCTGCGGAATAAATAACTGGCCGTCTTAGAACTCGGCCAAATTAACTTTCACCTTTTTATCTGATGAGAGATGCGGAGGGCGAGGTAATTCAAGACAAAGTTGTAAGGGTGAACGGCAGAACCCATTTCTATGGTACAATCCTTGTTTACATGATTATTCAATTTAACACCTTCCCTGGTTCACCTTTGAGCTGTGATAAAAATGTCTCGGGTTCTTTTGCCAATCACTTCATTTCCAACATAATACTATTACTAGAATAGTTCTGACTGCAGCCACCAAAAATGTTGGTTGGACTGCGTCTAAATATACTTCTAAGAGTGGTCGGCTTTTCTCGCTGCTTTATTCTCCTCCACATCGGCCCCAGAGTTGGGGTTTCCCAACAGTGCGGGGCGGCACGACCCTGGTACTCGGCTGGGATGCAATTGGCTGAACTCCGATGAGTAAGTTGTCACCGCAAAGCTTCGGAATCGTAAAGGGTTACGCATGCATGAGTAGAAGGTACTTGGTAGGACTTGGCGGGTGGCCAAATGCAGAATACCAAATACAGAATCATGTCCCTGTGCTAGGCTAGGTAAGATATCTCTCACATTATGAAGGTACAGTAAGTCAGTCGGCCAAAATTGTCTCCACATCAAATAGAGCACGTGACTGAGGCGGGACCGAAGTGGAGCTACAAGAGAAAGGGGTTCAGGAGACGAAGCGAACCGCTAGCGGTTCTACCACTGCCATCTCGATACCTAGGTTCACCTAGTCTGCTTAGGTCTACTATCCTATTGATGAATCTCATTAGAACTCGTTACCTGTAACGAAGTGTACGAAAGGAAGCCCCTAGTCTAGCCAGGAAATCGAATTCTTTTATCATATTCTCCCTCCCAACTTCTAGCTGAAACTCATTCTTAGACAATATGGCTTCACACAACATGCAAATACCCACATATAGGTTTATTCTCTTCGTCATACTTTCAGGGTGGTTTCGCTCCCTCTTGCACATACTGCCCTACAAGAAAAATCCCAAACAACGTCGTATTTTCCTACTATGAAGCGCGGGAGAAGGAAATATGGAAATGGGAAATAGGGAAAGGTACTTCCATTTCGACCATACTTTTGACATTTCTCAAAGTCACTAACTTTAGCATTACGCTGACTGGGACTACCATATCACTGGCTGGCCAACTTCGGTGGATTTCTCTACGCGCGAAAATCATCTTCATGAGCTTTGAGGCTCAACGAATGTGCCAAATTTGGCCATTGATATTGTGAATATAATACAGGTTCGTTGCAGTTAGGAGCATCAATAAAATTTACAATCCACAGCTGATCAAAAAATTTTCAAATTCGAGAGAGACTCTGTACGTACTGTCTCTTTCTTTGTCATTTTCCAGTACAATTTGTAGTCAGACGGCTTACCACCGAACCATAAGCGACGTTCGGAATATTGCTAGCAAATCAATCTTGCAAGGGTTTCTATCACATGTAGGGAAACATATTTTATGAGAACGAAGCGACCACTCTATGAGTCAGATTATAATTTCTCTTTCCAAGATATGTAATCGTCGAGAGCGCTGACTTTTAGTCGGGAAAGGGCAGGAACTCTGCATTATAGGGATGAATATATGTCATGTCAGAACAATTTCCAGCCCAATAGTCTGGGCTCGTTACCTTACCTTCTGAGTGTCAGACAGATCCAAGAGGCTGAAACTAGTTCAAGAGAGAGCACAGGGAAGTATGGCAGCATGGGATCGCCGTTGACAAGGTGGCGTTGAGCAGCACCACTCTTCTGAGCTGACGAGACTCAGCTAGGATCTACCATTGAGCAACAAAGCCTAGAGCAGATTCTCTTCATGAATGGCTGTGCTCCATTAACGTATCCAAGGATTTTCTTTGGTGCAGTCTTTTTCTGCGGCTATGGTCACACCGCCGAACCGGGATGCCTTCATCAGTACATATTTTTCGTCTTCAAATGTCGCCAGTTCTCTGTACTACCGCTCTATGATCCTAGTTGCGTCAAACCTTGCTTTCTGAAAAGAGAATAAATTTCTGAAAAAGGTCATAATCCTGCTGAAGTCAGCGTCATCCCAGTATTCTGGGATGGAGGGCATTGTTGTCCATTCCGAGAGCGCCTAAAATTTTATAATTTCAATGCTGATTGGCTGGTGGTTTCAGCCAATCCAGACCACAGATTGAGCATGGGCATATTACTGAACGCGCCACATTCTTTTGCGCTGAGATAATAGTGCCAGAAATGCCAGTAAGCATGGAAAGTTGCCCATACTTGTTTCATGAAAGGTGAAGGATACACCAGTCTACGCACTTTTATAATAATAGATCGTGAAATTCGTCTTGGCCACCTTCTAGTATCAAAAGACATTTCATTTTCGCCACGTGCTTCTTTAGGTCTAAATCTATGTCCTTGGCCGACGTGCCACCCTAGTTATTGAATACTATTCATTCCTTTGTTTTCTTCCCAGATCGGTTAGTAAACCCATATATGCTACTGCTTAGGACGCTAGTCTCCACGGCTCTACTAGTTCCTCTGCTCACTGAAGCTGGCTCAGCAATCTGAAGTCTGAAGTCACTTCTTAAATGTCTCAATAACTTAACCAATGAGGCTATGTTTTGGCTTAAGGTCTTACGATATCGTTTTTATTACGTTTTGACAATGATTCGTAGGGTTCCCACACAGGTTCAAGAGATTCCAGAACCAGCTTTATAAAAATAGACTATAAAGGTCTAGATCATAGGCGTTTATTATTTTTTTATCAATTTTAAATCGTAAGATATTTTCCAGATTATTTATATCCAAGTAACAGTAGCACTATTAATTAAATATTATTTGACTTTGAGTTATCTACCTCTTGTTAATAGCTTAAAATGTTACTACCTAGAAGCCATATTTTAGCCTCCGAACGATTCCCCAAGGCAATAATTTCGTATTTACAGCCCTTAAAAACCCTGGTCGATAGTCAACTAGAATATTAGTGATAAATTTTACTCTCATTAGTACGAAGTAATCATTTTCAAATCTTCCCACGCGATTGGCTACCAATCCGATTCTCTAATTATTCCCTGTACTCCAGACACGTGGAGCACATTGACCTCCTTTTCAGCAGTACGGAAGCATCGGAAAGGAAGAGCATTGCATGATCCTTCCCAAGGGTTAGGGTTAGCTGCCGGATTCTGAGTCCAAGATGTAAGTCTTGGCATCTTACTTTTCTCGTATATCCACAACGGCACCTGTTCCGCCGATGCAGTGTAACATTGCTCCCACCCCCACCTTATCTTCGGCGCGGGATACATCTGATATGGTACATTTCATGCCCGGGATGCCTCTTACGGAAATCACCACATTAGATAATGCTGCATAACGTTGGGGGCTGAAATTAATAGCCCAATTTAATTGGATATGAATATCTTTTATCGATTAACCTTAAATTTGTAAAAGTTTTCCCTAATTTCTACTCTCAAAACCGCATATAAAATAAAGAGCTTAGCGATAAATTCTTGCTATATTGCTGATACTTATCGGTACTTGACTTGTATATCACCCTTTTATTCCCAATCATGGGTAGGTAGGGGAAAGAGAAGACAAGCTTATTTTGTGGCTGGTACCACCGGTCAGTGTTTTTGAAGGCTTCCCTATCGTAAGTCTGGATTGGGATATACGAGAGGTTGTGGCGCATCATATCGTGTTTGTGGAATGTAATCGAGTCGGGTTGCACCCAACCCTTCAAAACATTTTCAAAACATGATTGGCTCAAGGGAAGCACGACTGCTTCCCCTAGGGCTGGAACTAAATAGTTCTATTTGCTTTCCAGGGCACGGATTCATACAAAATAAATGTATCCTGCCCATCGTAAATGCAGTGTGATATGACACCGGAGAGAAGCAGTACGTAGTGATGGTTACCCTGCAGGAACTCTCATTACGGCAAAGGCGTTAAAGCAAGGGCAACAGCATGCCTCAACGTGGAACCAAATCACAACGCATACGCAGGAAAATTAAGCCTTATTTTAAGAGGCTTACTTGAATCCTGACCCCCGCGCCAGTTCATCCCAAAACTCTTCCCGGTGGCACATGCTTTTTGTACCCTCAACGAATTAGCGCTTAGATAATTAGCTTCAAGTGAGGTTAACAATTGCCTCACCGTGATATCTTATGCAGATAGCGCCAATATTTCCGTTTTTTGTGGTTGCACTTATCGAAATAAGTAGACGAGCCGTCTTAGAAGTGAATCTTCAGGTCTAGATGTCATGTACGCCGTGTAGCAAGCCATAGAGAGTACCTTTAGGCATTTCTTTGGCGTCAGATGGCAAGCCAAACGCTCATTTGATTAGTTAAAACAATTTGCATTGGTGGATGAAATTAATCAGTTCCTCCTCCCTAGTCAACGTTAATAATCTCAGGGGCGATACACTTATTCCAAAGTGCTTAGATCAATGAATATAAAATAAGTGTATTTTGCTCTCACCTTTTCTTTAATTCTTCGTCAATGACAGTTCTGATTTAATCGCTCAAATTCTTCGATCTCTCAAGATGTTGCTCCTTATTTTGGTAGCCTTGTTTTCACAATTCCCAGGCTTGAATGGCCAGGCAGTGGATGCAAATGGCTTCACTCTACAGGAAAAGGTAGAGGCTGTGGAGAGGCAAATTCTAAATACAGCCACTCTTGTCAGCGTTGTTTCACCTTGCGACATCAATTTCAATGGTCCTGAGACTACTGGTGAGCAAACATCAGCTGAATGGGTTCGAATTGTGTTCCACGATATGATCACAAAAAACATTGCGGGACCTGGTTTAGGGTTAGTGTGCCTCTTCTACTTATAGCCAGTTGCTAATAACTATAGTGGCCTTGATGCATCTATTAGCTTCGAAACAAATCGAACGGAAAACGTTGGCATTTTCATAAATGTCACACTTGGTCAAGTAAGCTGAAATTGGGTTTGTTACTTAGGGGTTAGGAATACAGCTGACTCAGGCATAGTTTAACCAGTTTTTCAGTCCGGTCTTATCCATGGCAGATCTTATTGCAATTGTAAGGCTATTATGCCTACTTTAACCTATTATTCTAATACATTAAATAGGGATTATCTGACGCCCTCACCACCTGTGATCCAACAGCTCGTCGTATACCACTTCGTGTCGGCCGAATAGATGCTCATGCCGCCGGACCTTCTGGCGTCCCTAAACCAACAGACAGTTTGGCATTTGCTAAAGCAGCATTTGCTAATGCAGGGTTTAGCCAGAGCGAAATGATTCAGGCAGTGTGAGTTATATTGTATCGCGTGGAATATATAGGACTGAATGAATACTAGTGCATGCGGGCATTCGTTAGGCGGGGTCCACGCTACCAACTTTCCCGACATTGGTACGTGTTAATACATAACGCTCATTTTAGCGAAACTGATATTCGTGTTCTAGTTCCTATTTCCACAGAAAATGAAAACAAGTAAGTGATTGGGCCTAACCTAAATGAATAGTGCTGATGAAGTAGCTCCGATGGGAGAGCTCCATTTGACAGCACTTCAGGTAAATTTGACAATAAAGGTGTCACTGAGTATCTCTCTGGTACTGGCTTAAAAGGGGGGCCGCTAGTTGTAGGACCTAACGCGACTAACTCGGATTTGCGTATATTTAATTCGGACCAAAATACTACAATAACGGCTATGTCTTCAACTCAGTCTTTTGAAGATACTTGCTTCACGATTTTCGAAAAGATGTTGAATACTGTCCCTAGCGCAGTTACACTATCCGACCCAATTGGCCCTAGGCCATTCATCATACGTGAAAGTCATCTTGATCTGAATACTGTAACCGGGACTGTAACGTACTCTGGAACTATCGCTGGTTGGTCGTTTGGTACTCTTCCTGCAACCGCCACATACTCTTATGGAACCACCAGTGGAGGAAATAACCCAGGAGAAAGTAGCCATACGGGAGGTAAGATCAGATCAGCCATAGGCCAATATTATGGCTTCTGCTAATTCTGGTAACAGTTGCGGAGCCACTCGCTACTGGCCAAGGACAAGATCCTTCTCCACCAGTTCCTGATGGCTTTGGAACTATTAAAGATTACGTGTTCAGCGACTCTAGTATAGGCTCTAATGTCAATTCAATTGTTGTTAACAACAATTATACAGCAACAATCAACCAAAAGCTTTTTATTCTCCCCTCTCAGAGTTTCACGAATATTATTTCTACCTCAAATGGCAATATCTTTCAATACACCATTCGCGCTGCAGTAAGTGACTGAATGAGAACTCAACCCCAGACACTTCCCTTCTATCTTCAATCTATTACAAATTGAAGAATTTGTAAACTAACAGTATATTTTTAACTAGATTCTCAGTACACTCGCTCCGACCGGGACGCAAATGACAGCCAAGCTATGGTTTGCGATATCGCAGGCTGACTCAGTCGTGCCTAAGATAGTCAGCACGACTACCTCAATGTCATATACATCCGTCACCCTTGGGTCCTACAAGATATATCGAGCTGTCGTGTCTGTCCCTTTAGTTAACTTCAATGCGCTTTTCCAAGTCACATCGGGGAGCCAAGTTAGCTCAAAGATGGACCCCTCCAGTTGGCCTGCATGCCTAAATACTGACTTGAATACTTGTTAATTGAAACCAGCGCCTTGGTATATCGAAGCGGTGAAGAATTCTGAGCGGTCAAGTGGATATACGGAGGTTATAAGAGGAATGATGGATTAGTAGTTTTCAAAGGCTAAATTGTCATAACTTTTATTCACTATCAGTAATGACTGAGTGTTCGTTCAATTTCCTTGAGTGATACTAGCTTTAATTTTTTCTTAGCAGATTGGAACTTTGGACAGGTAGTATATTGGAACGCAAATTACAATAAAACGCCCTAGGGTCATTTGGAGATTTAACTCGAAGAGCAATGCTAGATGATGAGAAATAGAGAAGTCTATGAGTGAAATAGGACGTTAGTGATTCTTAAAAGGCGTAGTCGCTTTAGTGGATGCCGCTAGTGAGACGCCTACTTTCCACTCGGCCTCCTCGTTCACATCCGCTCTCAGGTTTGCTCGCCCTTAGCTTAGTTTGAAGCAGCATCTGCTCAAGTCCGAAGATGGAAATGGAAAATAATCAAGTAGGATTCCGATAATGAACGCTTTATTCTGCAACTCGAATCTGGGCTTTCGGCTTCACGTGACTTTCCCTTTGCTCGGGCTTGATCGGCTTCGGTTCGCATCAGGAATTGTTAACTTTTGACAAAGGCGCAAATCCAACACTCATCGATTTCAAACTCTCATTTCAAATGACAATTTGGAATCAAGAAATCGAAATTACTTATCTAATCCCAATATTTCTAGCCCTTTCTTCGGTACTTAAATTCTCCGATCCACTCGTTGAGGCTCGTTTGGCCGCTTCGTCCGACTCGTCCGAGCTTGTCCGAGCTCGTGCTGTTCGGCGTTGGTTTCACACGGCAACTTTAAATTTGTCATATAGAGGCGCAGATATGATTGGCAGAGTTCATGAAGTATCTGTCTGTCAACTAAAACTGTGATACTCGAAACAGTTGGCTTATGTATCAAGGTGTGGCGGAGCGAGGCACGGGTAGAGAATTGTACAAGATAGGCTTTCAAAATCACGATCCTTACTGTTTTGTCAGAGATATAAGAAGTGACGTGGCCGTGTTGAGATATTGATATTTGTGTGAATAAAGTATCCATCATTGCCTATCCATTAGCTACATAAGCTCGCCATCTTAATTCAAAGCCAATCGATCACTCTCCATATCATAACTCCTTAAGATAGAAAGAAATAAACGCCAACACAAAAATGGATTCCCAATCCTCAATATCACAATATGACACCCTGATCTCTTCCAACGCTTTCGTATTCGTCGTTTGTAAGATGACTCCTCAAATTCGCATATCATTTAAAGTCTCCTAACCCAAGAGTCTATAGTTTACCGTGGCCACTGGTGTCCCTTCTGCATGTCCTACCTCAAAAGCCTCCACAGCCTTGAAGCCCCTATCGCCGCCGCAGGCGGAAAGATAATCGTTGTAACTGCCGAACCCTCAGAGCATCTCTCTGCAACACGGAAGTCTACAGGCTACGAAGGCCTCATAATCGTCGATGAGTCGAATGCTCTAGCCAAGGAACTGAAAACGAGGGGGTTGATTGATGTTGCCATTAGTGAGAAGAGTGGGTATAAGGATGGGATGGCACAACCTGCAATTCTTGTAGGTAGACAGATCAAAGGGGCTGATGGGACGACTGTGCAGAGAGAGGTGTTAGAGAAATGGGCAATTGTGCCGAGTGCGATGAATCTAGGGGGTGCCAAGGATAGACCGGATTTGGTACAGGTGTGGGAAAATGTTCAGGCGAAGCTGGCTGGCAAGCCAGTGGTACATAAAAACTATAGCTTGATGGGGTTTTTCGGTACTATGTTTGGAAAGCTTTTTGGAAGATAAGTTCTGGGACCAGCGCGAACATATCATAGACACTGGGAGAGGAGTACACTTGCGAAAAAAATAGAGAATCAGGCTGCTGTAATATAATATGCTGCAATATAATTCTTTCAGAATTTAGAAATATGAGTTACGGATAAAGATTCGTTTGGAGTGTAGGATTTACCACTTCTGGTCAAGCCGTCAAGCTTTGCCAAGTGTGATAGTCTCATCTGCAATTTCTGTATCCTGGCAAACATCCACACTTTCCGCTTTCTTGATTTGCTACCCTCAACTTGATATTCTTTTAATTTATTGTTTAGCACAGAGGTGGAATCTTCAGAATTTGATGCCGCGACAATAATTCATCTCTCAGCTTTCGAAGCGGATGTGTTTTTCCAAACCGTCATTACCAAAGAACCTCTAAAGATATGGATATTGCTTTTGTGAAAAACACCACAAAAAAAGCAAAAATTAACCAAGGAGATCGACTTTGTCGTGTCGAAGACCCGCTCTTCTGTGATGTCGAAGCCGAGAGAGGGCTAATAGTTGGGGAGGCGCTAACGTCAGGGAAAGCCGAAAAGGGCAACGTTGAGAAAATAACTGTGGTGCTACTAGATATTGGAATGTTTGATATAGAGATCCTTGTTATTGGAATTCCAGCAGATGTTGCGGAATTAGGGATAAAGGGAAGTGTTGCCGTGACCCCACCACTTGTCAATACCACACATGACAGAGTTGTGGTAGAAACACACGAAGTGACGCTTGAATCTGGACTGTCGCGCTTAACATCTCCAGCACCAGGGGCGGATAGTATTGAGTTAATCAATTGGGATATCCCCAAGACAGGAGGACTCGCTGGGGTGATTTCAGGCAAAGCCTCTGAGATTGCTCCATCGAGTGATAGAGGGCCTGTGGGGTCTGGGTTCTTGATACAGCCGTAGAGAACTTGCCCTGGAACATAGCAGTTGCATGGCGTTATCGACCAAGACTCGGTGGTACCTATCGGTCCTTCAAACGGGGCTGACGAAGGATTGTCTGAATCTGTTCGTCCATGAAGAAAGGCATCTCTCTCTTGGATTGGGAAAACAGTCAATACTGTAGCTACAGTGATCACCTGGCATATAGATGATTCTGCTGGGATATCAGGGGTCGGGCTTAGAGAATTCGAGCTTGAAGATGTAGATGGCGATGTTGATTGCGATATCATCGATGTAAAATACGATATTGGTCGACTGAAAGGGGAGTCTTGTAATGTGACTTCTGAAGGGCCTGTTAATGTTGAAGATAGAGTAGTGCAGGAATCTGATGCAGGTAGTGCAGCCAGGCTTAATGGTGATGTGTCAGTCGAGATTTGTCGACGAAAGAGGGATCTTGGGGCATTCCCGCCCAAAACCAGCAGTGCAAGTTGTATGGCAGTGATCAAAATTTTAGAAAACAGCATCTTGGCTGGTGTCACTGCTTAGTCTGATGGTTTGATAAATCTGTAGCATTATTGGCTCTATTTCATATAATTTCCCGGGAATGTTCAGGGACCTTGGCCAAGTTCCAGAGAAAGCGTTATAGGAAGCTGTTGGTTTATAGACTGCACCTTGACACACTATTCAAGGTATTACTCATAGTCTTTTAAGCAGCGTATGATTAAATCAAATGAGATGTTTATGTTAATCACTTTATATATATTCACTTACTAGATAATCTGTCTCATTTATAGAATCGAATATAAAAGTTATGGAACGTAAGAGTTTGCATCTTAATTAGTAGAATGTATTAAAGTCAAGACATACTATTAGAATGTGGAACAGTGAAAGTGAGTGCTGAATAATGTTATCATCAATCTTCTCGATCACAAACTCTCACATACCATTAAAAGCCTCGCAAACAACTGGCATCATCCTGGCCAGCCATACCCACCTATCCAACCTACGCTCTTAATCATCCCGCACTCTCCCCATGGCCCTCGAACATCCATTTTCCTCGCTCATATAATAGAAACACGACTGCAACAGTGCCAATAATAAAACCAGACCACCCCAGAGGGCCCAAGCAGGAGGCGGGAACTTTTCTTGTTGCGCCTGGCTACAATACACATAGGAACTCTTCGAGTCCGTAGATATGGGGATAGAGCCGGTTGGACACGTACTTCGCTCATTCTTCTTCCGCTCTACGGTGGTGGGGAAGTGGATACCACTTGCTGGATTATCGAAAGATTGAGTTCCGGTTGCAGTTGCGGTAATGGTGGTGGCATTAGAACTTGCGAGGAAGAGGGTGGCTGTGAGGATAAAGAAGACGTAGATTGAAGCGTGGAGCTGGATTTTTGGAACTTTTTGGAATATTTTGGAGGGCCCTTGAGAAGTTTGCTTTGGGGAATTTTGAAAGTGTTTGGATGACCCCCGTGCGAGTTTCAGAATAAGGAAATACTTATGTAGTTTCTCTGTTTGAGAGGGGGGTTAGAATCGGTGTTTTATTGAAATTCTAGGAATGTAAATTCATGTTTCCTTTATTCTACGTATTCGATGACTGAGAATATATAAAACGAGTCAAGGAGATTATTTAGTGAATGATAGGACGGGTGAAGTGGGTTCTAATGCAAACAAAAAAAAACTGTAAACTTATGACTACTGGCTATTTTGAGCAAACTGCGTGGCAGAAGTGCTGGAGTTTAGTTGCGCCACTGCTATTTGTTGAAAATCTTTAAATCACTTGGGCTCATGAATTTTAAGAGGATGTAGGTAAATAATAACAATATAGATCCATAAATTTTCAAGTAAGTACAAGAAGCGATCGTCATCTAATCTAGCTTTTTTTTGCCGTTCTCTAGATCTCCCTCCGTAACACTCAGGTCTCGACTTCACAATTGGTACCCCGTGATCACATACCTAGAAAATCTAGGAAAATTTGAAACCTTCAGCCATGAGTCGTCACTCTGTCCTAGGTGCGAGGAACAAAAAATTCAACAATAAATCCGACTGAACGCCGAATGCCCACCCCCTGCCGCTGGTAAATAACGCACATAATCAATGCTCACGTTCAGGGCTACAACTAGCCGCTCTCTCCATCTTTTCTACCATTTCGAGGACTCTCCCTTTTCCTCTTCGTTCAGGAGAGCTTTCTTTCTCCGAATCTCTCTCCAAATCCTTCTCGGCGTTGGTCTCTGGTTCTTTCTCTTCACTATTCTCCGGTATACCGACCTCTTTTTCCAACAGCGGAGTTTCTGCCTCGTCCACCGGCTCCGAGGGACCTGCAAGCTCTGGATCCAGCGGACGCATCGCAAAATTCCTCAGACTCCTCTTTCCGCTCCCCTTCTTGCTCCGCACACTCCCGACCTCACTTTTATCCTCATCAACATCATGGTTTACAACTCTCAGCTTTTCCTTCGGGACT
Source organism: Haplographium delicatum (assembly GCA_037952705.1). Taxonomy (NCBI): domain Eukaryota; kingdom Fungi; phylum Ascomycota; class Leotiomycetes; order Helotiales; family Hyaloscyphaceae; genus Haplographium; species Haplographium delicatum. The sequence goes on from JAPZPC010000010.1 coordinate 27,247, forward strand.
GTGAACATAACTTGAACAACACGATTCTCTACAGCACGTTCAATATCCCATTCGTCATCGTCATCGTCATCATATCCAACACTGAAGCCGCTTTGTCTACTCGGTGGGTTGCCTGTGGAACTATGACGATTTCTCTCTCTCAGACCTGGGCTGAGATCTTCAGAATCTTCCCAATCTCCCTTTCCTTGTTTTCGCCTCCACAATGTGGCACCGGCGCTCGCTGTTCTTCTGGGCTGCACGTCTGTTCGCAAAGGACTATGTTCACTGCTTCCAAACGCCATATCATCCATTGTCGCATTTCCGCTCTCATTTCCAACATCCCCGACGAAAACTTTCCTTAAGCTTCCCAACCACCCTTGCGAGCCTCTCTTCCCAAATGAGGGAGGTTTGCTCTTAGACGGGCTGCCCATTGAATTCATTAGTGACCTGGTAGGAGAATAATCACCCGGAGAAAGATCATCCGTCGGTCTTGGTAATAATGATTCTCCTTCGGATTGCAACACAGCGAAGCTAGTATGTGCCGTATTAAAACTCTTTGAAGAGCTACTTGTTCCAGTAGCGCGAGCTGGGCCATCGAATAGAGGGCTGTGGCTTGAGCCACCTCCAGTTGTCGATAGCACGGTAGTCGCGAAAGGGTTCATGCCGGTAATAAATCCTCGGAGAGAGTTCGACCTTGAGCGACCTTGGGAACCGGATCCTGAGCGCGAGACGGATACTGCCGAGATGGCAATACTTCTTTCAGAAAGAGAGCTTATTGTTCGGCCAGAATCTTCCTCACCGGATACGGAGCTTACATTACTAGCTGCGATGAGTTGAGCTCGTCGGGTTGGAGAGAGACGTCCGGCGTTCGAATGTTGACGAGCTTGAGAGTTGAGAAGAATATCTGCAGCTGCCCAGTCGGATACCCATTCTTGGATTTCCCGTTCGCGGGAGCGTGCTGAAGACTCTGCAGAAGAATGAGTGCTGTGGTCGTCTCCGCGTATCAAGTTGGCTGAGGGGGTCTCTCTGAATGGGTCATAGTGGCGCTGCGAGTCTGCTGTTCCTGGTGGCTCAATGATTGTTATGCCAACGTCAGGATGAACGTGATCATCCTCATCTGCTTCATATATAGGATGAATAGGCCCAGCTGTGCCAAGACTGTTACTGGATGGACTGAACTCGAAAGTCGATGTGGGTTGGTAAATTCCTCTGGCAGCAGACCGAGAATGCAGGGGCTTCCGTGCAATTTGTCTTGGTGGCCGTGGAACTGAAGTACCATCTGCCAATCCCACACCTCCAGCATGAATATTTTCATAGCCAGCAACAGCGCTGTTAGAGTCCCAAAGAGCGCCTTCCACAGTGTTGGAATTCCAACGTCCATTTGACCATGGGAATCCGCCGTCTCCTTGACTCATTTCTGAATTTGGAGGGTAGGCGCCCGCAGCTCCAATACTCAAATCCCGAAGGTTCTTTTCTCGTGCTTCTCTTCTGCCCCGGAGATGTAGGAGATACCATATAAGAACTGCCAGTAGTACTAAAAGCGCTACAAGGCCGATTCCCAAGCCCACACCAAGTCCAACCTTTTTAGAATTGGACTTCGAGGAAGATGGAGCATTGGCGGTCACGTAAGACGGATTTGTGTAACTCGAAGTCCATGACATACTCGTGACATTTAAGAACATGGCTTCAGTTGAAGCAACATCTCTTTTAGAGGCACCGGAGGCAGAGATATTATAGCCTCCAATTACCATCATCACATTGCCAGGAAGCATTACAGCGCCATGACCGTAGATACCACTCCCTGGTGGTTGAGATGCTGGGACTGACCACTTCCAGTCCCCTGTCCCCCCAAATCCCGTTCCAAGGCTCATAACAGCAAGCTGTGGATCAGCGGCTTGGGTGACATCTCCAACCCAGCCTCCAAAAACGATAATGCTTGATCCATCCTCGGTTAAAATTGCAGTGTGTCCAGATCGGCTGTCGACGCTTGTAACTGCGCTTTTGATTGCTAATTCTGTATTTCCGGAGGACGGACCTGGCGAATCCACGGTCACAAAGCTCCATGCTTCCTCCGGAACGCTCCAGATTGCTACTTGGCTCGTATTTATAAATGCGGTCTGTGTGTGTCCTCCAATCAAGACAAAATTTTGTTGCTGAGTTAATACGCCCGAGTTATTCGAGTTTGTGGGCGTGAGCCCTGTGATTGTAAAGCCGGCTTCGGCGATTGGAGGTCCTCTGCTGTTTGCAATATCCAGTGTATATGCCGTTTGTGACGATGGGTTTAGTCGAAGCATGGAGTTTGAGTAGGAAGCCGCAGACTGCCATGTTGAAGAGGTAGCTGAGGAGCTGGGGCACATGCCTCCAAACATATATATATTTGCAATAGAAGCATTTGCTTCTGCCACTGGCGAGAAGCTAAATCCTGTCGACAGGAAATTTGCTCCTGGAAGGACTGTTGGGGTCACATCCTTGGCAGTAGCAACAGTTTCTTGCGACCATGTGCCATTCCCAACCGAACTTGTATTTTTAGGTGTAAATCTCCATAATCCAGAGCTTGACGACGTCGAACAAGACCCTGAATACACAGAAATTTCGCCAGCTGATGAAATGGCGGGGAGGAATGCATTTCTCCCGATGGTGAAAAATGGCAGGCTCGATGAGAGGGTCTCGAAGGATAGATTTGATGTAGATAGATGAGAAGAGATATTGAGAGATACTAGTTGGGGGGCATTCGATTCGGGGCCAGCGAGAAAGACGTATGCCAGGTCTTTATTCTTCGAGGAAAATTGAGGAATGAGGATTGTGGTTGGATTATATGGCAGCGATTGAGGGTGGACCATATCCAAGAGAACAAGTAACAGTGTCCACAGGACAGCTGCGACGTGGTTCGTCATGATGCGTTGTTGTTCGGACAATTAAGAGATATAATATAGGATACTCCAAACAGCGGTTTGCTTGATCACATCGTCGTTTGCGCCACTCTTCGCAATAGAACTAGGTGTTTAATGTGTCCCGAAGGTGGTTGGTACCGTAATGTAATAATTTCGAGCACAATTCGAGGCCGCAATCCTGTCCTGCGCGCGCAGCTGTACTCAGTGACGATGATCTCTGAGCTATGATGGTTCGACAGCAAGGTGTTCAGAAACGCAAGGACCGCACCGGCGACCTCTTTCTTGACCTCCTCGCGGGCGGATCCTGTCCGTTGTAAACAAGTGTCACGAAGATCCGATTGCGCTATAAACGATCTTCACAAGGGTTTTATCGGCCAATGGTGGTGATGAAGGGGTTCCCTTTGCGTCCATGATGTGGAGGGGGGCATTATTGATGTTGTATTTATGGCGCTGTTGCCATGGCGACGTCGGTCCACTGCGGCGCGGCAAAATTGATGGTGTGATAATTCGTAGCCATTTGGAAGCCACGGTGGGAACATTCCCTTGGTGGCTTTTCCAATTGAGGCAATGTCAAGTTCACGATGAAGTGATACTCTGCAGAGTACAGTATGGTCTCAATTCTCTTCTGTTGAGAAAGGTTCTGTACGAAGTTACCGTACTGCAGTTCCCTCTGTGTACAGTACGTCCTACGTTGCCTCGGTTTTGATTACGCATCAAATCCGGAAGAATGTGGGGTAGCTCAAGTGCAGCTTCAACGCAACATCACAACCTCGGACCTCAACTTCCTATCAATTGCTCCTTTCTGTCTTGATCTCGTATTCTGTATATGCTCTCATAGTATTTTCGTATTCCAAATCATCTCTGTTTCCAACATTTGCACAAAATGCCACCCTGCGCAATCCACCTCATCTCTATCACCCCTACCACCTCTCTGTCACACTTCCTCTCTGTACTGTCAACCTCCAACATTCCCAAACCCCTTACCATCTCACAAGTCATCCGTTGGATAATACTCCCAACATCCATTTCTACCCCATCCCTCCTGGCCAGAAATATCCACTGGGACCTGCTCCTCATCCTCCCAACCACTGCCCCTCTTCCCACTCCTTTGAAAGCCCTCATCGCACATCAATGGACAGTGGTAGCCGGCGTCCCAAGCCGACTCATCCAAGATTTCGATTCTAAAAATGAGAAACTGTTACATCCCGCCAAGGGTGACGTCCCTGCTCTCACCGGAAGTTTGGACAAGCCGCAAATCAATCCGGAATCCTCTCAACACCTAGAGATCAGTCCGGAGTTGAATCAATGGATTGAGGGATTTGGCAAGACGGAACAAGGCATGGGCGCCGTCTCGATGCTCAACCTTTTGGCTTTCAAACCCGGCCTGAAACAGCAGTATCTCAAGTATGGTGCCGAGTTCGCGGCCTCAGTGGGCTCCAGACGAGGGGGGAATGCGAAGATCGTGGGCAGCGTTATTCATTTAGAGGGAAATTCTGATGACGGCGATGGATGGGACGAAGTTGCTTTAGCACATTACCCTTCTATATGGCATTTTGCAGATATGCTCGCCAGCGAAGACTACCAGGCTGCGAATCATAAATACAGGGTTGGAAGTTTGAAGGATACGTTTATTTTATGTACTAGCGAGTTAGGACTGGATGCCCCCAGGCAAGAAATCGAGAGAGGATTGGAAAGGGGGAAGCTATAGAAAGATATTTTTAATATAGTACTATGAATTGTGTTCACCATTATAACATGTTACGATATGTATCAAGAATTATTTTTGGTGAGCCTGACCTCCGATGCTGTGTAGTTAAAGTCGTATCTATCCCAAGCATCCGGACCCTAGGTCCCTGCGTCTATGGATATTCCGCCGGCGGTCTTTGGACAAGCTCAACCCGCAATTACGAAAGCTCGTAACGGCAGCAAAGTAGAGCGCTGCCGCCAAGATAGTTTGAGAGCAATGTTGAATAGGAGTTTTATTAAAATTTAATGCAGTTACTTTCTATTCTCATAATCGCTATCTCTAAATGACTCCCATAAAACGACAAAAAAATTCGGACTGCCGAGTTGTCTCGGTTTCTCCAGGATAACTATTCTAGTACAATGGATGGGGTATCATACTCTTACTTTACATATTTGACATACATGCTCCAAATCAATATAAAACCAGATTCAACGCTTAATTTCGTAAAAGAACTTGTTGCACCAGCTCCTGTCCAGGGAAATCAATAATGACCACTCCAGTATGGCCACCATTGCCTTGTCTCAGCCATTCCCCAGTCCTGTCGTTCATCCCAACGACACTACCATTCCTCGTACCCGCCGCAGCTTCAATTGGCAGAACCCCAACACTTGCGCTTAGATGACTTAAATATAGCAGTCCGTCCTCCCTCTCGGTACCGTTCCCAGCAGCTTCCAATCCCTTCTGAATAGCATCCCACTTTTCATCCAGCCCCGCATATAGGTCAGGGATTTCGTAGTCGTCTTCTAACGCAAGCAATGACGATTCCCACTTTACCCCGTATTCCGCTGGGTCCGTGCCAAAGTTTTGCAGGATGAAGATCTTGCCGCGCAGCTCGCCAAGTGTTGGGATCGACGTTGGGCCCGGTGTGGGTGGGAGCCAGAAATATCTCGCGCAGCCCGGTGCAGTGAGGCTAGAGTTAAGGCGGTAATAATTAAAAGCGGTGATAAAATCAATAGTAGAGTTGATAGCCGTGCTTTCTTCTTTAAGGCGCATGAGAATTGTTTCCCCCGGATTAGCGGATAGAAAGGAGAAGAAGGTTGTCAGAACATCGGTGTAGGTATGTTGTGTGTATGTGTCCTGGTGGTATATTAATAGCTCATTGTTATTGAGACGGGCTCGGATGTCGAAATAACGGAGACCAGAGGAGAGCTGTGTGGTTAATGGGTGGTTTTGACATTGGTAGGTGGGACCGTTGACAATCGAGGTCACGGTGTCGTGGGTGCCAGGGATGGAGAGCCTTGTAAGGGATGTGTTGGGCGGGAGAGAGGTCATCCAGCTCAATGTATCGTAATGTTTGAGATTGAAAGAATAAGGTGAGTGGTAGCCGTGGTAGTCTCCCGTCAAGACATATTGACGGGCTAGGGAGAGCTGTGCAAGGCTGAAAAGGCCAAAATGAAATCGCATCGAGAGTACAAAAGAGGAGGCGGCGAAAATAACCAAAGATGTGAAGAAAAGACCATACCGAGCCTTACATAAGATATGCATCCAGGTTACTGATGATTAGGAGTCCTTGAAGACCGAATATGAGAGTGGTAGATCGTGAAGTGAAGTGGAAGTTTGAAAGTTCCGGAAAAAAAAAAGACGAGGCTGAAATATTTCGTCGTTGGCTGAGACTTTTCATTGGTCCGCTTAAAGTAAGACTTTCTAGCTACAGCTTGTCCATTATTGGGCCGGGGGATCTGCAGGAAACAAATCCGACACCTCCATTTATTTTCAACAAAGGTTATCGTACCAGACGAATACGGAATCAGTTTAACGGACTTTATACGGGGTGGATCAAAGCTGCAGCCCATCATGTCTACTACAAAACGCGAAGGGCTTCAGAAAAGGTGCAGCATCGTCCAATATACTCAGACCGCTCTTCCCCTCAAGAGCAGGTGCCTATCAGTCACCTAGCTGGAGTAGTCCTGTAGTCAAGGATCGAGATAGGAGTAGCCTCCGAGAAGAGAAAGGGCATATTTGGTTTTGCATGTGTGAACTCGATCACCGAAATAGCCTATCTTATCGGAATACCTGCATGTCTCCATCTTTGAGCATCCAATCACTTCCCAGGTTACCCATGGAATTATCCTCGGTCAGGGAATGGGTGACATCCGAAGAGTCCATCTGCCATGGTTTACTCACTAGAACGTCAACTTACCCGGTTCACTACAATGCGCTGTGCTGTACCACTTTCTTCGTCGCTGCTTGAAGGGTGCAGCAGAAACCAGGTATCAACGGGTTGATTCCAAGGTTATGACAGAAGTCGAAGGCTCAGGCAAAAGCCGAGGGAGTATTCCTTGATTTTGACCCTGGATATTGTCCATGAACACGTATGGAGATGAATGCAATTTACATGTCCAGAATCCAAAATTCGTTACAATTGAACGGTTCTTCATTGATGGCTTGGAAAACAGCCGAGAGATACAGCGAGATGCCCTTCTAGCAATTGCTTCTCGCAGTTAAAATGACACCGCACGGTACAGTAGGTCAACCTTCCATCCTGAGAGCGATCAACGCCACACCTAGAAAAGCGACCGTTTCACGCCGACGCCGAACTATCGCTTATTGGGAAATATTTGACGCCTTTCGCAATAACCTCTTTTGAGCATCTCAATTTCCGAGGGACGCCGGAAGGGCCAGCAATGACGATATGATCGCTGGGACTTAGGCCTTGTTTTTCGCTTAACGGCATCCGAAAGTCTCACTGGCTGAGCAGCGTGGCTGATTCTGGAGTGTAGCTATTTGAAACACCTGGCTCACTGAGTCGTATCTGCGGGGGGGGAGACATCCGAAAGAAAATGAAATGAAATTATTCAAGACAAACGGAGGCGATAGGTGCGCTAAGCTAACCCCCCCCCTACTCCAATTTGGTGAGAATGTTCCAGACGACACAATGCTTTACTGTACTTTGTACGGTATGTCCTGTACCACATGAATAATATGTCCAGAACGAAACCATGCCATCATCCTCATGTCAATCAAGAAACTACAGTATTCACACCACCTTCATGTTGGCTCGAGGAATACGAAGTCTGCGTCCCCTTCTTGCGTCTCGCTTCGACGAACAAGCTTTGCTGAGAAGATCTGATAGGCTCCCCTACAAATCATACGAGAGAGCCGGTGGAGTTCGTGCATACCGTATGCCGAAAATAAAAATAATCAATCCGGAAGTTTTTGCATTTTTGCAGCGTCTCGCCTGGATCAAGAAAGGACGGCGGACAAAATGGGAGCCATAGGGCCAATCAGCACCGAGACCATGATGATAATCGGGACAATCATGAAAATCATGAAAGCAACAGCCAAATCAAGCGGGTGTTCCTTCAGGGAACCCCGTGCGACGCCACTTGGGGCTATCTGGGAACGCCCACGGCTGGCCCCTGAGGGTTTGGCGCGACGGGGGAGAACACGAGGGCCAGTCGCGGCGCCGCATTCCAGGGCTTCCATAACTCCATGGCAAAGTGGGAACTCAAATGGGCAATTGGCTTTATTTGTGCATAGAAACGTATGTCTAGGGGGGGAATTAGCATGTAGGCTGTCGGAGGGCAAACGGCAGACCAGAGGAGAACGACATTGCAATATTAAAATCATAATGCAGTGCAGTGCCGTGGCCTATGGTACAGGACAGGAGATTTACAGGAGATTTACAGGAGTGAAAAGGGGCAAGGGGTTGAGGAGCGAGGAGCTAGACACTACTGTACAGTACAGTAATAATGTACTGTCGAAGTTGATTCTGCACTTTTGACGGCAAAAATGGGCGATAAGCTGATCGGTCTCTCGTTGTCTCTGCGTGCCGCCCTTAGTTTGACTTATTTATGAAAGCGACATGACCAGGGTCGGGGCGGCGGTGATGTGATTTATGAAAGACACCTTATCGAGCTTTCCTTTTGGAGCCAACAAATCCCTATACTGTACAGTACTGTGCGGTACGGTGCGGTGCTGGAGTCTACAGTACAGTAGTACTTAATAATACCGCCATCCCACAATCGATCTTGTCGCTTGCGGCATCTGCCATTATTGACTCCCTGCCTCAGCTGGTGTCGTTCGTTTCCGCCAAAACCAACGTCGTCCCTCGTCTATCTCCCCTTCTCCTCTTCCTCCTTTCTCATTCCTCTACAACCACATTCACCCCATTGACATTCGCGGTCACTCCAAACTCCCCCCCGACTGCGATTTCGTCTTCCTCTTCAGCTTCCGGGGTCCTTTTCTTTTCCTCTGTCCTCTTTTGTTGTTCGATTCGCAAGTAGTTCGATTTTTATTTACTCGAGTCGCTCGCTCGCTCGCTCCGAACCCTATTTCCAGCCCGGTACAAGACGGTGGATTGGCGGCCTTTGCCCATTCGACCCGCTCCGCTCCACCCATCCACACTGAATCTCACGATTTTCCTACTTTCCCACCCGTCTCTCAAATTGCTGTACGCTACGGCACTGGTTGGTCGACAACGGAGTGAGGGAAGCTCACTATCACTAGGGCCTGTGCTTCCCTTTTCTTCCCTTCCACCTCCAGATCTTTCTCGACGTTAAAGATCGTGCTCAGCTTGGGATCGAGTCAACGTAAACCAACGGGAAAAAAAAGCGACACGGACATGTCTATGATTGCTCTATGACATTCACCAGCGGATGATTCAATGGGATATCTTGATTGATATCTTGTGTGCTGTTTGCATTTTACTTCCGCTGCCGCGATTCCTATATCGATCTTATTAAAGGACATCTGAGTCAGGGTGACATCCTCGATACCTTTCACCACGGCTCAACTTGCTACTAGGTTTTCAGAGCCTTACCAAATAAGATGTCTTCACAACGGTGGCCTCACCGACTGACATTCGGTACTCTCTGCATACTGGGGCTCCTCAGACAAATATCTGCCGACACCGTCACACCCAACCGACCTGTTACTTATTGCGCAGACACGGATACGGCGAGCTCGACTGACGCTTGTAAGCCCATCCCAAACCCTTTTTACAGCTATGAGGCTTGAAATTAATTGTTCAATGTGCTAGACGTCGATACCTTTCAATCATATGGGAAATGCACTGGCCACTGTGTCGGATTTGCTTTCGCCGTCCTTCAGAGTAGTTCGTGCTGGTGTTCCAATTTTGCACCCTCTTCCAATAGTACTGGCTGCGAAGACTCATGTCCTGGGTATCCTACCGATAATTGTGGTAGCAAGGCCGATAACCTCTTCGCATACTATCCTGTAGGAAATAATTTGCCGTCGGGAACAATTGGTGCCACAAGTTCACCCGCTGGTCAGGTCAGTGTTCCTAAATCAGTCACATCCCCTATTTCCTCCTCCCCCGACATCTCGTCGCCCTGCTCGCCTCAACTGGCAGCCGTTTTGACTTGATATAACAGGTAACTGTAACAGCCACTCCTGGCTTTATTACTATCGTGAATACAAATGATCCTAACTCCGCAGGTGCTGCGGTCTCTTCCACCGTATGCTCTTCTCTTTGGCTCGAGACGTACATTAGTTATAATGCAAACGTTCTTGAAGCTCCCATGCTAATGAGAAATAGACCCCAGATCCTACTCCCACTCCTACTCCCACTCAATCCCAGACATCCTCCATCTGGACACCCACACCAGTTACATCCCTCGAAACGGTTACTGGTCAGGTTAGGACAGTAACCATTATACCAACTGTGCCACCAAATTCCCAAACGACCCAAAAAATTCAAAAGAGTGCAAGCGGCCTTGGTACCGGGGGGGCAGTTGGTCTTTCACTCGGCCTTGTGGCCTTAGCTGCTATTGTTGGCTCAATCATCTGGTTCTGTCTCAAAAAGCGAAATAAAGACGCTGACGAAGACTATAATAATATCAACGGAGGAGCACGTAGTGAAGATCTTGGACCTAGCCCAGTTCGGACAATGAGTCAGAATTCACGATACGTCCTGGGCACAGACGGCCGACAAGTTGTTGAAGGATGGGAACAGAACGATACGGCAGGATCAAGGAGAAGTCGATTAATGCCAGTCGATCCACGATTAAACCCTTTTGCTCCCGTGTATCAGCGAGAGAATAAAAGCCGGGAGAGCGTCAATACTATCCGAGATGATCACGACTACTCTAGACGTGTTGTTCATCAAGGTCCTATCCTACGAGCAACCAATCCGGACCATCCGGACACTTGATCTCAACACCTTAGAGACCATTTTTCTTAACGAATACGAATGAAACGACACTTTCCTTTGAAACCAAAAATTACAGGATTTGCACGTGGGGCAATTTTTTGCAGACGTGGGCGTTCAGCGATACCAAGCTCGTGATAATTCCATCATATACTGATGAGTAATTGAGCAAGCATACCTTTCGAGATTTCTTTGCAATCAGCATGGAGACCATTGTCCTAGAGTTGGGTCTGCCACTACAGCGAGCTGGATTTCGATCCTTGTGTATTATAGATTTAACGAGATGCCTCGAGGTGGGAGGATTTGGATTGTGTCCAATACGCTCAAAGGGCATACCCCGTGCGAGCACAAGCGTCGAACAGTATATGAAATGGGGATGATACCTTGTAAATATGAAAGAGCATGGGCTTGGGGTCGCTCAATAGCGTTGGTGGATGGAGAATATGAATAATACCATGCCTGACGTTGCAACCCCCCCCTCACAAGATTTGCATTGTTACTCTAAAATTCAGAATGATGAAAAATACTTGTCACGTAAGATGGTGTTCGTCCGCTCTCAATATTCTCCAGTTCCCTGAACTTATTTCTATACTGTAATGTCACATAACCAAACTAGAAGCAATATTTGTATATATTCATCAAACAGTCTTGATTGATAACACGTAATTGGTAGCCTGGTCATCTTATGAGGTCTGCTCTTCGCTTATTTTGTACCACCAGACGCAGAATACGTATTATGTACGAAGGACCATGTCACTTTACTACTCACAGCCGCCACGTTGTCAGTGACGTGGGAGCGTGGAAACTCACTCTCATCTCACCATTATTCCATACTCTCAAAGCTAAAAGAAATGTAAATCCACATGTATCACGAGATCGCTTCTCGAAATCCAAAAATAGCAAGAACATTCATTTACAGGTAAGATTGGCAGGTCCAAGACTTCTTTGGGACCGATCACCTTTGGGCGCTCAATGTTCGACAAAATGCCCTCCATCTGGGTTCCGATTTAGAAGATCCCATTCGTTTTATCGGACCGGATTTTGGGTATGCAGCAGAGAAGCCTGACCCTGGTTTCTTGCTGGTTCCACAGCAGCTTTTCAGCCATGACAGATCCAATCCAGCCATTTCTTTTCGCCACATTCAGATACCCCGGCACGTGAGGCTGTGATAGTCGCGGTCTTTACCAGTCATGGTAACTGCGGCGTTTCGCGCTGCAGTTCTTGCCGGGTCTGCTCGTTCCTGGGATAAATCTAAATATTGAAGCCGAGGATCTTTTATGATCTGGTTCCCAGCGATTTGGACCTGCCACCGCCATCAAGGTAACAAGGCCTCACTTCTGTTATGGTTTTATTGTGAGTTACATGCCAATTTATATTTTCCTGATTCATCACTTTCCTATCTGACGAATTTGATGCTATTACAGAGCCTCATGCTGCCCGAAATCCGCCTCACTCTCATCCCAGCCTTATGAATGAATGTATGGGCATCCATACACATACTTTTTACACACCGCTACATCGTTCACAGCCAGTCGTAGAAGACCACGAGATGTAACCCACCCGGAGACTACCCTATTCGCCATTGCGAGATATTGGGTTCTGTACCTGACCCGTCGCCAGAAGTAAAGCCTCTATCTCGATCCTCGGGGCGTCAGAATTTTGAAGGAATTACAAAGGAACATCTTGACCGTTGCCAATTATATGGTTCCATTGCCCTACGTCCGTCTCCTGCTGGTCCTATTATGAACTATGATGGGCTTCTAGTTTACTGGACTGGCCGCGGCATCCGAAAAGTTATTCTTGGAGTGGGTCTTGGGCCACGCGCAGGGAAAGAATTGCTCAATAATGCATGATCTATGGCAAAGGTATAGTAATCTATTAACGCGTGTTCCAATTCATAATAGTATTGGACAAATGCTTATTTCAAATGACACATACATCGCATTCCTTTACAATTCCATGAGATTGGCTGGTCGAAGTCGACAGACTCTTTCTGTGCTGGCAGTTGCAGCTATCCACCTGTGTTATATATTCCCGCCTCTTCCAAATTCCATTAAAAGACTTCTTTACCACAATCTCTCGTTCGCAAACGGATCTTAGCAAATGAAGATCAAAAGATCATATGTTGTCTTATCTCTCTGCTTCATCTTTCTTGCTTGTGGCCTTGGCGTCGTGGTTCTCACAGTATCTCTATCTCCAACGTTTGGAAAGGGGAACTCCACGGAAGTTCTCGTGCCCGAACAGGTAGGTGATATTTGTGCAGGGTGCGCTTCACTGAATAGTGCTACCGCTTCCATGACTCATTCATCAACAATATCAACGCTCTTGCTTGCCGTTGTGGTTACCGGGATGAATCTATTGTCTTAGAACTGAGGATATTATCAAAATGGCTCCATGAAGATCGTGGCTTGATGTTTGAGAGAGGGAGAGCAGCTCATCGCGACCTTAGATGCAGAGACTGTTTGACTGCGGGTAGGACGGAGAATTGAGATCCGTTTGTGATGTGGAAGCAAAACTTGAGCTACGGCATGTCTGATAAATTCTGGACGGCACCCAACATCAACCCTCTCCTCCTCCATGCCTTTACTTTGGTATTTGGAATTACGCTGTCGAGATCCATTTATATGGACCCATATTGCATAGTCAGCCGCCATGTCGCAGGTGTTTTATGGAGACAAATTTGTCAGTGTTTGACAGATTATTTGGAATCCTAGGGATGATGATGGATTGTGAAATTAGTTGATCAGGTGTCTCAGCCTAGACGGTTTTCAATACCAGGCTGAGGAGTGCTAAGTTATGGGTGCAATTTAGCTATGTCTTGGTAGTTTATACTTTGGCTCGGGGGCTTCGGTTTCTGCAATTGTGAAATTCAAATTATATCTGCGTATTCTGTGAATCTACAATGTTATTCACACCAATGAAACTAACAAAATCCTCGACAGCCAGCTCATGCTTAAATCTGAGTCTTCTATACTGACTCCACTTCATATTTATGAGTATCTTTTTGATAACCATGGTAATACTCACTCATGATATATTTCTTGTTATATTTTTTCTCAAATAAACATAAGATACAAGGAGTTAGAAACGGAAACTTGAGCATCCACCCCCCTACACCCTCCTATCACAATATAGCAGAAGGAATGATGCCCAGAGTTGTACGCAGTCGCCTCCCATTCTTCCTAATCATAATCATCCTCCCGCTAGTGATATCTATTCCTTCTCATGGTCGTCGCCACAAGCACTTCAAGACTCAAGTGGAGGAACACAACCACCAACCCAGTGATACCTTTAAAATGCATTCCCATGTCCACTCCCACAGCATATTCTCAGACCCAGATATCAAGAAAAGGATGGTCGTCACAATCCCCGCAACTGGTCAAACGGGTGATTCTATGGAAGTAGAAACAGAGCGCCAGATTATGAATGAGAAGAGGGAGGAGCCATACGAGGAGGAGAAGAATCTTCTGGGCTTAGCTTTGGAAGCCATTTTCGGTATTGCGGTGGCCGTGGTGTTAGTGTTGGGGATAGTGTTTGGGCAGGAGTTGATCGGCTGAGGGTGAGAGAAATGCAATAATATCTGGCTTGGAGCATAGCATCCTTTCCCGAGTGAAGATGCGAGGGGCATCGATAGAGAGCGTTTTTCCGGGCTCGAGATTGATAAAGGGGCTCGCTTATGACTAAGCGAAATGCATATTCTGCCTCTCAAGGTCAACGCGTCCATTATAAATCGAGGTTTGGTAAGTTCTCCGGCAACGAAAATAAGTATAGTATCAATGGCTTTCATGTATTCTTGCTCAATATGTCCTCTCTGAAACAGGAGCGTCAGTATGGCCGGCTATTCCTTAGATCAAATCAAAGTCGTGCTTTGGGGGGGGGGAGCTGAAAGTTCAATATTTCCAGCCACGTTCAGCTTTCAAACTGATTTCTGGATCTGTCTAGCCAAATACCATGAAAACACTCTTTTTTGTAAGCTTGCAATGGTTTTACACTAGAACTATCCTCGGACTATGTTGGTAGACAATTGGATATACATAAAGTCGGGAACCATTAAACATACAAAAAAATGAATAAGTATGTAGTAAGGTAGATCGAACTCAGTAATCATTCCTTTATTATTACTAGGGACTTTGAATGCAAATATATGTATTCAACCAAAAGGCATAGTTAACATGAAGATTTAAAATAATTCTTGGCCTATGACAAACTATAGTTATGCATGAAATATTATTTTCCTTGGGTCATTTCCCTCCCAAACACTTCTTCGTACTTGTAAACGTTCTGATATCTCTACATATCTCTAAGGCTTACTGGGTTTTAGTTAAAAGGGATATGTATTTGTTTGCTTCTGGGATATGTATAAGATCTTCTTTGATCATGTTAGTTGAGGCGGTGCACACGTGGTAGGGCTAAATGTGTCTACTTCGGAACAAAGTTGAACCTGGGCCTTATTTTTAAATTTGTGAGCTTCTGCTTTGCTCATGTGGTCAGAATTCGTCTAAACTAAAATAAGGTAAATATTTCTCAACCGAAATAATAGATCGATCACTTCAACCTGTGAACCTCTCTACAACCAACTTGCTTTGAGCAACAAAGGTCAGTACTCCTTAGTATTCAAAGACACATTCGGCCTTTGTTTTACTGACAATAAGTCTGAATAGAGATACGAACTAGCTTGGCGTCGCGACAAAAGTTCCTGAACAAAAAATCTCAAAAGCAACGCGTCAAAATGGCAACTCTTCGATCAATCATCTTCTTACTTGCTCTCGTCTTCCTCAATGCTACAATGGCGAACACACAGTTCACCAAGTACATCTCAACTGTCACCGTCACTCTATCAGAGGTTTCAGTTGCGGCAACTAGCTCACCTACCTGGACTTCTGTCTTCACTCAACCAACCGCCGGTTCGCTTTCTCCTACCAATGCTGCCGACAATGTCAATAACGCCGGAGCACATGGTTCTACTGCAACAGGCCACCAGAGCAACAAAATTAGTGCCATGTTTATTGTTGAACTCTGCCTCGTGATTATCATTCCCATATTGATCGTCATGTGTGTGATCGAGTTTTGCCTCCCACAAGCCAAAACAATCTTCTACCGTGCAAGAAAGTTTCTATGCCCAGGTCTGTCTTCAGCTTGAATTAAGAGCCTTATGGACTGTGACAGCTTTGGGTCTATGGCATAAAGGGAGGATTCACAAGAACAAGATGGATACTACTCAATACTTCTGTACCATAAATTCCTTTGCTATGCAGTAGTGAGCTATTGAGCGCTGCCTAGATTATGAAGAGAGACTGAGAGCACCTATAACTCAATACACAGATGTTCTCATTAAAAAAGAAAGAAATTTTCTTTGTGCCTATCGAAATAAAGTGACGCGGGTCTGACAATTTTTGCTTTCGTAGGAGTTCAAAGCTTCGCGACCCCCGCAAGTCCTCTTTTCCATTGTCTCTGGAAGTGCTTTCAGATCCTCAGCACATTAGAAATAAAACAGTGCTCTCTAATTTTCTACAGCGTAAACGCAGCGCTTAATTTTTCATAGAATTCTCATGATCCATCTCAGGCTCGACTAGAGAACATAGTTCGCGATGTAAAATGGTAATAGTCCTGTGAATCAGCATTATATATTTTACTTGGCAGACTTGGCGGGCCATTCACTGGTTGGCAAGTTATGAGCAACTTATCTTCAAATACTCACTCTTAAATCTCTCCTCTGCTCATATGGGAAATTTCACCTTCTTATGTCCTCGAACTCAGATATTGTAGCACGTTCTCAGGAACGAAGTCAGCGAAATTTACGCAGAGTACAATATCTAACCCCGACAAACTTTCCAAGTCCAACATGGCCCTCGGAGACGAACTCCAAGGATTTGTGGCTCCATCAAACTCTTCTTCAACAGATGTATATATCCGGCCTCCAAATCCAAGTACATCTCCTACAAAACCTTCATTGACTTACCTCGGCTCGCTCCAGCGTCGTGGAAACTCCACTATGCCTTCAACAGCATCGCCAGAGACGGACACCGTTACTTTTGATGGTGCTACCACTGCAATCATAGTTATCGTTATAATCGTGGGCTTGGCTTTGATGTTTGGAAGTTTTTTCTGTTTGAGAAAGAAATGGAGCAGGGAAGTTGGGCATGAGAGAGTGTGGGATATGGAGAATTGTTGGTGCTCTAAAGTGGACAAGACGCCATCGAAACCGCTTCCCTAGAGATGGCTGAAATGAACGGGAAAGATGGCCAGGAACTTGAAGAAAAACTGTACTTGAAATTAGATATGGATCTTGGAAAGCTTGTCTCTATTCCTCATACTATAATCAAAGACTGGATCTCGGAAGTGACATAAATCAAAACTAAAGCATAGGAGATTATTCTTCAAAGTCGGCAGAACTCAAAGTGGTGACAGACTTTAGATTGATGTGAATCATTCTATGGGGGCGATTACTGGTCATTTGTCGATATAAATCCTCTACTGAACATGAATGAAGGCCACCTAAATTCTTAAACAAAGCTGGATCAATTATTGCTAACTTCTGATATCTGTTACTGTCATAGCTAAATAGAGTACGAGAAAATCATTTAAATAAGAGGCTGTCACTATGAAGCTAACGACACTGTGGCATTTTACCTTTCCCTCGCTCCTGGGTTTCACAATATGCGTCGCTCAAGCTGCAGTCTCGCCATCTATACATACGTCAATCATTGAACCAAGCAAATCGGTGCTACCAAGTGTCACCATCCCCATCACTGCACTAGGTTCCGTACTAAAAAATGCAACTGAGGACCCTCTCATGGCTCAAACCGCAAAGTCGCTTAAGACTACAGAGCGCTTGATGGAAGTACTCGCTGGGTTGGTTGTTATAGCATTGTGCTATGGATTTGTGAAAGACTGCATCCTTATGAAACCAAAAAACGATGCAAAGATTAATCAAAGGTCTAAAACAACGCCCAATTTGAGGCTGGAGCTTGATCAACTCAAGGGGCACACGAAGGCACCTGCGGCTCTCGGAAGCCAGGTTTTGAAGCCTAAAGATACAGAGCTCGGGACTGGCTCAGAAAGGATCCATTTCCCGGGAGCTAGAAGGGATAGTGTCACGGGGTCTTTTTTTCGAGAGAATATCTGAGAGGTGTCTTAGGGGGTGATAGGCGTAGTTGAGGTTGCGATGGATCACAGTATCGAACTTTTGCATTGACATTAATTACTTTTCTGATAGAGTGCCAAGCTGGCCCAGACCGCAACTGGTTGATTATCACGAAATGAATGATTTTCCAAAGATATTGTCTACATTTTAATTCACCCACTTCTGGTTATCTTGACAAAAATTCTCCATCAATAGCTTTCTTATTCAGATCTTGAAATAGCCGTTCTTGAGTCTCTCAAATAACCCTTCCGGATCATATTTCTTTTGAATCTCTCTCAAGCGTTCTCTATTTTCCATCCCATATCCTCCAAAAACATCTTGGACTTGAGATGCATAATTCTGGTATATATATGGGTGATTAAGGCCCATCTCTTTCCCGACTGCAATAGCTCTGCCTATAATACTTTTACTAATTTGCAACATTATCTCGTCATCGGCTCGATTGTTCCACATTAGTGCCACGTTGATATCTTCAGATCCAGTAAGTTAATGCTCATCGTCGAAATGAAAGATCAGGTATGGCTTACGCATAAGTGGGGCATCAGTTTCAGTCAGGCCGAAAGGATTTCCGCCATTTTTAAGGGAATGCGAGATTTCTTCTTTCGTTATCACCTGTAAAGGTATACTGCAAAGCAAACCCGGTATTTTTTGCCTGATGGCCTCGATCTCCAAAAAAAATATCTTTACGATCTCTTTGATCAGAGGTGTGCTAAATGTAAAGGTAACTCCGTGATATGAAACCCTATTTTCGGTAAGTAAATCTAAGTTACATTATAAGAGCGACTCACCGGCGAACTTCTCCGGCATTAAAATCTGAGAGCTCGCGAGCCAAGTCCGTGGCCGTAGTTATACGATTTGTCGAGTAGACTTTCTTCATTTTTGAAAGGTCTGAGAACCGGCTAGACAAACCCCCTCCATGTGATGGCTGCACAGCTAAGGAATACAAATGTATGCGTGGGAGCATTATGAAGCAGACATAAGCTTGAGCATCAGGATCATCTTCGAGGTATATCTGCTCCAGAAGATTAATAGCTGTGTCAATATCGACACAGTACCCAAGTAGACAGGCGACTCTGTTTGCTATGCTGCCAAATTTTTCAAAAACCCAATGCTGTGAGAAGGAAAATGACCGAGAAATTCCAAGGGAGGACAATTGCTCTTGGGTATCTGAGAATAGAGCGACATTAAAACCACCCCACATCTGTGTTAACGGGTGAACCTCCATATCGAAGCGAGTTACAATTCCGAAGTTGCTGCCACCGCCACGGAGAGCCCAGTACAGATCTGGGTGTGTCAAGTAGCTAACGTTTGAGATTGAGCCGTTAGCAAGAACAACCTCGTAGTTTCTGACGTTATCTACTCCCCAGCCATACCGTCGACTGATGAAAGATATACCACCTATAAATGTAGTAAGTCATGTGTAAATTTAGAAGGTATTTGACCACAAACCGCCAAGCAAAAATCCCCCGACACCAACAGTGGAGTCGCGTCCCCCCACTACAGTCACATTCATCGGATCAAGGGCATCATACACATATCTCCAACGATTGCCCGTGCCTATATGTGCGGTGGAGAGGTCCTCCGAGAGCTGAACCTGGTTTAGATGGCGCAAATCGATTGTGATACCTCCGGGAGCGTTGGATGCCCCCGCAAACATGGCATGCCCGCCACTCTTAGCCGTGAAGATACAATTATGCTGACTGATGACCTTAATGACATCTGAAACATCAGCAGCGGATGTTGGAAGGACGACGCACGCGGGAACGATCTCTCGCTGCCGCTCAGTGTAGTAATCTTTGAAAAAGCCTGGTGGAAATTCTTGGTAGTAAACTCTATCCCCGAGAACATTTAATAGCGAAGAGCACTAGAGATGTCAGCTTACTGTCCACTGTACTAAGTTTCAAAACCCACCGCATCGTCACAGTCCGATGTGCCATTGAGTTTGAAACCCATTGGGACCTGACCCTCGATTGGTTCTTGTGCGTGAACACTTCCGGCGACAAGTAGCCAAAAGAGCGCCCCATATTCAAAATTAGAGACCCGCATATTGCAATAGAAGAAACGAATTCCTCTGATAACACAAACGAAATAGAATTGTTGTTTAAGAAAAGATACCATGCGAGCACAGCCCACTGCCACTAAAAGATGACTTCCAACAGGGGCCAATAAAATCACGTTACGCTAACTTCCTCCTTGCGAGTGGATACCGTTCACTACCCTCCCCCGGTCAGGCTGACAACGCACTCAACAAACTCTAGCCTTCACTTCAATTTTGACGTAAACGGTATTCTATCCCATCCAAGCCGGCTTCAAAAACCCTCTCAGTTTTTCTAAGCTGCACTGACCCTTCGAGCGCGGCTGCGTTGGAGTTTTGATTCTTCCTCATAAGAATGGCTGATATTTTGCTATGATGCTTTTATGTCATGTAGACTAGAATATGAAATCGCTTTGTCATGGTGGATGAATATAGGAAAAGTGAATTGACATGAGTCGCAGATTTACTCAAGTCTCTATCATCAATTCACAATTTACAATTCATTATTCACAGCCTTGGAACACCCTTAAATCATCAAAAGTTGCGTGATATTCTTTAACTCTCTGTACTCTCACCAGCTGCTACTTCGGCGCCGCAGTTACAAAAATTCATTTATTGACCTTACTCGATCGACTTTCAAGCTTGAGCTAAACTCTACGTCAAGTCCAATTGCAAATTCTTAAAAAGCAACTCTCATCATGAAACTTTTCCTACTCTTCCTTGGCACAATACAATTGGCAGCGGCTACATGGCAGCAGAGCAACAATACTGCGATTTCAAAAGCAGAAGATAAAGGCGGCCATGGAGGAGGAAAAGGTGGGGGGAGAACTTCTGGAGGAGGTGCGGGAGCCTTGTTAACCAGTGCGGGAGTTGGAATCAGAATGGATGGAAAAGGCTTTCTGACTATCTTGGTGTTGGGATCTGCTACCACCGTGTTTCCAGAGTTGGCGTGGGGACTGGAAGGGTAGGCTAGATCAAAATTCTTTGAGATAGAAGATTCCGTGCTGGATTAGAGATATCTGGGGATTTGGATACATATCTGGATTGCTTGGCTGATTAGGCTGGCTATCTCTATGATTCACGTTGAAGTTTAAGAACTGAGCGATTAAATTGATATGGGAACAGTTTCGTTACGAAACTTAGCGTTGATTACTCAGAGCTTAATTTTCCACTTGTTTTTCCATTTGTAATTTAAATGTAGGTAATCATCAAGTTAAGTGTTGTTACAAGATACACCGGCCTTGTGCCGTATTTGACTACAGAGGCATTACAAATCAAGCTTCCGAATGCGATAGAAACCATTACTCTTCCTTAGATACCTTGAATAAACCTCATGAGCAAGATATTAAACTCAGAAAAGAGTTCTACAAATGTGGGATTGAGAAGTGGCCCAAAAGTTTCAGTGAATTTATTAGCTCGCTTCGAACACATAAAGTATGGGAAGGATAATGGAAATATCTCCAATGGCACCACAGCTGGACGCATAAAGTAACCATGAACGTCTCTTTCTTCTATCGAGGGCAGTTATACGGATCGTTCAGAGGGTTTGAAGATTGAGGTACTAGTAATATCTTGCCTGTAGGGTCGTGCTTGAGAATCATCGAGCCAATGCCACTCAAATATATATTTCTTGGCCGAGCTCATGGAAAGGCGCTATACAAGGGGACGCACTCAAGTTTATGATCTTCAAGAACGCCTAAATATATTCAAGATCTAGGGATAATTTCTCCGTTTCCAGCTCTTTAAGTTGATGAGAAAAAGACCCATCTTCTCCATCTCCAACTACATCTTAACTACTTAAGAGCTTAACAATAAGGATATAGATCTAGCCTGGAGAGTTTTCCGTCATGTGAGATTTTTCGGGGAGAAGTTACCACAATTAGAGATTGTGGCGCTTTCACAATTAAAAGGGGAGGAGAACCCTGGGCGGCATTTGTAGGAGACTGCCGGGTGATCCGCGAGCTAATCGCCAAAAGACATTCCGAAAAGGTATAGTATCGGGGAGAATCTCGATATCGATCTGAACATGTAAACCCCGTTCAGGTCCTAGCTTTTTTGAACCACATAAGACATGCGTTGACACTTGTCAAGGATGGATCAAGGTTCATGCAGTAACCGCCGTTGATAGGTTAAAAATAAATATTTCTGACGGCCAGAATGCGAGGAGGATTTCCGTTGACAGGGATAACATTCTTGACGCTCATTCGAATTTCAAAGGCTAAGGGCTAAGCTTTCCATGAAGGAACAGTAGAGTTGAACACTAAGGTTGACATAGGCATTGAAGGTAGCGTCTTTGGAAAAGAATAAATTGCACAATATTATATAAATCAAATTGGCTTTCTATTATACTACGCATATCCAAGCCTCGAAAATGCAGCAAAATTGTCTTTCGTCATCTCATCAACCCACTCCGGCTGTTCTCTAAACGTAAACTTATCCCCACTAATTTCAGCTGTGACCCCCGACAAACTAATGTTGGTCGAAAATTCCTGGACTGCATTTATCAGTGTCGACATTGGTGTAACTTTCATGCTAGCAAAGAGGTTATCATCTGCAAGACCCGTTGCTATTGTATCAATTAGTCTAGTTCTGATCCTTTCTTCGAGAATTAGTGGAAAACAAACCTATAACATTTGGGCAGACAGCATTAATTCTAATCGCATCTGGTTCTAAAGGTTTTGCCAGAGATCTCACAATGCCAACTATTCCATGCTTAGAGGCAGCATACTTAGGCGCCATAGGAAAAGCATATAATCCGGCATTCGAAGCTGTGCAAATGATCAATCCTTTCTGTGAACCTTTGTTCTTTCTCATATAATGCACGCCCAGCCTAATAGCTGTCTTAATCAGCACCTATCTTGTCACTTTCAAATTTCGAAAAACTCACAATACATCGTCCCTGTTAAATTGACATCTAAGGTCTTTAAACTCGGCTTCTGGGGCTCTCCGTCCTCTTTTTCAAGGAAATTCGTAATCTCGGAAACGCCAGCATTTGCACAGACAATATCTACGGCTCCGGTCTCCTTGTACAGTTTTTCAAAGGCAGACTTCTGCTCGTCCCAGCTCGAGACATCGCATTTCTGGAAGAGGATTGTGGCTGATGGAAATTCGGCTTTGAGAGTGGATAGGAGCGACTGTGCTGCTGCTTCGGAGATGTCTACGAGGGCGATTTTGCAGGCGTGAGAGGCGAAGAATCGGACGAGTGCAAGACCAATTCCTGAACCTCCTCCTACGAAGAGTTAATGCTGCTGCCGTAAAGCAACAGGACATGTGAGGGAGAGCGAGAGGGAAATAATACCAGTCACAAGTACGCTCTTGCCGGTGAAAGTACTATTCGCCATGCTTGCCAATTGCCAAAGTGGGGACACAGTGTCTCTTTTAAGTATTTTTGCCTATATAATTTTCACTTGACGTTCCCTTATGATAAATATCCAGGAACCCCGGCACAAAAGCACCGCTCTGTAAATCCCATCCTTCTTGGTCCTTGGAGAAAGGAGGGAAAGGGTGGTCACGTGTAAAGAAAAATGGCCCCACAAGGCTGTCCCACATCGCGGAGAAACGTTTGGAGTGGCAGTCCCCGACACTCTTTTTCCGGCTTCGAGTTAATGAAGTACAGACGCCTGGCAGATAGGGTTAGATTAGCCTTCGTCCTGTATATGCAGTATTCGTGTATGTCGGGGAGATGGAGACTAGGTTGAGAGTAAGAGGATAGAAGGAAGTCATTTCGCACCGGAATTCCTCCACTGACCCCGCATGAACTACGGATCGACGAAGCGATGACAGGGTTTTTGCCCCGAATACCCCACATTCTTTCCCCGAGGGTGTATTTTCTGCGTTACACAGAAAATCATGACTTTTGGCTGGTTAGAAGATTAAAGCTATATTGCTTGCATTTAAATCCTTTTATTGGTGTTCTGAAACCCCCCGACTGGGTGACTGAATATCTCGTTTCACACATCAGTGAAATAAGAGAGGTAGGAAAGCCCCGAACACTTAGATGAAGCTTTGATATCAATGTCATAGCTACAACCTCATCGTGGGCAATTCATAGGGACCCATTCATATGGTCAAAATCCCCAACCCAGATTAGTATCACAATATTTAGAATCTCCAAATAATCATTTGAGCTTTCCCTTTCAAAGCACATCAACCCTCAGCGCCTCCTTCCCTAAGTAATCCCCTTAAAACACGTAATGTATCTTCACATCCCACTTCCATTCCCATAAGACACTCTCTACTCCCCTTATTCCCAATCAGTAATTGTGTGACCAGCCAATAGTTATACCCATTTCTAAAAAACCCTAGGGTAGCCCAAGCGTGGCTTGGAATATTGGATCGTATTGTTGTCCACAGTGATCTCCATCGTAATAGCGCCGCCTTTATTTGGGCTATATTAGAATCCGGGGAGGAAGATTGAGGCTGCGGTTGGTGTGATGCTGAAAGTGGAGCGGGAGTCGATGTCCCGGAACCTGGGCCAGAGTCTGAGGCTGAGGCTGAGGTGGAAGAGAAGGAGGAGACCCGCTGAAGCGGGGAGGAGAAAAGCATTATATGAGTATGAGTATGAACGTAGAGTACTATTTTTATAAATCAGTCAACTGTCGCAGATTTCTAGCTTCTCAATCAACTCACAATGAACCAAAATAAACATATCCATAGGATTTAATCCCAACAGATTTCTCTTCTTTCCTGTGTTTGGTAGAACACTAGGTTTATGTCCAAAAAGACTCTGAAATGCTTCATATGTCGTCAAATTTCGGGAATGGAGGAACGTTGGTAATGAAAATGGATGTGGACTAGCAAAGAGCGATTCTTCGCATGGGAGAGAAAAGTGCATTTCTGAAACCACTAGGCGGCAAGGGAAGTTTGCGAAGAAACAGAAGGCACAGTCGAGGAGCGTTATGATATTCATTAAACTAATTGCTTTGTTAGTGATAAAACTAGGAGATAAAGGAGGCTTTGGTAAAAGTCATACCGTACTCGTGACTCCTTATGGATCCATAGTTGTTCATCGATGCTGTCCTCGATATCATGCCGGGCTCTTGTGAGACTAAGTCTCCGTGCGACCTATTTCGAATGGTTAGAAAGTATTTCGCAGTTTAGGATTGTGAATATACCTTGACCACAATACCGAATTTTGTATCTATGGCGCGTTTTCTAGATACCATACTCCCGGCCCAAAACTGTACGCAAACCATCAAGTAAGCCGCTTGAAGGTGTTTGAACGCCAGCATACTCAAAGATAAAGATGCAGGCGGTGATGAGGCAGGAGCTCTTAGCATTTGCCGAATCTCGAATTCGTCTGTTAAATCTTCCATGGAAAAAATATGCAGCTCCGCCAAATCTAGCAACAACTTTGCGGTGCATACATCTCGATCTATTTGTGAATACATTGCTCCAACTGTGACTACTGACAAAAGCAGTGGTATTGGCGTAGTTTCCACGTTGAATGACCCCTGGTGCAAAATTGGGCAGTGGGGGTGCCAAAATTCGAAATAAAGACTGACAAGTTTGTTGATTTTTGATGGGGTGAAGAGATAGTTGAGATGTTGTGAAATATCCGCTTGTTCTTGGGGGCTGAGGTGTAGATTTACTGCTTCTCCGAACACGGCTTGTATGGCAGCAGAAGATTGCTCAGTGGGTGGTTCCCACTCTCGTGGGAACGAGATGTTTGCAAAACCCGTCGTTGATCCAAAATCTAGGTCCATGAGGTTGGAGGGGAAGATTTCGTCAGGTTGCATCTGTCCTTCGCTAAATGGGCTGCCCAGAAATCTGAGAAGGTTCTCATCCTCGAAGAGAGACCAATCTATGGGTTCGTCCTCTAATGGATCTGAAAAAGCACTTCCATTTTCGCTGCTATTGGCGATATCTAGAGAAGTCGATACATCAGATATAGGAGGCTGGGTATTCCGAAAGTTGAACAGATTCCTTCTTTCATGTGACGATGGGAGTCGGAAACACTCGATGAAACTTGCGGTTCCTGAGTTTAAAAGAAACTTGATTGATCCTCTATCCGAGGATGGATTGTTACTATCAGTTTCAGGCTTGGCAGCTGCATTTATTCTTCGTTCAGTTGCTGGATACTTCATGGACACGTGATAAGTAACACTTACATTCTCTCTTCGCAAGGATTCCTTTCGATTCCAGTCTTGAGAATTTGCATTCGATCTTCTTATGGCGACAGGTCTTGCATGGATTATTACCATCACATCCCAGTTTCATCGCAGTACACTATCTTACAGTTAGAGCTGAATCAGCTTGGGTAAGGAGGAGACTGACTGAGTCACATGCATGGGACCGTCTTCCGCCTCTTGCTGCTTCTGGTATTTGACGATTATTTCTTTGAGAGCAACTTGGATAATGATCTCTCAAGTTATCGCTGGATGAGTTTGTTAATATATTTGACTAGGAACAGGTGGCTTGAAGTTCTTACCTCCGAGTAAACGCATCACCACAGAAAATACATGAGTATGGCTTAACTCCCGAATCTGTTCTCTTTTTTAGCGCCGCTCAGATCTATCTCCATCATTTCAACGCCAAGAGTCATCTTGGATTCTTACGTCGTAACTGATGTCGCTTCAGGTGATCTGTTCTTGAGAACTTTTTGTTGCAAATCGAACATTGCACACTCTTAGTGGGGCCACCCTCCACATTCGAAGGCATTTTGAAGTTAGACGACTCGCGGTGAGCAAGTCTACATTGACTACGTTTAAAGAGTGATGGTTGATCTTCGGTCTTGAAATGCTTGACAAATTGTCGCGATGTAGGATTTCATTGATTAGAGAGCCTGGAATTCGAAGTGGTGCAGCTTCCCCGCATATAGCAATCCCCACCATTCGCTAGCGTGCCTCCTGAACGGGCTGCTGACACATCGAAGGCTTCAGTGGGGCTGCCCAGACACAGTCTCGAAGACGCCACATGGATGCAAGACACTATTGGAAGGCATCTAGAGGATCTCACGTGGAGCGGTACACCGTTCGGCACATCTCGACACAATGACAAGGCTGAATTCCTTCATTGACTTCCCGAGCATCATCAAGTGCAGACAGTGTGGGACCCAAGTACGAAGTATACCTTATATGATTTTCTCACATGGGATAAATGTCATTCCCAGCAACAGACACCTTATCTAGTACAGGGAAATCGATATTTTCAACATCCAGATAGTCAACTTTTATCCTCTTGTTCACTTCATTCTCCGTCCAGCCGTTTCCAAACCAACCAAATGGGTTATCATTGACATATGTGTAATCGAAGTCCTCCCACCTAGGACGACTAAACACTTCCATTGCGTGTAATGAAGATCCTAGACCGTGTAAGCAGGATGAAAATCTAACTGACGGAGGAAGAACCTACCCGGCCAAAGCGCCGAAACCCGACCATCAGCTGTGCCATTCTTGTACCAACTTCTACAATTCATTGTAAAAACTGTCCTCTCAAAATACTTGTCGCAATGCTCTGCGAAGTTTCTGACACTCTCCGGCTTGGCTACCATCGTGGCTATGCTCTCTATTTGGAGCTTTCTCACATATTCTGTGAAATAGTCGGCCATCTTCTCAAGCAGCACAAGTAAATTGCCTGTGCCCATGCTGCTATTGGGCCCAAGGTAGATGAGAAAATTTGGGAAGTCATCCGTCGCGATAGAAAGATATGTCTTTGGGACCGTCTTCCATTTCTCTGTAAGTGTAGTTCCAGTGATGCCACGAATGGGATATCGAGGTGTAAAGCTGGTATCAAACCCAGTTGCACACATGATACTGTCGACAGGTCTATGGACGCCATCTTCCGTTATGATTCCATCTTCAACAACTTCTCGAATAGCTGTTGAAATTACATCAACATTGTCAGCAACTAGTGCCTCCAAATAGCCAGGACCGGGTGTGAGTCGTCGACATAATGGCGGGAAATCTGGCATAAGTTGTTCAAGAACAGATGTTTTTTTGGCGAGTCTCTCCGTCATTTTTTTTGTAAAATCCGCCAGAGCGTTAGCTTGTTCAACAGATCCCCTAAGTGTTGCTCCGTGAGCTGATTGAAGCTCTAGTTCAATATCTTTCCTAAATTTCTGATAACTGTCTGGAGATTTCTTGAAGGTTTCAATATCCTCTGCGGTGAAGCTGACTGCACTGAATTTAGTAACCGTGAATGGGTCTAAAAAGAGCGACCTACAGTTGTCTAATCCTTGACCTCGTTCTGCAACCTTGTCTCTTGCAAAGGTTGTAGCAATCCAGGTCTTTCCCCGAACATAATGATCGAGGTGTTTTACGACTGGCTGAACGCCTGGGACGATTTGAATCCCACTTGAGCCAGAGCCAATTACTGCGACGCGTTGATCCTATCATAATATATGAGCAAGGAATCTTTCTAGGAAATGATGACTGACCGAATAATTGTACGATTCATCCCAGTTCGCACTGTGGAGGAGCTTGCCCTTAAATGATTGCAAGCCTGGTATCGACGGCCATTTCCAATTGTTCAAAGATCCACTTGCAGAGATGAACACGTCACAAGAGTCTTCAAATGTTTTGGACGAATTCAAGTCCGTTACCTGCGCGCATATTGTAAGAATACATTCAAGCATCCTAGTTGGATACTTACTGATATACGCCATTTACAGTGCTCAGTATCCCATTTCGCACCCACAACTTGATGTTGAAATTTGATATACTTCATGCAACCATACTTCTCAACGACCTTTTTCCAATAATTATGGATATCTTTTGCCTTGGCATAGAATTGCGGCCATTCAAGATTTGGTTCAAAGGTCAATTGATAAGTATGAGCAGGGATGTCTAGAAACCTTAGTCTTGGCATTAAAAATAGAGAGAGGAACATACCACAAGCACAACCTGGATACCTGTTCTCAAACCATGTCCCTCCTATGTCTTCATTCTTTTCATAGATCTGGAGATCTAGATTGGGTATCTTCTGTGGAAATTTGATTGCAGTCAAAATGCCAGATATACCCGCTCCAACACAAATGACCTTTAGGGGTCGCTTAGCGTCAACCGAACGCTCCTCAATTGTAGCTCGTCTTTTGGTCACCATGATTAGGAATTGGAGAGAAAAGTTAAGGTGAGTAGAAAAATGAATTAAAGAAGGCAAGAAATACTATTTATACAAAATGCAATAAACATCGAATGATAAGAGAAGTGGGTTCATTTCCGTAACGGAAAAGCCCCATAGTGCGTTCCACAGCAATACTCGCTGACTTCAGCGATATTTTGGACTTAATTGAATCTAGCCGCTCATCTCCAGCCTCATGCTCTCCTCCCCGTCTATGAACCAGAGTTGCAATGGAAAGCGCATGGAAAACCCCCCGGTGGGCCTGGAGCCCCAGTCGACATCATGCCACCAGCAACGGGTGGCGCATTAGGGCTCGGAATTCCTCCTTTGAAGATCATTTCTACGTCGGACATCATGAGGACATTAAGATTTTGCATCACATTCCATATTTGAGCGTTGATTGCAGAAAGGAAAATGGTTCGAGGTTGGGCAGCGAAGATTGTTTTCTAGGGTGCTTCCCAGGATCCCTACTAGCGTCACGGCAGTACAATACAGTTCTGTACTGTACTGTGCTTCTAGAGGATGGTCGCTAAACAGAGTGCTTTGTCAGGAAGAATTCTCAAAAAAATTGCAGGCATTCAATATTCCTAGCTCGGCTGGGATGCAGGTGAAGATAATACAGCAGAGGCTGTCTTTTACGGTAAAATTCTTTGCGTATAAAATAGCCCTACAGCGGCAAATTTCGAGGAGACTTGGGAAACCCGCTGAATATCAATCTACGAATAGATAGAATGTTGACTTTCTTTGATTTTATACCTCTACTATCTTATCTTCGTCATCTTCGTCATCTCCGTCGTCTTCGTTTTCCTCCTGCTCCACCTTCGCCCAGCTCCCAGCTGAAAAAGGCTTGGGTAAGCTCGAGGGATTTCGAGCCGGGACTCTTTCTAATGCTTTCATCCCCTCACTAACTTCTTCTCCTTCCTCGTCTCTCATTAAAACTTGCACCAACCTCTCACAAGCTTCCCTGACATCATCATTTTCAACCTTCAAGTGCGTCTCCCGTATAATCGGATATACTTTAACATTCCTCAGTGTATCCCGCCCATCCCGTGTTGTAGTCAGTAGCATTAAGGTTTCTACATGAGTCTGGATTATTTGCGGATCTGGGTCCCGTCTCTTATCTGGAGGAAGAAGTTGTAAATCCGGCAACATATCCAACATATCCTCTTCATCGTATTCCTCATTCCCCATAATTGGTAAAAGTAAATATGGCAGGATATTTATCTCATCTTCAGCGAAAAAACTGGGATGAGAATCAATTTCAAAAGCCACGTTCTTAATGGTGCTCGCGACCCCTTTTCTCCTTATATCTGATTTATGCTCTGTAAAAACGGTCAATTTCGTCAAAGGCAACACGCCATCGTACTCCTGCTTGGTGAGAAAATACTCTCGTCCTTCTTTGTGTTTTGCTAAATCGGCAAAAAGGTATGCTAAGTAGTCGAAGTCGGCAGACTTGTTGTATGTTCCATCTGCGCCTTTAACGAAAAGATCGAGGAGTTGATCGATAGCACGATTGTTGGATGCTAGTTCCTTAGGAGCGGGCCGTTCAACAGTGAGGATATCTTTCAATTCGTCCCATTTTGCAAGGTTCGCCAGGAGCATTGATAGGAGATTTGCATTCGGTTCAGAGGGGTTCTGACGTGGCCAAAGTTAGAACAGAGAAAAGGTAGAGGGCTTGGTTCGAGACTGACATACTGTCACACGTCCAAGTAACGTCCTCACGAAATCCTTATCCGATGCCAATACCTTGAGAATCTCTTTGTCTGTGGAAAGGTTGATGAGGATTGTAATTGCATCCTTCGCTATTTGCTGGGCTGATTCTCAGTCTACGTTTGAAAGGAGACTATAATGAAGACTGACTTTGTAATCTTGCACCAGAAGCTTCAAGTCTTTTATAGGGAGAAGGTTATTCGTCTTAAATATCGCAGGTTGGGATAGGGAGTATGGGACTAAATGTTCCACGGCTATAGTAGAATCAGTGCGGTCTCTTCGCAAGATTGATGATGCATAGTCTTAATTAAGACTTACCAAGCTGTCGCACTTGGGTGTTGCCATGGGAAATGAAATCCACAAGCTTTGGTACTAGTTAGAATGTATGGCATAAACCTAGGGGCTGGGAGTAAATCACACACCTCTTCTAATTCTGTCGGCATTCTGGGCGATAGTAATGTCTTTCGTTGCTGATCGTTGTGGTCAATACAAAGAAATTAAAAGTGTATCCATGTTTTTTTTCGAGTCGATATGCTTGGAGGGGTGGTGGCGGAAACCATATGTGGTTTAGCGTCATTATTCTGCCAGAGGTCTCCGCTTTATACGCAACTCAACTTTGCTCTCTCCCTAATGGCTTGCGTCCTCTTCTCCAAGTCTTGACCATCAGAGAAGGCTAGAACACTTTAGAGAGGGTCGGCCGCACCGCGTGAACAGAGAGTATGGTTGATGCTTTCAAAGTCGCCACAGTACAGCGTCCTCGGCATAAGCATAAGGAAGTATACCGTGCTTCCTAACAGTTAATCCTGGAGCATGGTTGAACGAGACTCCCAATTCTCAAGCCACTTGGTCACAGGTTGCGGTGTGCATCAGCTCAAGCAATAAGTAAGTACCTTCATGTTTCCCTTCGCCTTCATTATTAGTCGTTCATGATTCGAATTATTGAATGGGTCCACAGCTTTCAGGATCCACAGGCGATGTGACGTGAGATTTGGCCTTGCGAACTGATAGTCCCCATGCAGTCATCACGACGTTGTAGCATGAACCCTGTTCAAACTTCCCCTATTAAACATAAAAGACGCTCGAGGGTTTCTCTTTTCTGCTTCCCCTTCTATACTCCTCCATACCCTTTTGATTTTTTTATGTTGAAGATTTCCGCTCATTGCGTGATTTTCTGCGATGTCGAAAACTTCAATCGTATCCCTTGCGCTCTCTCTTGGGTGCCTTAGAGTCTACTACCCTGCGGTGGCATCTTCGGAACATTTTTCTTACGGCAAGGCGGCGATCCTGGGCACTCTCCTCTATATTTCATTTCGCTTTTTGTGGGGTTGCTTCTTGTATCCTTTTTATTTCAGCCCTCTGTTGAGCTTGCCACAGGCCCATGTAAGATGCCTCAACGCTGAATTTTTGTTACTCGTCTAATCAGCATCGCAGCAAAAATCAACATTAAAAGGATTCTTTGTCCCAGCCGCCCCCAGTGACGTGTTAGAATGGGTTGATAATGTACCAAATGACGGGTTTATCCGCTACTTGAGCTTGTTCAATTCGGAAGTAGTCCTCCTCACGGAACCCAAATTAGCACAGGAACTCCTTCAGTTCAAGCACGAAAATTATGTCAAACCTCCTAAAATCAAGGCTATTATGGAACTTCCTCTTGGGAACGGGCTGGTCGTCTCGGAAGGCGCGGATCACAAGGTGCGTAGTTTGGTCTTCGACATCTTTCTCTTCTAATGTTACTTAGTACCAACGCAAACACCTCCTCCCAGCATTTCACGTTAAAGTGGTCAAGAACTTGTACCCCTTATTCTGGGCCAAGGCCTCCGAATTAGTTTCTCTCCTCAAACTTGAGGTGAAATCAGGGCTCAACACCATCGATGTCGACCACTGGGCAGGCCGAGTGTCTCTCGATATTATCGGCAAAGCTGGTTTTGCTTCTGATTTCAATTCACTATCAGATCCCAATACCCCTTTGAATAAGTGGTATCGAATCGCCTTTATGCCCGACGCGAACGAAAGATTATTTTTAACACTGAGCGTTTTGACCCACCCTAAATTTGTGAACCTTTTCCCGGTCAAAAGATCACGCGATACAAAGAAAGGAGTCAACATTGTCACAAAATTTGTTAAAGATTTAATTAGTCAGCGACAACAGATTATGACGACAGATAAAACTTCTCCAGATTCAACGGCAAGTAGCTGGAAAGATATTATTGCAGCTGCCATGAAAACTGAGGCTTTCGATACGGAAGGTCTTGTAAACCAATCTAAGACACTCCTAGGTGCAGGCCATGAAACGTATTACTCCCTTCCCAACCTATTTTTGAATGTTTTGTACTAATTCGGGCAAATAGTTCTGCAACGGCAGTGACTTGGGGTTTGTATCTCCTCTCTCAACCTCGGTACGCTAGCATCCAACAGCGTCTTCGAGAGGAGGTCCGAGAAAATCTTCCAAGTCCAGGTTCAGGAATTGAAGTGACTGCCGAAATGCTTGATAAGCTACCTTATTTAGATGCCGTTAACAAGGAGATATTACGGGTCTATCCGCCAGTACCTCAACAGCGGAGAATCGCCATACGTGACACCGAGATCAGCGGACAGAGAATTGAAAAAGGAACAACGGTAATGATGAGTATCTGGGCATTTAATAAAGCTAAGCATCTGTGGGGTGAGGATGCCAGAGAATTCAATCCAGATCGATGGCTTGTTGGGAAGAATGCGGCCCAGGGTGGTGCCACTGAGAGCTTAGCGTACTATACTTTCGGCCAAGGAGCGAGGTCTTGTATTGGAAGAGGTAAGATAATATCCACCGTACGGCTACCAATACGTAAGTCATTGCTGATAAATCTCTGTAGGATTTGCGATAGGAGAGAACAAGGCAATACTTGCAGCGTTGATTGGCAGCTTTGAATTCAAGCCTGCCGGAGGTCGTGTAGCTGATCTCAATATATTGTGGTCTATAACGGCGAAACTAATAGATGGTTTAAAGTTAGAGGCACAAGTTATAGAAGGCTGGTGATAGATTTCACTCTGCTGGAGGCGCAGTCATCACCTCACATACCAAGATTTCTTCCACATCTCAACAAACCATCCAGAAATATGGCAGCAGATATACTGTATCATATCATCAATCCATTTCTCTTTCATGGTTCGTGTATACAAAGGTTAGGCGTAGATCTGGTTGCTTCAATAGTCGAAATAGATAGACAGTTTAACTCAATAAATGATATAGACGAAAGCGTAACTGCCTCCTAAATCCCAACCTGTCTTACTTCTTTAAGATTCACCTTTGTGAAACAACCTGTAAAACACGCTTCTGATTGCCAAAGTGACCCTTTCTAAGGCAATAAGCGAACTGAGCGAAGCTCTCCCCTATTTGTTTGTTTAGGTGAAACAGTTCTAGATCGGACTAAGTCTGCCTGAAAGCTTTTTCTGCTTTCCTTTGATTTTTGTGGATTAAGTGAAATAACCTGGGGCCTTGACAATAATTTATCTTTTGAACTGAGTTATTTTTGATTCATTCAACGCGGGTTTTCCCCATCTGCTTCCTCGATTCCAGAAGCGCCGCCTCCAATCTCTCCACCAAGGTCAACAGCATCCATTCTGTTAATTTATCACTGGCGTTAAGAGGATTCTTCCCATGAAGCCAATCTAACATCCTGTTACCATCTTGCCACTCATCCATACCAGTTCGATTTGGCCTAGATGACTGATCACTGTCGCAAACTTCATCCTGGTCATTTTCATCCTCAGAAGCGCCCAAAACGCCCATCAAATAAAATATATACTCCCAGTCTTCGAAACTATAGTCCGGCCGCAGATTCATTTGATCATGGTTAATGTGATCCAATGCAATACTCTTGATTGCTTGGATCAGCATATGATTTTTGTCGTGCACGTTGTGAGGGGGGTCTTTGAAAGAGCCAAATGATTCTGTCCACAGTTCAACTTTTCGAACCGATTCTTGCGTTCCAAGATTATCTTACCAGAGAGACATGTCTTTACCCTAGACGGTTGTTTCTTCAAAAGCCTTCTCTTGAACCATCCCTTAGCTCCAGCCAAGACAGGCGTTCCCACGGCCTGTGTTGCTGTACTAATTAACATGGTCAGGGCTGGTACAACGATGAGTGACCAGAGTACGAAGAATGCTTTCCCAGACATGCTATGGAGGGTATCGTCTCCGTATCCTATTGCAAGGATAGAAATAAAAGTAAAATAGATGGAAGTGAAGTACGTCCAGTTCTGGGATCCCTCGGCGACATAGAACAAGACAGCCCCAACCAGCCAAAGAAGCAGCAAGACAATGATCCAGAGACCCATTGAGTAAAAAATACGCTTCCTTGACGCTTTTAAGATGATTTCATGCATCGCGTTGAAATCCCGTCTCCTAGCTTCTTTTTGCTCTTTCTTCCTCTGTTTCTTGGACTTTTGTTCCAATGTTGAGGAGACTAAATCTTCAAGATCGATTTGACTAGGATTTCCCATAACATTTGTAACGTTCCTGTTCGCATGACGGCCTTTCTGAGATTGGGCGGAACCTCTTTCGCGCTCTTGTACCCTTCGAATTCGTTCTTGGTCCCTCAAACGAATTTCCAACATTGATTTCCCTTTCTCAAATACCACATTGGTAATGTAATAAATGACCAAAAGTAGCAGGAAGATTCCAAATAGTGCATAAGGAATCAGTAAAGAACGGCCTAAGTGAGTCTTTGGCCTGAAATCGCCAAATCCCACTGTAAGAAGCGTTACGTCTGCCCAAAACACGGCATCCAGATAATCCCAGTTTTCAATATTCGCAAAGACCAAAGCTCCGAGGAGAATGTAGGCCATATACCCAATAGTCAACAATTTCAGACTCCTTTGTCCGGTTCCGAATTGCTTGAAAATTTCTTGTCGAGACTTTTCGCTACTAAGAATCATATATGCGGTATAAATAATAAATGCAGATGTGACGAAGTAGAGAACTGCGGACATGATGGCATAGAAGTATGCTTGAGTGAAGGCATAATGACGCGGC
Source organism: Haplographium delicatum (assembly GCA_037952705.1). Taxonomy (NCBI): domain Eukaryota; kingdom Fungi; phylum Ascomycota; class Leotiomycetes; order Helotiales; family Hyaloscyphaceae; genus Haplographium; species Haplographium delicatum. The sequence goes on from JAPZPC010000010.1 coordinate 62,936, forward strand.
GATGAAAGGTGCACTGCTAAAGACATGATGATTACCAAGACTATGAGAATGGAAGATGCCAAGAACCCGCAGACAATTGTGATTAAGACGAGTTGAAGGTTGTGAATACCATATTTGTACAGAGGAGGAGTGGCATCACCAACAACAAACATAATAGCTAGGTTTGCTAGCACCCCGAACACGAGGGACATTGCATTGATGCCAATGAGCCTAAGAATCAATAGTTAAGAAACGATTGAAATGCTAAATGCTTATTTAAGAGACGTACCATGCTGGGTCTGTTATATATTTCACAGTAGCATCTCCTGAGCTGACTTCAAATCTCCATGGCTCTACCAAAGCGCAAATGTTGAGCGCACTCGCAATAGGTCCGAATGTGCCGGCAAAGAGGGGGAATGCCGTGATAGCAAACCATTCTTTCCTAGAGCACCGTTTTTCAATATTCACAATTTCTAAATATTCCTGGTTCGCCTACCCTAGAGCCTCCTCGGCTTTTTTCAATGGATCTTCCGGACGGTCCTCCGCCTTTCCTGTGGCCCATAGATGACCTTTGAGTTCGGTTACACTCAGCCGTCGTGGTCTCATTCCGAGGCTTATGGAGCGTTAAAGCTGCAGAGTTTGGCAAGAAATAGATAGTAGCATTGAAAATTTCACAATTTGAAGTGGATGGTAAAACAATCGGACCACCGGTTCGTTTCTGCGGTACAGGGTAGGCTTACTAAGCATAGACATTTTGCCCTTACTAACACCCTGATTTTCTGCTATTTAGTTTATAATTACAGCTAATCTCAAATCGGAATCTTGAAATAGCCATATTTCGCCTTTGAGCTTGAGCAGCCGCCGCAGTAACATGAGCCGAACATTGAGAACTGAGCACACTGCTGACCGAGCTGGATCGTGCTTAAGGGACCTGTCTGGCCCTTTGTAAATCAGCTGTAGCTGCCCTTTTGTCTAAATATGAAGTTTGCTAATGCTTGTTGTTTAGAACACAGCTACTTCTTTCAAACTATTCAGATGTCGTGATGGTAGCCGTCCTTCATCTCAGTCAAAGATATAAAGTCTCCTACGAGAGTCGAATTGCGTTCACTCTACTATTTGACTAGGCCATGGATCTTCAAGCAGCTGTTTTGCGGCCTTTATGTCTTCGGGTCGCCATTGAATCATCCCTAGCATTCGTTCCAAAGACATTTCCTTGTTCCTGCCCCGAAGTCGAAGCTAACATTTCTCCAGGCTCATGCCTTGAGGGATGGACATCTCAGCTGTCCATTTCCCTATACCCTCAAGAGGTTAATATTTTGTTTTAAGCCCGTCGCTTTCCGTAGTATGCACCTTATTTATCAAAGAATTCAAAACTCGGTATTCTTTATTGAAGTAGGCCTGAACGGGGAGGACCTGGCATTTCAATGACCTCTGCTAAATGCGAGCGAGTAGAGTAACCCTTTCCATCAGAACCATTGCCATGAAACATATGCTTGTTTTTAAACAGATCCCATACCATAACACCTACATTCTATATCTCAACAGGGTAGCTCAAGGTGGCTTTTACCATGACTTCAGTTGCCTATTAGCAATTCTTCTTGTGAGTTTCCATCTCGAGTATAGATCTTTAGTGCAGCATTTTCATGCACTCTAGTTTGTTAGTCTTCACATATGATATTCTATGCCATGTGAGAGACTTACTGGAGGTCACGAGCTAGCCAGGCTGTAGATGTCACAACACATCCAAGCTTCCCAACGACCTGGTACTTGGACGCAAAGACATCTCCAATATTCACAGGATAGTATAGCCCTCTTTTGAAGTCGCCAGATTGTTCTTCTTCGAGGGGTTGGATGTTGCTGACTAAATCGATTCCGCTAGTGGGAAAGCGAATGGGGGCTAATGGTGCTCTTCGAGCAGCGGTTCTTCCCATTTGAAAAGGGATGCCATCCAGATCTTTGGACAGTGCAGCTTATTTTTCTTTGTGCTACGTACGACTATGCACTAGCTCTTTGTTCCTGGGTTATTGTTAGGTTAGAAGTATGAATGTCGTCTTGTAGATGACGTTGGTTTTGGCGAATGACAGCCAAATCATTAGACAATAATCCGGTTTTCATATTTGACCACATAAGAGTAATAGATTTCTACTAGTACAATTTCTACGGTATGACAGGTTTCCCTTTGCTCTAAGGATTCGCAAATTGAGGGCATGATGTCAAATAGCAGACCGATCGTCATTTTAGCTTCTTTACATATCACTGTGGAAATTAGTCACTCTACGGATAATCTTATCCTTCAAATTAGCTTCTAAGATACGTGAGTCCACATCGATTTCCCGGACAAGTTGGCTCTTATCAAGTACAGGCTTGAAGAATTTAATGGTGTCGCCACTAAAATCAGCCTTCCGAGGAATTTCAGACAACTGTCTATAAACCTTGGCGAGTTCATGTGAAACCAGATCCTGCTGGAGATACCGAAGGAAGTGGCGCCTAGTAACCACAAGGATGGCCACGAGTTGAACGATTGAGGTGTTTCAAGGTACGTACTCAGGCAGGCGACATGTATGCGTTGAAGCCAAAGCTTCTCTCAAGTAGATTTACGCTTCGCTGCCTAAAAATTGATACGATTAAGATTCAAAGTTACTTTGGTGAAGCTGGTGAAGTTGGAAGAGCAAGTGACGCATTTCACGTGATGAAATACACGTGATGAAACCTCGACCTGACTGTCGGTCGTGACCTCAACTCGATCCGGGACGGGTTGGGTGTCTGAAACCAAACGGGTACCTCCCTTGGACAGAGCATGAGTGTGAGTACAAGGCACTCACTCCATCAATACGACCATCAGCCAGGCCAGGCCAGGCCAGGCCGGATCCGATCCCTCCCAAAGCGTCATTATGCATTTCGGCGTGAGTAAGACCTCTAGGCGGGCAGATATGAGAGAGACAGTGACAGACAGAGACAGTCATTGAGAATGAGACGGATAGGATAGGAAGAGCCACATGCTGGAGCGTGTCTGATGACCTCAACACTCTCCAATTGCTGAGCTCCAACAAACTGGTACAGATTCCACCATCGGATTCGGCGGGGAATGCAGGAGCTTCAGCTTCCCAATACAATGTCACCAAACGAAGCTATTCAGGCTGTTGGACGAATGAATTACTCGCACCCGCGATCGTCCGTCGAGCGGCGAGCGGCGAGTTCGGAACGTCTCTCAAGAGTTGGCAGGCATCTTGGTCCTATTGAGCAGTGCCCAGGTCGGAGTCCGACTTCGTACTCTGTACGAGACAGCATAGACGTCAAGAGCAAAACAACGTGATACAGTACACGCGCCTCAGCTTGTCGAGGCGATGCGATGACGCCGGACTCTAAAAATAGGCGTGTGATTCCACGCGATCCAGGTTCTCCTTCACCTCCAACCCCTTCTCCCCATTCCTCTGCCTGCTCTACTAACATCACGACCAGCCAGTCATCGTCACGGCCGCAGGACGTGCCTGGCATGCGGTACATTACTGTATCGTGAATATGAATCCGGGGTATTGCGTACCTCTTCACCCGCCGAGGGGAAAAGTGAAGATGGGAGCGTGGGATGGGCGTGTGGGCGTGTGGGCGTGCCTGTCCCACTGCACATGTCTGGATGAATGGGTGTGGCAGTCTCTTATCGGCCTGCATCATGCGAGGTTGAATCACACAGCTTTATCGCAGCCGGCGAGAGCTCCAGCTCTAGTTCCTCAAACCCCGCGGCTTCGCAATCTCCCACACCTGTGTTGCGATAATGTTGCAATGTTGGCATGCCCAGACCAAGCTGGATCTAAGCTGGATTCAAGCCCACCCACCCGCGTCATGTCCATCGCGACGGCTAGTCCGGTGATAAGTCGTCCCAGGTCATGAGCGATAGCGATACCCGTCTTGGACCTGACATGGCTGTGCTCTGTTGATATGATGATGCCGGCGGCGTGCCTCGTTTGGCTGATACTGGTAAATAAGACGCGCTCCTCCCCCCTTCTCCGAAACTCCCTTCTGCTTTCTCAACCATCTCAACATCAGTGATACAAATCTAAGAACCCATCAAGAACATTTTTCTCAGCATCGTTTCTCTCATCTGTCTCCGAGCTCAATTCACGGATAATTCCATTCATTTGCCAATTATCCAGCGTTCCCTCCTTATCGCTCAGCCTCGTTGAGTCACTCGCCGCTCCCGACACGGCCTTGCTCATTCATCCCCTTTGTCTGACATCTCACTCGTGATCGGCCCCAAGACAGAATCACCACTTCACTGTGTGTGGTCTGCGCCTTCCTGTGCGCTTAGGAGCTATTGGATCTAACCTTGCTCCGTCCGGCATTACATTAACATCGCGGCAGAAACACAGTCATCCGGCAGTACCTGTGACTTCCCCTTGTTTCGATAGACGGCCCTCTTGCATTAATATCAATCCGCTCTCCCTACGTTTCTTTCTCCAACAAATACACTCAACCTAGTTAGAAAGATCCACGTCTTTTAAGACGGTTCTTTGTTATTACATAAACCATCGCGTCTTGGAACAAAGGAACCCTAAATCGAAACATTCATTGATTCGTCTAGTTTGAAGCAACACTTCTTATCACTCAACCACCACCTGACTTAAACAGTCACTTCAAACCATCACTTCACCACAGCAAAATCTCGAATTGATACCCTCTTTTATCATGTCTACTACAGTCAGTCCTCAATCTCCGGAACAGCACCGTGATATTCGCTCTACCTCTCTCCCATTCAAACGCGACAAGGACCACAGCGTGAAATGGAGCAACGGACAACGCCCTTCGGCTGGTGTTCGCTTCATGTACTACGATTCTGAATTCGGCCTTGTTGGTGGATCTGAAAAGCAGCGGGAGAAGGTCCGGCCCATGAAAGCCTCTGTGTAAGCTATAATTATTACGTCCACTCGTTCCACATGCTAATGGAGTTATTAACCAGGTCCACTGAACACAAATCCCACGCAAACAGGAACCCAAAGCCATTCAGCAGATATGACAATTCTCGAATGGTCAACAAAGTCGATGCCATTGTCGAAGCAAACGATCACACGGCTTCTCCGCTCTCCCAATCTCTCCTAGAGCTTCTCCCTCAGCACGCCAATAACACCAATTCTGCGATTCAAACAGCAATTCGGGGCTCTTCTGGACCTGAGTCAGACATCCTCTATAGCTTTGATAACAAGGGGCCAAGCCCTAGCGCATCAGGTCGAAAGACCGAATTCAGCCACTTGCTAGATGTTGCAGAGCAGAAGTGGATGAACGGGCAAACTGAGAAGATTGTCAAGGAGGACTATGAGGTTCTTGACAACGAAGGCGAGAAGATTGTCCTTGGCAAGAAGGGAAAGAGAAACAGCCCGAAGCAGAAGGCTACCCAAGTAACAAAGATTGTCGATGAGGAAGAAGACTTTGAAATCATCTAAACGGCATGGTTTTTCGATTGCGGCTGGATGAGGTCATGATATAACTTCTTAATGGTCTTGATGACACTCTTTTGATGGGAATGCGTAGGCGTTTTGGATCGGTGCATGGTATAGCTTACCCTGGCTAGGGAAGGATAGCTTACCGTTTTCTTTCTTCTGGGAATGGGATGCATAGCCTACCCTTGTGTAATATACTAGGGAAGGATGGCTAAGGTCGGTGTTATTGGTGCATAGCTTACCCTGCTTATACAGGAAGTATAGCGTTTGGGAAGGATAGCTTGGTGCTTGGTACTTGGTGCTCGAGTTCTCTGGTACTTCAGTTTCTCCGCATGTGGGGTAATGGAATTAGAGCTCCCGTACGTTAGGCTAGTGTGTGCTGATCTGCTTGCTTGCTTGATGCATAGCGAGTAAGACGGTCTTAGAAATCAAATCTGATTTTTACACTTGCAAAATAGGCTTCCATGATTTGAAATACATTGACGGTGAGATAATCCAATTAGGTAGCAGGCCGAACCGGTCCTCTTTTCACACTCTAATTCCTTCCTACGCATGTCAGCTTTCTCTCCCTTCTCAGCACTCGCCTCCTTCTCCTCCCTCCTCCCCTCACCAATCCCATCGCGCTGTCATCTGCTCTTTCGTCCGATCTTACGTCAATTTAGTCACCAAAAATGGCGGGATCTCTTTTGATCCTGCCCGTCATATCTCACATGTAGCCTGGTCCATGCACGAAAAGTGCGTATTCTCGAAGCAAGCTAGAACAAAACATAGCATACCCACATCCCAGAAAAAGAAGTGCTAGCGGGAAGGAAGAAGAAGAGAAAAAAACCGGAAAGGGGAAATAGAAGGGAGATTAATACCAAAACCTACTGAGCTATTCTTGGCCCCCAAACACAAAAATTCGGGTAAGCATAAGCTTAGAGAGCTAAGAGTAAGGCGGCCGCAGATCAGATCTTTTTGAGATCGAGCCAGGCTTTTTTTTTCTTTTCATTCCCTTTTTTGTAAGCCAACGACTTAAAAAAAGGGATTTTAAATTGTGGGGAGACGGAAAGGTAGGGCTAGGGGGGGGAGGGATTGTCTTCTTTTTTTGTTGCGGATCGCAATGATTGAGGCTACTCCTCCTTTTCTTTCCTTATGAGCATGCGAAAGCTTATTTTTCCAATTACTGCCTTGCCTGGCTTTGCTTGGTCTTTAGTGTTTCTGTCCTGGGTCACCGAGTGGGTTGGGGTTGAGTGAGTTGGTGTATCAGGCTCGGCGCTCTCTTCTCTTGGTTGGTGTGGGGAGGGAGCTGGAGATGTTATGGCGCTTAGGTTTGATTTCAGGGGAAGGGCTTTAAGGTATGAGATTGATTGATCCAGTAGTTTTATTTTATTTGATCGGGGAGTAGAATCGGAGAGGTGACGGGATCATGAGGAACACTCGGAGAGAGAATCGGCGAAGAGTGGTTTTGATGGCAGCTGGATTATTTTGGCAGAAGAGAAGGCTGTGCTTATGACATGACGTCTTCTTCAACTTCCCGCCTGCCTCACCAGTGCCACTGGGCTGCTGTTTTTTGCTTGGCAGGGGAGAAGGTAAAGGAAAGGGAAATCAGACGACGGGGCGAGTGTACTGGCGACGCGCATGAGCTCCGTCAATATACAGTAGTGCCGCTCAAAGAAGTGAAGAATCGAGTGGAGTCATTGGTGGCTGGCGATGCTGAGGGCAGCAGCTGAACATGTTGACCTTTATTGGCAATTCGAGCCTTCCCTGTTCGTCCGTACCTACTATTTTCGAACGGCACGTGACTGCCGTCTTCTGCTGCGCCAGGACAAGCTGACGTCGACGAGCAAAAACTCTTCATCCTTCAAGTATCTATCCCCGGTTTCTAAATACCTCATGTCGATTCGACAGCCTCTCGCACCGTTGGAGGTCGTTTAATCGCGCACCGCGCACCCGCCCGACAGACTCCAGGGACCCGGGAGCGAAGGAACTGAACTGGGAGGTGCCCCTGTTGGTACCATAGTAAGGTATGATGGTATGGAGTAATACTGTAATACAGTAAGGAGAGGATAGTGCCATACGCGCAGCACAGCAATTGTCAGAAGTCCATCGTCCACAATACGACACAACACAGCAGGCATGTCCCCTCATTTATTTTCCGGAGAGGTGTATTCAAGGGTAGGAAATCGCTAGGAGTAAGGGAGACAGAGCGATTGGGCACTGGCGATCGGAAGGAGACGCACTGTCACACTGTATCAATACAGGACAGTAATGAATTAGTTGTGATACGATCTGGAGCAGAGTAGTGGGGGGAGGGGAAAGACGAGAGGGAGAACGGGCACTTGATGAGAAGACCAAGACGACTCAGGCCGAAATGTGTGCACTTGACGAGCTATTTACTTGAAGTGCTATGCTCCTTACGCTAAGCGTTCTTGATCTTCAACCGTCACCGGGCTTCGAGAAGAAGAACTTCTGATAACTTAGTCGCTGGACGCTCTTCATACGAGCAACCTCCACGCTCTAGAAAGGGGTTCCACTGGGCCCATTTAGGTGCGACAATTCGCTACGGCACGACGCCTATTCGTCCATCGAGTTATCTCGGCGGAGCCACTGGCCCATGCACTGCCCTCCACAGCCTTAATACCCACAGAGAGCGTGGTCTAGGCTGTGTACAGCAAATCATATTGGCTGGCAAAATGGGGGGATGTCCACAAGGCAGAAGCCTTTCGCACAGTGCCCGCCGCACTCGGTACAGTCCTGCGGTGTTCGTAACCCCAATATTCCAGGGCGCGCAGAGGAGGGGCAGGGCCATCGAGGAGAGAGCCTTGAGCCGCCTGCACAATACTGTATACGGCGGAGACTGACAGACATCAGACCAGACAGACGTTCAGACCCAAAGGCTGCAGCCACAGGCCGCAGTGTCACAGTCACACTCTTTCTCCTAGACGGGAACACCATCTTCTTCGTTAGTTATCACACATTTCCTCGATCTCTCTTTCAATTTCTTCCATCAATATACGCAAAATAACGAAATCACATTGATCGACCCCCGGATCCAGGCACGACAGTGACGATCCCCACGCCCGATAACCTGACAGTAAATCTGGAGTGCGACAACCAGCCGCGTCGTCGGCGCAGATAGCAATGAACGACCTACCTCCTCCGGTCAAAGCCATTCTCAAGGCAATCGAAAACGGAACCAAATTAACGACCAAGATCTCTGAATCGGCTGACTCGGCCACTACTTCCAATGCACTATCCATTTCCGAATCGGTTCCGAGAGTCAAGAAATCTTTACAGAAGTGCGCGAAGGATATTCGTGATGCCTATGAGGAGCATGTGCAAGCCTGCGGGGAGCCGTTCACCACCGCCTTGTTAGATAGTAGGTTTTTTTTTTCACGACTCCGCGTTCGTTTGCAGTAGCTGACTCTTTGTAGGTGCGTTGCAGAATCGGCTGAAGACTTTAAAGAACGATTTACGGGACAAAATTGAGGAGTGCGAGGAATTCGAAGATAACCCGAATTCCTTCGACCACACGGCCTTCTATGGGATTCAAGAGCAGGCCGAGAAATGTTCCATACATTGTTTAGGTCTATTTACAGATATTCGGAGTCGGCTGGCTGTACCCAGCCTTGTAGAGGAGGCCCAGGATGATCGGTCACAGTTACGGAGCATGCAGCAGTGGCAGAGCCTGAGAAGACCAGTGACACCTCCGAGCCAAACAAATTCGCAAACGGCGCTTTTGCAACCCGAGCTGTCCCCCAGATCTAGTGTGGCTACCGAGCCGCCGCAACCCAAAAGTTCATGGGGAATTGACAGGCCGTTAGAACTCGAGTTAGGCCCAGCGCTGGGAGATAGTATCGAAACTCGACGAGAGACTATTCGTGACATATCGCCATCTACGCCTTTGCGTTTCATTCCAAAAGAACAGATCCATTCCCGTCTCTCTGCGAATGATGATTTCTTGGAGAGGAGGCGGCAGTCTCGGATATTATTCAAGCAAGAACTCCGGACATCGATAACCTCAATCGAGGAAAATAGGGCCAGCGTATTTAGTGAAGTATCGGCCGCTAGCCCGATAGTCACATCACCCGTTATTGGAAGTACTGGGATGGCAAGTCCTGTTGGTAGTCGTGGGTCTCGGCAAAGTTTAAATGGATACGATACGTGGATGACAAGAGAACGAAGCCAGGGGCAAGTTTCTATGGCCACCAGGAGCTCGAGAGATAGCTCCATTCATCAAGATCGACCGATAAGTCGCAGTGATGATAGTCAAGATTCTATATCTGGTAGTCGAATAGCAGCATCTATAAGTCCTCCGGTTTTCCCTCAGAGCTCGAACGCCGCATCGGAGACATATGGAACGGCGGAACCGGTTGTCCGCTCCGAATTGTTTACACCTACAATCCAACTCCCTCATTATAGGCGGGAAGTTCAAGCAGGCCTCGAGGCTGTGCCTATTAATCATGTCCAAGTCCCTCATTATAGGCGAGAGGCCCAACCAGGCCTCGAACCTTTAATCAGTGTTGATTATGACAACGAGAAAGAAACGATTGGCGAACCGTATACTCCGGTACGATCAAACGTGGCTGCCTCGGTGAAGTCAATGGACTTTCCAATTCCGCACGACAGCTCGTTTTCCAGATATGGAGGGTTTTGTGAGGGTGCGAAAGCTGTGTTAAGAGGAGAGACCGGGTTTAGACTCGTGAAGAGACCAGCGGTATGTAGAAATACTTTGTGGAAAATATTCACAGGCTAATGGCAGAAATAGGGGCATTATAGTGCAACGGTGTCGGCAAGGTGTATTAAATGTGCTTATGAAGTTGGGTGGGGTGAAATGGAGAAGGATAAAACACTCGATCGTACGTACTCTTCTTATCAACTTGCAGAAAGTAACTAACATGAACCAGGAAGCGGCATATATGGAAATTCCGGGATACGGTTCCGGCAAATGTTCATATCAAAATGCCATCTTAAAACATCATCAATAAATGAGGCCGCCTATGCTGTACGTGTGTCTCATATTTACACTAAATATAGCTAATAACGATCTGCAGTGCATTTTCTGCATCGAAGAGCGAAGGACAGTCGAAGAGCACGACGCTACGGTCTTCTTCTCCGTAACTCAACTCTTCCGTCATATAGCCAAACACTCGCAGCCCGTTCCTAATATCCCCGGCCTCCACATCCTCTATGGACCTCAACCCGCTCACATCGTGGATTTCGACATGCACTTCACCATCCCCGAACCTAAATTTCCCCAATACAGCGTTTCAGAAATCTCCCATAAAATAGCCACTCGGCCTGCAGCTCACGCTATCACAACACACCATCCTAAAAACTCACAAAGCGGGTACCGTGACCCAGATGGCAATCCTGTGCTACACTTCGCTGCCGGGGCCCGCATTGTAGGCATCACTTATCCAGACCACTTTCAAGGAGCTTGGTGCGTTGGTTACCATGACGGCGAAAGAGGAGCATTCCCAAGTTCGGCTGTGGTCCTGGAGATGCCGGGAAGAGCGGATGAGATGCTGCATGGCCAGAGTAGCTTAATTGCATATGCGAGGTGGGATTTCAAGCCCAAGGAGGAAAGGAAAGATGGTGGATGGTTAAAGTTTAGCAAGGGGGAGAAGATTGTATGTATCACTTATACCTTTCAAGATCAATGGTGTTGGTCGGGGAAAAATTCGAAAGGAAAATGGGGTCTCTTCCCACAGTCGTTCGTGGAAGGCCTTGACGATGGTAACAAGCTAGTCGGGAGCCCGAGCACGAGTAGGTCCTTGACCAGCCGTTTAACTGGTCACTTGGGGAGACATAGAAGCAGCAGACAAGAGGGACCCACGCACGGAAGGACGGGGAGTGTGCGGAGCAACAATTCCAACGGAAGCGTCAGTGGTATCTCGATCCAAGGCGGGCTGGAGGTCGTGCAGAGCCCCATTCATGGGATCAATCGGTATGCGCGTTAATGGCATCCAAAAAAGACTGGATGGGTTACAAACTAGGAACGAAAAGCAAAAACGTTTTGCAAGGCGCGGAAGATTTTGGTAGAAGATGGGATTACATATTTCTCGGTGTTGGATTTGATTTTGGCTCTTTTTGGGGGGAACCAATGCACCCATGAGCGAGGAGTATATTTGCATGTCTGCATGGTCTCTGGAATGGAGTCTTTTGGGATATCTATTGGGCTTGGACTCTGACCCAGTATCTTGGTAAATTTTTTTTTTTCGACTTTCTTTTATTATTATTTTTTCTTTCCCTTTTTGTTTTTGTATGTATATGTAGCGATATGGCATGAGAGGATGACATGAGAAGATGACATGATACCCTTACCTAGTTAAATGCAAATTTATAATTAAAACCAAAAATATATATAATATAACAATATTTTATAATTTCTTGTGTGTCGTCTTCATATTCTACTTTTTTTTCTCGTGCACTTTCTCTTTTCCCTGGTCCCAACATTGACATTCAATCTCTCCGCATATAACATCGTATTCAAGCCCCTCCTAAAAGCCATTTCCCACGGGTTTAGAGTCCGTGCTTATTTTTCCCTTCTTCTCATTTCGAGATCTTGCCTTTTCTCAATTCAGGTGTGAGGAAGCAAGGGATAAACAAGTACAGGTGGGGTACAGTGATAGAGTTTGTTCAGGGGCTCGGCTTGTTTATTGTAAGAAAGAATGGATTGTTGCAAGGAAAAGTTCCCTGGAAGGCTTTCTGGCGTTTGGAACTTTTCGCTAAAATAACGAGGTGAGGTGTCGGTATGAGGTAGGTGGGCACGCGGGGTAAGGGGTAGGGGAAATCAATGTAATGTATAGCATTTGAAGTGTAGGATATGAGTTCTTGTGCTAGGGTAGGTGGCGTGATTGTACTAGATGATAAGCACTGTCTATATATTGACTTGTGGGAGAGAGAGAAGTGAGGGGTCACATATCTTTTTTTATTTCCTTTCCTGGAATTTTCCGAAACGATATCTTTCGCTATACCAAAGAGAAACTTGAAAATAAAAAATGTCCGGAGTAGACATTGAGGGGTTTTTTAGGCCCTGGTCTTTGAAGCCCAATCCTGCCCGCTGGCTAGGATTACAAAATTTATTCATATTTTTACTGGCTGGTTTCGATGCGGGACCTTCACATTCCTTCAATTACTTGGCTCACAGGTGGCTTGTCATAGGGCGCGCACAGATGCCCAGTCTCGCGTGGAGAGGAATATTTATGAATCCTTCAAATTTTATCTGTTGCTTGGGCTCTGTTTGAGATTCTGACAGGGAATGAGGAAACGGGGCGACCTGGGCATGCGTTCTGGAGGCAAGCCACCACTGCTTGATGTGGTGCCGGATATAACCTTATTCGGGGATGTGGAACAGTATGGAGTACAATGATCCTTTTTAATAGATTTTAATAGAAGAAAATTGCCATAGCTACATTAGCAATCCAATATCTTGAAGAGTATCTAGGCTCAGGTGGCAAGCGTATATATCTGTTTGCTAGGTGACCCAAGACTTCGCGAGTCCTTGATGCTGTATTATTTTTGGTATCGTAAGTCTTTTTTGAGAGGGCGTGTCTTTGTTCTGCACGCCCAGTGGGAAATGTAACATGGTGGCGTGAGTCAAAAGGGTTACGGATATTGTAAAATTGGTGGCAGCCAATATATTCTCCGCTGGCGTAATAGTCCAACCCGTTCCGGAGAACAAGAGGGAAATTCTGGTTCACGAGTCGGCAGTTGGCTTTTAAGGCTTTCAGCTCTAGAGGAGATATTAAAATCCCTTTCCTTCTTGACTCTGGCGATGTCAGCTCCCCCACAAGTCTTCAGAATATACCTTCCCGGCTTGGATTTTTTTCTCAAGGTGATGAAATAGTTTCCTTATCTACAGTATACAAATTGATAATTTCAAAATGACGGCCAATCTACTTCACATGCTGGCCATCTGTACCACATTGATTCTACTTGAGAGATATCTCTCGCTAAGGCGCAACATCAGGATAGCGAAGACGATTAATGCAAGCTCCGAGCTCCCTCCTTTCCTACCCCGCTACCGGCACTGACCATTCCTTACAGATTCCCTACGTTGTGATACCCGTCTATTCAGGATCGATTGGGTGGTTCTTTGTGTCTCCGATATTTTTGCCTATATTTCGATATTGCCTTCCTTCATTCATCAATGAAAAATGGATCGAGTAAGTTGTATAACATACTTCCCTGCTAATCAACCAATTTCTCACTGTGGGGGGAAAAGCATGATAGAACCTTTCTGGACTTGGCACTGTGGATATTCTCCGTTTGAAAAGATGGGGAGTGATACCATATTAACCGTATCTCCAAGTGGGATCCAGTTCCACTGTTGCTCTCCCGAAGTGATTTCTCAAATCGGAACTAGAAGAAAAGAATTTGTTAAGCCTACTGAATTGTATGGTGTTCTAAATACGTAAGTCCCTCATTTCATATAGTTGTTTAATAATCTACACCTACCTATTCATGAAAAACTCATATTCGCCCATTAACCTTTCTCTCAAAAGTTTCGGGCCGAGTGTTGTTAGTACAGACGGCCCAATCTGGCGGCATCAGCGGAAACTCCTGGCTCCCTCTTTCACAGAATCACATAATGCGATTATATGGAGTGAGACCATATACCAAACGAGATGCATGCTGCAAATGTGGGTTGCGGAAATGGAGACATTGGCGGCCGGGAAATCTCTGAATGTGAAGGAGAATGTGAAAACGCTTACCTTTAACCTCCTGACCAAGGGCGCTTTTGGAATCAAACTGCACTTTCCCGGATTCGGTGAGGAGTTCATGAACGAAGTGTTTGATCATGAGAAGATGGTTGATGGGAGCCCTGAAATGAGTTTTGGAGACGCCATCCTGATTGTTGTTGGAGGTCTTAAGGAGCTATTTCTTCTTCCTAAGTGGTCATTGAGTAATTGATATCCGAAATGTTGGATTTTTATTTCGAAAATGCTAACTTTAAATATAGAACATGCACCATCCAAGCATTTGAAGAGAGTCTGGTTTGGGTAAGTTGCACTTCTAGCGTGTCACTGGCAACAGCTGAGAGATTGTATAGGTATAACAAAATGTTTACTTTTCTTGACAAGTATATACCAGAAAGAGGAAGCTACCAGAAAAATTTCCGAGGCAAACGCGAGTCAAACATATTAGGTATTTTCCTGTTGTAACATTTATCAGTAGTCGATAAAGCTTACATTAGCAGATTCTCTCATCGAGACAAATTCCCAGGAAAACTCCGAATCTGGAATACTAGAGAATGGATTAACAAAACGGCAAATAATGGCCAATGTGGTAAGCCCTTACAGAGAGGCTGTCAGAGCTACCTGGCACTATTATCTAACACACAGTATTTAAGTTTATCAACCTCGCGGCGGGCCTTGAAGGAACTGGAGCAGCGCTCTACTTTGTTCTGATAAACCTTGCTATTAATCCTGTTTGGCAGCGCCGAGTGCAAGCAGAAATTAGCACCATATTCGGCTCCCGAGATCCCAGTACCTGGTCGTACGAAGAGGACTTTCCCAAATTACTCTCTAGCTCTGCTGATGCTGCTGTCTTAGAAAGTAAGAGTACACCCTCAATCCCCTCGCCCCAATGTGAGCTTTCGATCAGGATGTCCCGCTAAAGAATTCATGAAACCAGGCCTCCGCCTTTTCTCGACCAATAACGTGATCCCCAAACGGGTTTCCAGCAATTCTACGCCGGTTCTCAAAGATGGCGAGAGAGAAATCCTTTTTCCGCCCGGCACCCACCTCTATATGCAAGTCATCAGCACACACCGGAATCCAACCTACTGGCCTCACGGGCCGAGTTCTCAGCCTTCTTACACTCTGCCTGCTGAAGCAACGGATTTATGGGAATTTAAACCCTCCCGCTGGTTTATAACCCCTTCCATGGCGGCTCAGTACTTTGGTTCCACGGTGCCCATCCACCATTGTCTCCAGTCCTCTTCTGTTTCCAACCAGGAGGAGAAGGAGTTTTTTCAACCCGCATCAGGGGCTTTCATTCCGTGGAGCATAGGGCAGAGGAATTGTATCGGGAAGAAGTTTGCGCGGATCGAGCTCCTTGTCGTCCTTGCTGTTATATGCAGAGATTGGAGCATTGAGTTGATTGTCAAAAGCGGCGAGGAGTGGGAAGAGGTAAGAGATAGAGCGAGGAGGCAGTTGAGGGTGGGGATGGACCATTACGCCATCATGCAGCTGAAAGGAAATATTTCTTTGAAGGTTGTGAGACGGAAAGAGGTGGAGATTTAATGGGTGAAGGCTGAGGGTTCTGCATTCCGAGTTGCTTCGCTTGAAACATATGGTGAACAGAGCAGTAGCCAGTTAAAAGCCTTGCAAGGTGTGCTCTGCTTGTATGACTGGAAGTAAAGCTACTTATTAGATAAAATCCATGTGTAAAGGCCATGATAAATGAGAATAGATATATTAGAAGGTGGTATTGATAAGAGATGCATTACGCGCGTGCAAAAAGGGGCAGATGGTTCTTCACTTGAACGATCTGTGAGCTCAGGATTAAAGGTAGCTTCACCCCTATGCACTTTCAAGGAGCCAAGCCACCAGTTACAACCAAAAAAACACCAAAAAAAAAAAAACCATTCATTGTATGCTTCTAAAAACAAAACCCTACCCATATTCATACAAGCCAATATACTTTGTATGTAGTCTACCACTTATCCCAATTATCCTCCTCCGTCTTTGCCTTCCCACCACCTGACCCCATCCCTATTCCTCCACTGCCGGCCTTTTTAACGGCACTCGTGCCAATAGCGTTCTGCCTGGTATTGCCAGCCTCCGCAAAGCTGTCCCAGAAATCTTTCTTGCTCTCATCTAGCGGTGCAGCCCTATAAGCGCCTGAACCCCCACCGTTGCCTTCAACAAAGCGATTGAAACCATCTGCGGCGCTCTTGGCCCCGGTTTGGGCTCCTCGAGCAACCTGGCCCGCTGCAATGCGCGCTTGGGCAGCGATGTCAGTTTCCGCCAGCTATTTTGCTCCATATTAGCTCTGCTTCAGAGAAGATAGTGAGGAAGTATACCTTAGCAGCAGTAGGCTGGATGTATCCCTCATTAACTGTTTTTGCTGTTTTCCCTACGGTTGAAGCGAACCACCCAAATCCTTTGGATAAGGCAGCTACTGGATCCTTTTGTAAATCGTCGAAACCAGGCAAAGTCGGATCCCGTCTAACTGGCTCTGCCGGCGCGCTTCCAAATCCACCATACTTACCTCCTTGGCTAGGAGGTAAATCTTCTGGTCGACTGGCATTTGCCGCTCCTAGTCCTGCGAAATACTTATCATCAACCTTCGCTTTGCCTCCCACACCCCCTGCGGGACGAGAAGGGCTATCTGTTCGTCTGCCAAGTGGAGTCTGACTTCTGCTGCCCGAGGTCGGAGTACCAAAAGACATAGAATTCGAAGAAGATTTTTCGCCGGGAACATATTCTCTGCCTTCGACCTTGGCGGTTAGACGTTCTTTCCACTCCTCACCGACATCTCCTGAGTACCTTTCTGCAATGGTGGCATCGTCCCAACTTCGAAGTAACCAGAATCAGCATTAATTTTCAAAGGAATTCTCCAGAGGGCTTTCTTAATGCTTTCTTGCCTTCTCACACAACAAGCATTTAATTTTGTAGCAAAACTCACCTTATTCCCGCCATTTTATTAGCGTCTGCTTCATTAAAGAAGTCCCTCCAAGGCTTGTTGCCACCCAACCTCATCCTCTCGATCTCTTGTGCCTTAAACGCATCCATCGTGATACTCCGCACAAAACTGATATGTACTCCCAATCCGCGATGGACTCCCGCACAACTCAGACATATGAAGATACCGAACTTTGGAGATGCCCATTGTGGCGACGGGGCTCCACAGTCGCAGCAGCGATCATTCCCATTGGTCTTTTGGATCTCTAGAAGCTGTGATTGATGAGCCATCTGTAGGCATATCTGACAGAAGGGATGGGTGCTGGCAGTACCTTTGAACGGGTTTCGGGATCAACCTCCCACATCGCTTTGCTGGCCATGTTGCCGCCAGCTGTGCGATTCGACCTCGCACAACAGCCCTGATCTTCCCAACCTCAACTGCAATATGGACACAAATATGAATTGTATATAGCCGCCTTCGTCGTTTCTGTGCTATCTTGAGAGTTCGTGGAGATTTGTAGTGGGGAAATCCGCAGGTCAGAATTAGAACAAAGGAGGTCTCCGATTTAGGGCTAGCGCCATCCAATCATGTCGGATCTAGAATGGCCTCACATATGCTTGTACATTTTCGGGAGGTGGTCACATGAATCTATAAAAACACAATTCCCAGGGAATATTTCATATGCAATATAGTGAGGGCTTTTGACACGCGATTTTTAAATCGATCGTACCAGATTCACAAGAAACATAGCGTTCGAGACATGTTGAAAATTACGAGTTCCATTTTTATATCAATGATGGTATCACTGATGAATAACTTTTCCATTCCCTTCCCCAGAGAGCACATCAAGAAAGAAATCTAGTTGTACAACCCTGAGAATGCCCGAGAAATGGTAATAAAACATTTGGTTTGAAGAGAGTCATCAAGAACTAAAGGATCCACACGAAAGAAAAGACCATCTGTCAAGAAGAAATGAGCCCCGGGACCACAAATCTAGAAGAGACGCCAGTACAATTCCACCGCTGTAGCGAACTTTTGTTCAACCTTAAAAAAGAAATTCATAGAAGTCGACTCAGGTCTGTGAAGATAGCAGAACCGAATACGGCTTCCTCCCGAAGTGCCTACACTATGCGCCTTGACAATGGCCCAAAAGCAAGATAAAGCAATGCGTCTGTCATTGTCTACGCAGTTCAGCACCTCCCATCGTACAATGTAATACAACGACTACTTAAGCAGCAGTCTCAGTGGTACCGTTGGTAGCCTCACCCTCGGTAACTGGGGCGTTGGCATCCTCGTCGGTCTTGTCTGGGCTGTCGATGGCGACCTTGACAGCGATCTCACGACCCTCAATTTCCTTCCCATTCATCTCCTCCACAGCCTTTAGCTGCATCTCCTCAGAAGCGAGAGTTACGAAACCGAAACCACGTCCCTTGCGAGGTTCATTGCGAGCTTGAAGCTTCTTGACCATGAAGCGAGGGATTGGGCGAAGGGCGATCTTGGCAGAAGAAGGCTCATAAGCAGCAAAGAGCTCCTTGAGCTGTGACGGATAATATTAGCGAAGAAATAAATACGAAAGGGATGTGATCATACCTTCTCCTCAGAGAGATCGTAGGGAAGGTTAGCAACCATGACCTTGTTCTTGGATGGGATACCATCGGCTGGAGGACCACGCTCACGTCGCTCACGGGGAGGACGAGGAGCTTGAGCCTTGGCATCCTTTGACTCGGCGGTAGTTTGGTTGGTGGTATCAGCCGAGGGGTAGGCCTCAGTGGTAACCGGAACCTCTGCTCCTTCCTCGCCGCGGGACTACCTTTGTTAGAAAAAGCGTATTAAGATATGCAGTTGGAACTTACACCGCGAGCAGCACGTCCTCCTCGTGCACCACGGCCACGACCACGGCCTCGGCCACGTCCAGATGGTCTACGACGGCCACCTTCGCCTCCGGAAACACCTTCACCTCCAGATGCTGCACCCTCACCCTTCTCACCAGCTGGCTCAGGCTTGCGTGCAAGTTGGACAGAGACCTTGCGGTCAAGAATCTCCTTTCCAGAGAGCTCCGTAATGGCACGCTCAGCCTCGCTTGGGGTAGAAAGATCAACGAAAGCGTAGCCAACTGGGCGATCGGTGCGTGGGTTTTTTGGGATAGAGGTGGATTCACTGTAAGCAGAACTGTCAGTAGTTGCAAATAGGGAAGCTGCCATGAAGTAAAAAATGATTGCAAAAAGATGGTGGATATCAGGTTCCGGAAAGGGTAGTCCTGTACATGTATAGCAATGTTGCCACCGTTGCAGCCTCGAACTTTAGAGGTCAAACAGGGCTACCCATTTATTTGGTGCAGCAGGCAGCAGACCCGGGTATGAATCAAAAGATGTGAAATACTGACATGAGGTATCCCTTGAAGAAGGTTGTCAACTCCCCCTCGGTCGTCGCATATGCGAGATTTCCGATATAGAGTCTGCGTCCCTCTGCAGCGCTGGCCAGGACTGCTTCGTTGTGAGCAGCCTTGTCTGTTGCAGCGTCTGCAGGCTTGTCGGAAAGGGATGTGTTGCCAAGAGCGGCAGTAACGTCTTTGACGGCGTCAGAAACTTTCTCCACGACGGTAGACATGGTGATTTGCGTGTGTGGGTGGTTTGACTGAAGAAGTAGAATTGAGATGGGAATCTGTCGACGTTCGCTGAGTGGATTTGACTCTTGAACAAAGGGGGGAGTTGGGAAAGGGTAGCTAGGTGCCCTAGGTAACTTTTTGAGTTGTTTGGAGTTGGGGGTTGATGAACTTGATCGGACCTTGTTGTGTTGTTGAAATCAAGAGAAAAAGGGAGAAAGGGAGATGCGCGTGCGAAAGATATCAATCAAAATTCCGCAGCCGCACAGTTGGGATGTTAAGCGAGATGGCACTTACCCTAATTGGATCGTCTCAACCGGGCAGGCAAAATGGAAGGGGACGGACGGAATTTGGGGAGGAACGAAGGGCACATGTTTGTTGATGGACGAAAGGGGAAGAGGAAAGGGGGGAATGGAATGGAATGGACAGTCAATACAAAATGAACACAGAGAGAGCGAGTGTGAGAAAGACTCAAGCTGGTGGAGCGCCATGTAGACAGAATGTTGAGTCCGAACTGAAGTCGCCTAGATTTGCTCTCTTTGCCCCCTGCAACATAAGCACAGGTCCAGTAGATTTGCAAAGGTCTTTCGTAGCATGTATATAAATCTTCTAGATTCAGAAACGGAGGAAGAGGCCTGCTGGTCCCAAAAACCCACTGGTAATAATTCCACATATTATTATGCGAGACTTCTAGAACAGTTCACAGCTGCTACGGAAAATTCTGGGCTTGAGTCATCTCGCCGCGCAAGGCTGTGTGGCCTTGTCGGACAGCTGGCTCCTATTCGGGGGGCCAATACCAACTATCCTTTTGGGCTACTCCTATCCCACGAAGCTGATCGAAAATTATGCCGGGCTGCCAGGTTCTGGGATGCAAAAATTCCAGACGCATTATTGTGGCCAATTAAACCATCCCACAAATATATATTAGGTCACTCTCGGAGATTGGGAGGCATGACGAAGGATGTAGCTCTCGACAGGGCCTGTAAATCCTCTGCTCGCTACTCTGGCCTGGTAGTCCCGTGACTCGGAAATATGTCATCGCACTAACTCATGGCGCTTCCGATTTTGATTCTCTTGAACGATCCCTTGATAAGTATACAACAACATGACAGAGAATGTTGGAAAGCAGACGCACGAGAGAAGCGCGCTTGTACTCTATGGATCCGAGACGGGTAACAGTCAAGATGCGGCTGAAGATTTGGGCCGCATTACGGAAAAACTGCATTTTAGGACCAGGGTCAGCGAGATGGATCTCGTAGAAATTGTAGGTCATTGCGTCTCCTATTTCAGGACGTGCCCATGTACTTATCTGCGCATCATAGAATGTGTTATTGAATTACACTGTTGTCTTTCTTGTAATCTCAACTACGGGCCAGGGGGAGTTTCCAAAGAATGCAAGGAAATTCTGGAAAAGCCTTCTGCGGAAACGTCTGCCTCCTGGCTGTCTCGGTCACGTGTCATTCACAACCTTTGGCCTAGGAGACAGCTCATATCCGAAGTATGTTAGCTTTGAAGTGATCGATTTGTGTATTGTCACTAACGCAATGAAAGGTTCAACTGGGCGGCACGTAAACTTCATAAACGACTGGGCCAATTAGGTGCCATTGAGATCTATCCTCGAGGCGAGGGCGATGAACAACACAACGAAGGGTAAGTGCCATGGTGAATCTCCACTGGACTCCGCCCTCCCAAACAAACTGGATTCTATTCACTCGGTGCCTAATACTTCATAGAATTGACGGCACGTTCTTGTCTTGGTCGGTGGACCTTCGAAGGCATCTTCTTGAATTGTATCCTCTGCCAGAAGGACTAGCGGAAATTCCAACTGACGTGCTATTGCCTCCAAAATACGTGTTAGAAATCGTACACGAAATTGCCCCTTCGGAGGTGAGTTTAAAAAACCCGGAAACACTTTTACTAGGCATGGCTCTGACGAACAAGCCTCCCGTTTCGGGTCAAACTTCTCTTTCAGCAAATTCTTTCTCGTCACCCGTCCCATTGGAAGATTCTCATCAAAGTGAAACACTTCTTGAAGAGAAAGAGCAACCTCTGAACATAAATTTACTCCAGAAAGACTCTACTGAGACGTTGGAGGTCCCTACCGCTTCCAGCATGAAATACACTCCTCCGGCCGAGCCTGAGCTTCAAGCTTCTTGTGAGCAGTTGAAGGAGAGCCATCCCGATGCAGTGGACCCTATAGACATGAACTTACCACCGGCTGATATTCTTCCACTTGACGAACTGCATCTTATCAAACTCATCGGCAACAAACGCCTCACTCCCATAGATCACTGGCAAGATGTTAGAGAACTTACTTTTATTGTTTCTGACAAAGCTGCATACGAGCCTGGTGATACAGTCACAATCTATCCAAAAAATTTCCCTAAAGATGTGCAGACCTTGATAGATCTGATGGGGTGGAATGATGTTGCCGATAAGATTGTCAGGTTTGAGACTGAGTATCCACATACAGACTATGACAGCAAACAACTCCTTCCGGATATTCAACACTTAAAAAATTTGAACCCAACAACCATTAGGCAACTTTTGCTTCACAATTTAGACATAACCGCTATACCAAAGCGGTTTTTCTTTCATGCAATTGCTAACCAAACCGAAGACCCAATGCATAAGGAACGCCTCCTCGAATTCACCAACCCGGCCTATTCTGATGAATTTTATGACTATACGACCCGCCCTCGCCGCAGCATTCTTGAAGTCCTTCAAGAATTTCACACTGTGAAGATTCCATGGCAGTGGGTGACACTTTTCTTTCCCCTTATCCGCGGCCGAAAATATAGTATCTCTAGCGGCGGTATCCAGAAGGATTACAATAAAGAGAAAGGATTGATCAAATTCCAAGTCCTCATTGCTATCGTCAAATACCGAACGGTGCTGAGGAAGGTCCGGCAAGGACTCTGCTCTCGTTACCTTGCATCATTGCCAGAAGGGACTAAGCTAGGCGTACAAATTGAGGAAGGCAGCCAATTCTACAACCGGGCCAAGCACTATCCCAAATTCCCCCTTCTTCTCATCGCGCCAGGCACAGGTGTTGCTCCATGCCGCTCTCTCATTTGGGAACGCAGCGCACTTAAATCCAAGATCCAGGCCAATGGGAAAGTCTACCTCTTTTACGGTGGCAGAAATGCTGCTGCTGATTTCTTCTACAGCGATGAGTGGAAGAATGTATCTCTCCAAACAACCGCCATCACGGCGTTTTCAAGAGATCAGAAGGAAAAGATTTACGTTCAGGATGCCATTCGAAAGAACGGAAAGCTAGTAGCGGAGTTGATCACTCAAGAACACGCGACCATCTACGTTTGTGGTAGTTCAGGAAGTATGCCGAAAGCTGTCAGACAGGCATTGAAGGACGTGTGCGTTGAATTTTCTGGAGCGGGAGCCTTTAGCAATGAAGAGATTGAGTCAACTTTTAATCAGCTTGAGAGGGATGGACATTACGTACAGGAAACTTGGGGATAGATAGATATGCTCAGACACGGCGTCAAAGGCTAGTTTCTATTTGTTAACGAAACATGAGGGATGTAACGAGGCATGAGTGTACATTACCAATAGACATAGAGGATCATTGCGCTGTTAGCATCCCACCGGGTAGCTTTGTATTCTTTAAAATCACGAAGTCAAACATACTCCTGCTTTAAAAGGAAAAGTGTCACTTAAAGCCCTCGACATCCGTATGATGATATCGTACATAAAAATCAAAACGCAGGTGGGTATATATATAAAATGAATAACCATAAACCATCCACTTAGACCATATCTAGTATCCTCTCTTCACTCGTGATCTCTACCGTGGTTTTGCAGACAATTCCTTCCTCTGGTTCCTCTGGCTTCCGCTTCGCTTTTAAACCCCACACTCTACTCCGTCTACCGGCCTCAATCCTGCTCTCCACGCCTTCGATGCCACTCCTATCCTCGAATGTATCTTGGCTCCTGCTGCGATTCCTCCCATGCCACTCCCCATTCTTTCCGGTCAAGCTCCTCACACTATGGGTAGACCGTACACTCCGAACGCTCCTGCCTCGCATCACGATTCCATCTCTAGATCCATAAAGCCCGGCTTTCATCCGATGAACCGGAGTCTCTGGCGTCTCCAAAAGTCTTCCGAAAAGTGGCTGAAATGTTGTAGCGGCCAAACAACAAATCGAAATTGCGGGCTCAATCATAGACCAGATACTCACGTTCGATGTAGCGTATAAGAAATCACTCTTGCTACTGAGTGGAACGAGGTGAATGTAAGTAACTCGGAGGAAGAGAGTCAGACTTGCTCTTTTGCTTGCGTTAGCCCTCGTCAAATTAAGATTGCACGTATTTTTCATCTGAGAAGCGGGGACGAAAAGCGGAATGGAGGGAACTTACAATATTCCAAAGGTGAGAAGGCAGCCAAAAATAGTTTTGGTTTTGATATTGATATTCAGATTCCATAGGATAGAAAAAGGCAGGACTCCAAAAATTATATTTGTGGCAGCAGCAAAGAGGGAGTAAGTGATGTTGGTGTTTTGAACCTGTTGCGCGGGGAAACAAACCCCCTTTTTTCCATTGGAGAACTGCAGCCAGAAGTAGCTGACAGGATGACATTGGAGGAAGATGAAGAGGAGGTAAAGAACACTGAGGAAACTGATGATGCCCATAGTGAAGAAGATGATTTTCCGATGTTGCTTCAGGGTGCAGATGCGGAGGAGGAAGAAACCGAGTGAGAGCCGGATAAAAATAGTGGTGAGAGTATAAGATATTTCTCCGACGAAAATGGCCTATGGGAGAGTTAATGATGTTGTTAATAGGTGGTGAGAGGGAGGTGGGGCAGTACCTCCATTGCCATGGGGATGTCTGAATGTGCTATGTCAGCAAGATGCTGGCCATTTCCATTCGTTGCTGAGACGAGCACTGATATTGAGAGGATTGAAAATGAAATCTGTTGGTGGTTAGACATTTGACATAATATCCTGTAACTAGAAAGAATAGCGACTGTACCTGGCCAGCAACGAAGAGCGAGTCCTCGAGTTTCCATATCTTTAACACAAACCAGCGCATATAAATCCTCCCAGCAAAGAACATCAACGTGAAAAAAAACGGTAAAATAGAACTGACGACCAAACCAGGGCCGTTTCCCTTACTGAGGTTCACCATCGTAACCAGTGAGATGCAGCCACATCCACACCTGAGGCTCGTCACTGAAGCGGAAAACTTAAAAAGTATCCAAGAGAGTAGAAAGTAAGAAGTATTACTGGGCCATCATCGCATATATAACAAGTGTCACCAGAGAAGGTCAGCAGATAGAGGTATTGGATGGGGATACTCTGCCCGGGCTAGGGTAGGGCTATCCTGAAGTGCTCCAAAGTGGCTACAATATCAGTCGGCTAGCACACGAAACGGCGAGACGTGGTTACCGAAACTTGACATTTGAAAGTGGGCAGAATATAAAACGACAGAAAATGTCTGAAGAATTTCAAACAGGGAACAATGTTCTGTTTAAGGGGAGAGAAACCGTCCTCCTCTTAACTGCAGCCCTCCTGCGCATTGATATGATTTCTTAAGCAGGCCAAAAAAAATGAGAATGGGACGATAGGCCTAGAGTTTGCTTGACAAGTGGGCTCATGGCATTTCCCTGTCTGAGCCCTGGGGACGATGAGACACGCTCACATGTTTGGAGCAGGCAAAATAATTATGAATGCTTAGCATATCGCGCTTCGGGCAGAAAATCGAATCGCGCTTTGACTCCATCATTTCCTTGGGAATACCAAACTGGGAAATCAACAAGATCGCCTGCCATAACCAGCTTTGTATGAGTCCCAGCACCCAATAATGATGAGGCGAGAAAAACATTCCGTAAAACTGCGGGGTTCCAATACAGGTCTGAGACCCAGGATTTCTATTTTTCGGATGCCGTGCCTGAACTCGGCATTACCGCGAGTTTCAAGACTTCAAGATCCCGGTTTCAAAACGCGACACTGCTTCTAGAAGCACAATGTCTTATTCCAGATTAAAAAGGTATTTCATGCGAATTCTCGAAACTTTGCTGCTATAAGAAAGAACGAAAACAAGAAACCAACGAGGGGAGTCTGGTAGGGATAGTGTACAATGTTCATGGCAAATTCCCTGCCACTTCTACAACAAATGATACATAAAGATTGTACACCTATGTTTAGAGTAAAGTCAAGGAAACTAACCTTCAGTATTGGGGCTTCTAATAAGTTCGATTTCTTGCCTGATTTCAAAGCCGGTTTCTATGAGATATTTTGTTTGGCTCCAGTGGTAATCTTTAAGTCATTTGACTGGTGAGAATCTACCTAACTATATCATGCTTAGCAAAACCTCTAGCTTATACTGCGATGCGGAATATTAAATGACAAGCATCATATCTAATCGCCTTGGTCTAACTTTTCGAGTATCGATAAATAAGACGGCTTCTTGCCGTTCAGGTCTGTGATCTGCCGGCCGCTGTGTTAACGAAAATGGTATGTAAATGTTGCGAGGTTTCATGGGAACCGGGGTCATACAAATTTAGAAGTGCCTAGGTATTAACTATGTCAACACTTAGAACAAGACCGAGGTCTTTCATATCGCTCAATCCCAAGGAGAGACTCCTAACATGCGTCTCTAATTTAGAGTATACGTATCCGGGCTAATTAACACACTTGTTAAACCTTGAAATTACCTTCGGAAACAGTCTCTGTGCTGGGAATTGAAGCGAAGCGACCACGGGATTTTCCAATACCACCTAACATATACTTAGCAAAAGATACCGGTTTCAACAGAATGATCTCTGATACAGGTCTGGCTATTGGAGCAGCAGGTCTTCCCCAAGGTGGGTAGAATCTCAAATACATTGTTCTGGATCGCCGGGTTATCAAACATCATTCCCAAAATGACGTTCTCGATCCCCATGTCTTCGAGAGTAGCCTTTAAAACGTGTCTGTTTTTGGTTTCCTATCGACTAGCTTCCCTGTGGAAATCAAGGCTTTTCCCGCTCGGAAGAAGGGATTGATCTTGAAGTTTGTTGCATTCATACCAGCATTGAACTTGTCTTCTCGCGTGGCCTCGGGAGTGGAAATCCCGATTTGGGAATACTTGCTGGCGCGCATCTTTATGACAGGTTTCAATAATTTGGTTACAGAAGGTACCTAGGTACTTTCTTTTCGCTGTGACTGACTCGCATGGTCGTTGATGCCAAAAGGGAGAGCCCGGCGGCCAGGTCAAGACAACACAAAGGACACTTTCTGCTTCACTGACTGAGCATACTAATTGAACGTCCCAATTTGTTAGACGGCAATAACATCTTAGTGAGATATAAGGCGATACACAAAGAGAAGTGGAAGTCTTTTAAATTCTATACAATCATTCAATCTACGGTTTTAGAACTACTTGACTACCCCATCCCGACTCCTCCTTCGCCAACTCCAAAGCCTGCCCAATTTCGTTCAATTCAAATCTCCCGACTGTCCTGATCCCCGTTGCTTGCTCTCCCAACTTCAAATTGCCTTTCTCGATCATTTTAATGAACTGTATGATCATCTCCCTGTCATACATAAACCTCCCCTGAATCCTAAGACTTTTCATCATCACCATTATATAATCAATCTCTATCTTCCCCCAAATGCCCCCCATGAATGCTGCTCTCCCTTTGATTTTAAGAGCCGCTAGCGCAGAGGATATATGTGTTGATTTAGCCGCTGCGTTTGGAGAGAAGTCAATGTATGCATCCGCGCCTTTCCCACTATTTCCTGATGCAGCAATCATAGCTTTTGTATCCTCTTCCGCGTTCCCAGTTAGAACCACTGTGGAAAGTCGGCCGGTATGGGAGAAAACCTCTTTCATTTTGCTCAAAGTCTTTTCATTCCGGCCACATGCGATGACGGTTGCTCCCATAGCCAGTGCCATGGTGACAGCACCACCACCGAACCGGCCTGTGGCAGGGGCAACAATGAGACTGTCTCCGGGTAGGAGATTAATCTCACAAAACCCACCAAACGGTACGAGAAAATCTTTCAACCTAGTCAGAATGATAAGAAACGGGGGAGGGAGATTTTAACAAACTGGGAATGGTAACCAAATCATCAATACTATATTTCAACTTGCCGCACACAACATCCTCATCTATAGGAATAACATTTTCGAGTGGGAACTTAGCATACTCTGCAAAACTCCCATTCCTCCATTCCCCTTCCATCAATTTCATTGCGGCTCCACCATGTAACCCTAGCAAAATAGCAGCGCTAGGATCGTCTCTAGCCCGGACAGTCGTATCACAGAAAACTAGTTGATCAGGAGCCAGAGAAATAGAGTCAGGACCGACAGAGTATACTCGTGCAATGCAACTGGAGCCTGGAGTCATGGGAGTAATAATAGGATAGGGAAGTGTGCCATTCAATACATCTTTCAGGTAAGGCAGAATGTAAGCTGCTAGAATCTTGACCACCACAGAGCCAGGAACAGCCGTGGGGATGGGAACCGTTTCGAGAGACAGCGGCTCAGATTTCGACTTGAGAACTAAAGCACGATGAGCAGCCATGGTATTTGAATTGCAATAGGTGAGTTTTGTTTATCATTGACAAAAAATTGGACAGCGGATCTTATCAAGATGTGACGAGACGAGCTCAGAATAAAGAGCTGGAGCAAACCGATGGCAATTTATATATTTCTTAACCCCGCCTAAGCACCGGAGATAAATCCGTCGTTAAAGATATCATAGATGGAGATAACGAATAAATCACAGCACTAGGGGGAAACTTCTGCCATACGCACACTATCGGGGCTATTTCTTTTTTGATAATTAATAGCCAATTATCTTCATCTCAACATGTGCGCTTATGCAAACCCTAGGACAAAGGATTCTACTCAAACTAATTTGAGCCCCTGCAATGAAATTTAAGCATAATATGGAGTAAATGTATAAGGACTAGATTACTATTCGAGGTTGAAATGGTAGAATCGGATTTAACAGGTTATCTCCAGTTTGGTAGAGGAAGCCATGTGACGTCAAACCACGTGGGAATTAAGGCACATTAAGAGAAGGGAAAGGACAATAAATTGAGGAGTAAAATCAAAAACTAATTTATTAATAGTAATTAACTTCTGGCCCTGAACCAGTGGTTTGCAGAGACATTTCTCTCGTAGAGCGGTGTTGAAGAAACAATCGGATGGAGAGCTGAAGAACCTTAAAATCAAAATGTGAATTGAGTAAGCACTTTGCTAGTGTAAACACAAGAAGCTTGGGCATTGATTTTGTTAGAGGATCAGCTAAAAAGGTATGATATCAAATCCAAGGAAATATTTCACTTGCACCCACGCTTGCTACACTTGACAACTCCGTTTACTTCTTTTCGAAACGTCCGCTATGCTTCAGCCACTGGCTGAAGTTCTGTAGTTTTGGTTCTTCTTTCCTCAGCTCTTCGATATTCGCTCCATATCCTTCGTCCTTGAACCACTTGAACATTGTACCTATTTCTTTCATCACCATTCCCAGACCACTTCCTACAAAGCCCCAAGTCTCGGGCATGGGGTATCCAACGGTGTCGAGGAAGACCTTTTTACCCTGCTCTAACGTCAACTCGTCACCTGCCAAAGACACGGCTTTGTTTTTGTATGACGGATCTGTGAATGCTCTTGCGCCAAACAAGCCAATGTCCTCGGAGGCAATCAATTGCAGGGGCTTATCACCAATCCCCTTCCACATGCTGGCAAACCCCTTCCCTGGGAAGTCATTCGTAAGATTGTCCATGAATGCCACAGGTCTTAATATGGACCATGTCATCTTGCTATCCTTGGTCCTCTCTTTCAAATATTCCTCAATCCGATGCTTCGCTGAGAAGTGGGCAATATCGGTAGGATTCTCCTCACTGCGTCCAGATCCGCCTCGATCAACAGAAGTGAAGACGAAATGCTCCACGCCATTCTTGACTGATTCATCAATCAGTGGCTTGGCTTGGGCTTCTTCGCCGTTTTTCCCTGGCACGGTAACGGAGAAGACACCATATATGGGTTTGTGGGCTTCAAATATTGCGGAAGGGGCTGCAGGGTCTCCTTCTACGACAGTGACGTTGGATTTCTCAGCGAGAGACTTGGCCTTGATGGACGAGATGTTGCGGGTTAATGCGAGGATTTGGAAAGGTTCTGAGTTCGCGAGGAGTGCTTCGATGACGGCGCCGCCTTGCTTCCCTGTTGCACCAGTAATGAGGAGTTTTTTAAGAGCCATGGTTATTTCGTCTGAAGCGGAGTGTCGAAGAATTTTAGTAAGAATATGGCTTGCATCAACTCATTATTAAATTGCCGGTGAGTGATTCTGGAATGACGCTATATATGAATACAATATTAGGTCGCAGGGTATGAGCTAAACTCAGCCTAAAATCCACACGCTGCGAATTGAGGCCTAGCCTGTTAGAGAATCACCCGATTGTGTAGACGCTACGATATCGCATTCCATTTCAGATATCAAATTCCAATCTGCTTGTGGCTGATTGGGCCGCCTTGCGAGGTCGTGGAATTTGCGAATGAGGAGCTACTCGCATCAAGCTGCCTGCGGGTCGATGTGGACGTCCGAGCGAACCGCGGAAAATATGGCCAGATTACCAATTAACGAATTGGTAATGTGCTTTTACCCTCCGGTTTATTTCCCTGTCACGATTTTGAGAGGCAGACTACGGGGTATTCTGTTCCTGGAACGAATCGAGATCTAATCTCACTCACAGTATTCCCTGTTGTTGGTTACACCACAGTAGATCCAGGCGCCAGGGTACGAGTACGATTTGCGAGCATACTGTAACACAGTGCTGTACGCAACCGCAGCACTCATACTGGTACTGTAGCGCTCCACCCCGCTCTCTAGTGACGGCCCATTCCGCCTGGGCAGGCATGCTGGTTGGTGTCTGGGCCGAGGAGTTACGAGTTAGTAAGCGGAGCTGGTCGACACATCGCCTTTCGGTCTCCAGGACTCTTTCTTTCAACCGCCATGTCGGCTGGGCCCAACTTCTGAATCGGGATTCTCGGCGAAGATTAATGAAAAATTCAGTGGAAATATGAGATTATCATTGAAATGACGAACTATGCCCAAGGTGGGCCCAGTGGTCCGAAAATCGTACAGTGGCTTTTTGATACTCGACCATTATGGCCTGTCCCCAAAAGAGCCAACCCGAGAGAAGAAGTGCAGGAACTCAAATCCGTTGTTCGTATTCTCACCTCCACTTTTATCTTATCTGTAGATCCGCTCACTAATCTACAAATCTAGGCATCGAGAGCCTTGTCACTTCTTTCAGAATCGGAACAAGCTTCAGTCCTTCGGTACTATCATGTCAAAGATGCGAAGATGAGCCTTGCTTCTCATCTCCTTAAACATCTTGTCATCGCCAAGTATTGCAATTTTCCATGGAGCAAGACTATTATCTCGCGCGATGAGCACGGAAAGCCTTGCTTCGTTCCTGAAGGACGTTCTGGACACGTGACATTTGATTTCAACGTCAGCCATCAAGCGGGCATTGTCAGCCTCATAGCTTCCGTGGGTTTCAAGGAGAAGATTGATGTAGGCACAGATGTTGTTTGTGCAAATGAGCGGCTGAAACCAGATTATGCACATATTGAGAAGCAGGGTTTCTTCGACTGGGTCGATATCCATGGTGAGGTTTTTGCGGAGTCAGAGCTAAATTTCATGAAGCTCTCTCCAGTACATATTGATGGCATTCCTGATCTATCTCTAAGTGGTTTTTCGAATGATGCTCTTTCCAGGTGTCAATGGAGGAATCAACAACTGTCTTTAAAGACCCCAGATGGAAAAGAAGCTACCGTGGACAGCGATTTGGTAATTGAGAAGAAATTGAGGAGGTTTTACGCAATGTGGTGTTTAAGAGAGGCTTACGTTAAGATGACTGGTGAAGCGCTGCTTGCTCCGTGGCTAAAGCAGCTTGAAATCACGGAGGTCCAGGTACCTAGAGCCAAGGATGGCGTTGACGATTCTACATCTCTGGAGGAAGGAGAGAGCAAGAGTGACTTCCCAATATTCTTCAAGGGAAAAAAAGTCATGGACGTGAAGATGGAATTGGTCGCTTTTGGTTCCAATTACATGGTCGCCGGGTCTCTGCGGATTCCGAAAGAGGCCGCATCACAAGTCACCTTGGGGAAATGGGAATTACTGAATATGGAGACCGATATTTTAAAGATTGCAGAATCCAATCCTTGAACCGGTTTTGCTAGGCTCGAGGGTTAAATCTGGCTCTTGAAAATATCGCCCGTCTGCTATCTATTTAAGTCACATTTGAAGGCTCTTCGGGCATCAATCCCAGCCCCTAACCGCTCTGACAGCTGGATATATTCTCTTAACGAGTATAGTGGGCTTTATATTGGGATAAGATGGTGATGCTGAGAATGTAAAGAAATAAATTTGAATACAAGGTATTTCCCTCATTTGGAAATAGTACCTCTTCTATTATTGGGGAATCAAAGGTCTTGAGAAGATAATGAGCTATCTCCATGGATTAAGTAGTTAAGTGGGGCACTAGTAGGGTATCTTAGAAAAGACTTTGGTATTAGAAAACTGGACGTTAAAATATTCCCATAGAAAACGGCCCCACCATCCAACAGTTTGGGCTCCTAAAGTTAAATATTCCGCCTGAACCCTAACCAAAAATTCTAGCATCATGAAAATCTTGCGAGACCCTTAATCTCATTGATATAGCTTTGCATAGCCGAAGCCGGTAGAAGTACCGCAACCAAAGCCTTGGGATGACAACCAGATTGCGTTCCTGGTATCTTCCGAGATGGTTTCATCAAGCTTGACTTCATTATAGAAATGAATAATATCTCCTCAGAAAAATTCAAATTCGTAACCTCTTTTATTTCCGCTCATGAGAAATTGAGTGGTCTGACACTTGCCCAATATCAGGCGGATCGATCCTCAAGTGCCGGCGGATTTCATGATTTCCAAACAAGTATCCCTACCCTTTCGGCCTATTCTGTAACTTCATTTCTAGCGCTGTTCATCCTGTGTACTTTTCAATACAACGCCTTGTCGCTACATCACGGACCCCTTTTACTAACTTTTCTTTCTGAGAACTAGGTTGGACGTTAGGATCATCCTTTGCCTTCAATTCCCTAATGTTAACATAGCGCATTTATTAATAGCGTTTAGAAATGAAATAAAAAAGGATTAATTATCTTCATCTAGCTACCTAAGATAGTATCTTAGTACAACAGTTTGCACTCTTCCCCCTTCCGGATGTATGCGCACTTCCTCCCCTCCATTCCCCTTAATGTTCAACTCGAATCCAGACAACCTCACTTTTCCCAAATAATAGCGACGCAACGTAGCACCTGCTCGAACACAAATTTCATCAACATACCTCGTCATTGAAGCTGGGTTCCCTAACAGTTTTGAATTTACAACTTCAGGCGGCTTCATATCACGCGGCGAAATATAATCTTCCCCATGGTCTCCGATCCGATTCTCCCAAATTGTCAATTCTCGTTCCTAATCCAGCAACTACCTAGCAACAACCTAGTAACCATATCCTGCAATCATTAGAGTGTTTCCTTTTCGCATAGCAGTAGTTACAACTTTAAAGCTTTGTGCTAAGCCACAAAGGTCTTCTGGTGTTTTGATTGGTTGGGTGATGTACTAGGTCCAGGCACAATGTTATGCAAATATATTAAGCATCCGGGGTGCAGCATGTTAAATCGAAACACTATGATGACATGGCAGTAATTGAACTTTAACCACCCAATGGCAGGCTTTGAGAAACAATTAGGCAGGAAAAGCCAGGAGAATGCAGGATATTGAATATTGGTACAGGAAGAGAGGCCGAGGCCATGATGCTATCAAGACGATGTTGCGCGGCCAGCGGTTAACGGCTCACCGGCAACATCCAAGAGAAGGGAATGCCTAGGTTGGAGCGGAGACCACATATATAGAAGAATCTTGGTTCTTTCTATTTCTTGGTTTGTGGACTTCCCAAACTTGTATACATACTCTTTGAGTGCATTGCTCGTTTCCACCCTCCCAATTTTGTGTACATACTCCAAAGTATCCAGAAATTATATATACACAAACAAACAACAAATATAATTGCAACACCAATCGCCTACCGCTATGCGTACATCAGCAACAATTCTCCTCGCCGCGGCACTCACTGCGCCGGCCGCCGCCTGGCGCTCGTCTTCTACTTGGGGCTGGGGTTGGGGAGCCCCAACTACAACGAGTTGGACCTCTGAGTGGGCGCCACCAACATCCACCTGGGCTCCTCCAGCTCCAGAGACCACTCCTTGGGGCACCACTACTTCAACCACTCTCATTTCAATCACTTCCTGCCCAGGTGGTTGTGCCGGAAGCCCAACCTGGTCTCTTTGGACAACTTCCTATACTCCAACTCCCGCACCAATAGCTCCTGCACCCGTCACTTCACCGGCGCCAACTACAGCGCCAGATATCCCAATTGAGAGCAGTACCACTACCAGCTCATTCAGTTTTAGCCTTGGGGCAATTGCAACACCATCACCGACCGTGCTACCTGCTAGTGGGGCAGAGTCTGTTAGGGTGCTGAGCAGGGGCGCTCTCATAATGGGGGCTGTGGGCATGGTCTTTGCTATGCTGTAGAAAAGGGATTGAATAAGTGGGGGATTTTTTTTTTTTTTTTGGAAATTTTCAAGAAGAGGAATAGGTCAGAGATAACTGCATGGAA
This sequence comes from Haplographium delicatum, assembly GCA_037952705.1. Taxonomy (NCBI): domain Eukaryota; kingdom Fungi; phylum Ascomycota; class Leotiomycetes; order Helotiales; family Hyaloscyphaceae; genus Haplographium; species Haplographium delicatum. Next base: position 97,243 of record JAPZPC010000010.1, read on the forward strand.
ATATTTTCATAAATGTAATTGAGAAGGGGATGGCTTGACTTAGGTGTTTTGAGGATATGGTGTTGGGGGGATTTCTTGGTAAGGAGAAGTTGAGTTAGCCAATGGATTGAGCTGATGCCAACAGGGTGACAACAGGAGGATAATTTAAATAGTGAAATGAAACTTTAACCTTATTTACTGCAATAAAGAGTGAGAAGGGGAATATTTTGAATATATATCTATTTGCCGATTTGTAGTAAGGACTCCTTTATCTACATATCTGAAAAGAGGTGCTTTGTCAAGGTCTCACTAGTTTCCTATCTAAAAATCGTACGAATACTCAGCGACGGGGATTGTTAAGACTTGTCAGGGAATCCGAAGTCAACCCCAAACGCTGGATAGACGTATCTGACGAACTTCTTGTCTTTTGCCAAGCTTTTTGAGTAATTGTCGAGAATACTCATATCGGATGCATCTAATTTGACTAGGTTCATATTCGCCTTTATTCTCTCTGGGGTAACGGATTTTGCGAGTACTGAGCTTCCTCTGGCGACTAATTTCGTCAGCGTCATAAATGGTAAGCAACAAATAACTTACTATGATAGCTTAACAAAACGGCAGCAGGTGAGACACCCCTCTTTTCAGCGACCTCAACAACTGCTTTCTCTTTCATCATTGGGCTTCCCGTGCTGCCTAGAGGACTATATGCTGTGATAAGAATTCCCTTCGATTTACAAAAGTCGACGATCTCTTGCTGAGGGAGTGATGGATGATTCTCAATCTGGTTGACAGCAGGTATAACAGTGGCATGCGGCAGCAGCTCTTGGAGGTATTTCAATGAGTAATTCGCGACGCCGATCGCCTTGACTTTTCCAGTGGCCAAGAGTTTCTCCATTTGCTTCCATGTCTCAATATGTGACCAGTCCTTCACAAGATCGCGCGAGCCGTCTGGGAGTTTAGGAAATCTCTCGTGGTTTCCTGTATTCGTATCATCAGTATGTGCTCGCATGATTAAAGTGTGGCAGAGGATTTACCTTTCGGGTTCATAGCTACAGGCCAATGCATCAAATACAAATCCACATAATCAAGCCCCAGACTCTTCAAGCTCATATCGAGATTTTGCTCCACTCGAGAATGATAGGTGCACCATAGTTTGGTTGTGACGAAAACATCTTCTCTCTTCACGCCATTCGCGAAAGCTTCCTTGAGACCTTCTCCGACCTCGTCTTCGTTTGCATAACAGTACGCTGTTGCAATTAGTTAGTACAAGAACAGGAGTAGAAAGTCTCAATAAATACCCCCATCAATATGTCTATATCCAATCGAGAGCGCATATGAAACTGCTTTCTTCACCTCTCCGGGATCGGACTGCCAGGTACCAAGTCCCAGAGCGGGGATTTCTGCGCCGGTGTTGAGCTTGAAGGTTGTGTCTGCCATGATTGAGGATGTATTGAGACTTATCAGAGATCAATAGATAGGAAAGAAGAGAGAAGGATAGACACAGACGATATTTACTCACAATGGGTGGCTGATGTGCCGGTACTTACTTAACCCTTTACCCGTTCTGTTGGGCAATTGAGGGCACAAGTGACGAAAGTTTGTGGGCTGAATATCCGGGCGTTCGGGGTAAAATGCCCCGTTCAGATGGCACGTGATAACCCCGAACGCTTGGGTCCTCCTTTCGACTCCCACTCTGGAATCTTTGAACGAATTCTACAAAGAAACTGGTCACAATTGACGCTGTGCTAGCCTAAAGGAGCAGTCTTCTTGATTCCAAAGATGGCTCCCAACTAAACTTAAGGTTGCGCCGAGGTTCTCGGCTCGCTGGCTGGTTTACCCTTCTCTGCCTCCAGAGTGCACATGCCATGTGGGTGCTGGCTCGAAGTGCTACTTTTTATATTCTCATCGAGAACGCCAGGTGCAGAGACCATATCATGATCCCTTCTCTTTTCTACTCGGAGTTCGTGCGCGTTCTGGGCCGCCTGCGGAAGAAAAAGACCCCACTACAGGTCCCACTAAGATTATCATTGGACTTCCTCTCCACAGTGAGAACACCCTAGAATATAGTAGGATTTGGGAATTCAACTACCCAGATGTGAGCTTCTAGATCGCTCTCTGATTATCCCCTCTAAGATTGGCGTCTTTGAGAATTTAGTAAGGCGCGGTTTCAGGGGTGAGCCTCTTCTTATCACCTCCAGAACTCCACCGACAGCGAAGTATAACGGGAAATACAGAGTAGTTCCTGCGAATTGCATTCATCGCACCCCTGGTTCTCATAAAAATAAGCTAGTTCCATGCCCACGTTGTATCGATCTTAATAATCTTGAAGATCAGTGATCTACCCAGGGCTTTCCCCTCATATCAGGTACTACGATTGTGATTCATGATAGTGCACTTACTTATGTTTTCGTAAGATTCCCCCCCCAGGTATTCAGTTTATAATAATGAAAAGTCTGAAATATCATCAGGCTGACTTCTATTCGCTCAGATATTCGAGTTCCAAGCAGCATTCGCAGTAATGCATTCCGCGTCCGACGAAAGAACCAAAATACCGGAAGCACAGCCTTCGAGGGTTACGAGTGGTTCCCCCGGGTCATCTCCCAAGCATACAAAACGGCAGTACTCCCAAGTGGTTAGAATCAAATAAAGTAGGTCCGAGAACACGCTAAAAACCAAGGCGATGCCCGTTGAAACGATATCGTCAGGACGGGAAGTAAGAGCTAAGACGGCGCCAATGCTTCAACTATAACTTGCCCTATTTTAGAACGCCTTAAATCGACTATCTCTAAGAGATTAGAAGACTGACATGAAGTATTCCAATTAAGGGATAATGTGTCTGAAAAAGGTTGGACAGTTCTGTCCAAGGAACGAGTAGCACGTTCAAAGGCTACCCAGATATCTTTTCATCCCGCGATACAGCTACTGTACTAGTCTGCATGTTAAGATAACCCCGCATGTTTAAAGAAGCCATCATGTCGAATAAGATGTGGGGGGGCCTCTCGTACCTGTCTCCTTTCCTTTTCCTCTTGTAAGGTTTGTCGGAGAATTCTGGCAGGCGGCCGTGGCATCACCGAAAACCATGGAGAATCCCACAGATTATAATGGGGATAAACTCATTGTTGTGATAGGCTTATTTCTACCTCTTACTTATGTTTCTGTATTTCTACGAGTTTTTGTCCGCTTGAAGATCACGAAGGTTTTCGCTGCAGATGACTGGCTCATTCTGGTTACACAGGTATATGCGACTCGAGATATCTGGCTAATGTCATATGCTAACAAAACCGAGATAATTTATACCCTGGCATGTGCTTCTATTCTTCGCGGCATTCACTATGGAATTGGAAGGCATAACTCTAGCCTTACTATCCCAAATCAAATAGAATCTCTTAAGGTAGTCTTTCCACAGCCATTGCAGCATTCAAATACCAACGATGAAATTTAGTATCAAGGGTTGGCAACACTCGCATATGTTGCCGGCATGATGTTTATCAAACTCAGCATCGCTATATTTCTTCTTCGGATCGCTATGAAGACGGTATACATCTGGATTCTCCGCATCAGCATATTCGTTGTGACCATTTGGTCCATCGCTATTTTCGCATTTCAGCTCTTTCAATGTATCCCCGTTGCAGCCCAGTGGGATTTCACAATTAAAAATCCGAAATGCGTGCTAGGAGCTTCTTTCGTAGCAGCAGCATATTCAATATCTGTCATGACTATCGTAACAGACTGGCTCTATGCGCTGTTGCCTATTCCTATGGTCTGGTCCACTCAGATGACCCCTCAAGCGAAGGTTACTGTAATGTTCGTCCTCTCCCTGGGAATATTGTAAGTCCTCTAACCCCCCCCATATAATTTGTCTGACAGACTTCCAGCGCCAGCATTGCGACACTCATTCGGATTAAGTATCTAGTCGAACTCGCAAGTATAGTCGACGTTCTCTGTAACTCGCACGCTCTTCTCTCGTCAGTCTCCACCACTAACAATCCGCAGATGTTGGTACAACCGCCATGGTGTGGACGCTCGTTGAGCCTGGACTAGCCATTACCGCCGCCTGTCTCATAACCATACGACCTCTTTTACGTATCTTACATCTCAAAGGATTTGATAGTAACCTTGTCGCTGGCCCCGGCCCCTGCTGTCTTCAGGGGCTCACATTGCGGAATGATATCCATGAGGGAGGCAATTGGAGTGAGATTTCGAGTGACAATAGAGGAACGAATTTTATGTTGGCTGGCACCAAGAAAGCATTCGAAAGATTCAAGTCCGGCAGCAGCCAAGTGACAGTTACAAAGATGACGCATGATGACGACGACACGGTCAGTGAGGAGGCGATTTCAGATGGGATAAGGAGGACAGTACAGGTTAGAATAGAACACGACAGGGTTGTGTAATAGTTTATATAAATTCCGAAATTTAGATGCGGTTAGATATCATGATCTCCAGGGTTTTCTGCTCCTGGATGCAGGGCGTCAAGCTGCGTCGAACATCTGCGCTATGTAACAAAACCATTTCAAATGCTCTCTTCACGAAATAAATTAAATTTTGTTGCACATCGCACTTTTCCGGGTTTTAGTGTCTGGGTATCTGGGTATCTGGGTATCTGGGTGTCTGGGTGTCTGGGTGTCTGGGTCCGGTTTGGGGATTTGGGTTTTTGAGGATTTGTGATTTTGTGGTTTGCAAAGGTCTACCCGCCACCTTATTCAAGTGAAGTCGGCTTTTTGTCACAGATCGCAGGAGTGCGATGTACAACAGAGCTTATTCCACATCCTTTCTTATGACAGGGAACTTGGATCTTGTTGCATATCGTAACAATACGATTCGCAACAAATATTTTAAGAGGATTCTCTGGATTTAGATTCATACGTAATGTCAACATCTTCTTTTTGGCAACCTGGAATCCTTGAGAAGGCTGCGTAGGGAGCTAAAACAAATTGTTGCAATTTATTACCTATACCAGTAAGTATATACATCGATCCATCCATCACTTGCCATCCCCTACTTCCAGCCCTCATTCTAAGATACTGTAAAGCTATTACTGTATCCAGTAAAACTCTTGATGTTCCCTAGTATAGGAACTTTATTATCCCCATAATAAGCAATCCTATAGGTGCCCGGGGTTGTGTAGTCCTCGGTCTCCCAGCTCACCACCACGCTACTGGTCCCTAAAACAGTATCTACTCGCGTCCAAGTATACACCAAATGCCAATCATGATCATCTCTTACCGATGTCCACCCAGAATTCGTCTTCATCTGTACTTCTGTAAAAGAACCTTCAAGCCTTAAATTATTCCGCGGGTTAGCGCCTACGAAAGTGCAGTTCACCACATCCCCGATACTGTACGAAGCATAGGGTTGAGCTGTGACCTCGCCGAAAGAATAGCCGATCGGAGGGTTATCATAAACCACAGGTGCAATAAATGAGAGTGAATTATTGACATTGATTGGTGGAGAGGGGCCAGGCGGCGGCTGGGATGTGGAATTTGCAGCCAGGTAGCCAATTGAGGAGGTTGAGAGGTACATGTATGCGTACGATTCCCATTGCCCGTAGAGAGTTGAAGCTCCTTCATATCTTTGCACGCCATACTCTTCTGGAGTAGCTGCGTAATGCGCATAAGTATTTGCTGGTCCGCCAATAACCACTTTAGGGGTGGAGGTTACGATATCTTTATCCGTTGCTGCTGCAGCTACGGCGGCTTTCCAGCGGCGGCCAGTCATGGTGGTGGCTTCAGATGGCGAGATGATCATGATCAATTGGCCAACACGAAAACTCTGTATATCTACAATGTTGGGGGACCAAGCGTAAGGAAAGCTCATTTCACCGACGTCTAGAAGGATGGGCTTAGGTTTTTGGCAGGCAGCTTGGGCGGGAGATGGGGTACGAATGACATCTGAAACCGCTACCCAGAAAGGATTTTGAACAGAGGAGTCATTATCAGACTGCGTAAAATCAAAGGCGCCGGGGCCATCGGTGGTACCTGCTGCGAAAGAATCACCGAGAGCAGCGGGGCAAGTTTGCACGACCGTTCCGTTTGGTAAGGGGAATTCAAAGTACTGCATGTCTTGGAAAAACTAAATACTAAGTCAGGATTATTTCGGAAGTGAACGCGCAGAAAATGCGTTCTGGTCCAACAAAAATAATTAAACTTACATGGTAGGCTTTAACACTGGCGTCAGTGACGGGTGTAGAGACAGTGTCAAATGATTGCTAGAGTTGTATCAATGGTTGGATCCAGGTAGTTATTATCTTATTGCCAAAGGAGAGACTCACATAAAGTGCTAGAGCACCAGCATATACCCGCCGGCCAATTTCAAAGCAGCTGGAGACACCGAGATCAAGCTTTTGGAATTCAGGCCCTACGTCTTATGTCAATATCGAGTTCCACACACTCGCAGGTTAACATACCTCGACCATGGCAGGTTTCGCTGATCCCTGCGCAAGTGGACTTGTCCAAAGTGCACATTTCTCCAGAACCATCATCACACCACGCTCCAAGGACATTTGGTGTAGTATCTCCAACACTGCTTTGACTAAAGGCAGCCACGAATCCGGGAGCAGCAGAAGAATCGCTGGCCATGGTTTGTTCAAACAAATAACTACTCACGCCTTTGTTGTCTATGATCTCATGTTAGTAGTCGTCACGTAATTTCATTTGGAAGTATTTACCTCCAGTGACATGAGTATTGTTTTCTAACATCGAAGTTCCATGAACACTAAGTAAAGACACAACTCAGTATCACCATTTTTAGAGATCAATGTGAAGATCAAGAGAAAAAGTGGACGGAAGGATTATTCTCACCTATGCCAAGCTAAGATGCCTGTGTTCAGTCCATCTGATGCCCGTTGGAAACGGAGAATCGTAAGAGTCGTGTCAACATTTGAATCATATTGTGCACGTTCCTCCTCAGGATTTGCAAGATATGCCCACAGACTTCGGTTTATATTCGCATCTGTAATATTAGTATCGGCATAGCTTAAATATCCTGGTGTTAAGCTTTCATGAGCCCGCTGGATTGACAAGACTGATCCATCCACAATGGCTTGGTAGCTCTGTTGCGAGAACCCGAGACTTGTCACTTGAGGTAGCAGGTAATTTAACCAGGCTCCTGGCCCAGAATGCTGATGGGTTCCGGTTACAGCAACATTGGTCTGGTTGTACATGGCGTAGCTAGCACCTAGATTCGCTAGTCCTTGAAGGATACCATAGCGGATTCCTGTATCGCCCATGGCAGTATCGATGACCAAGTAAACGAAACGGTCACTAGGATTGCTCACACTCCCAATGATGAAAGCTCTCGAGTAGAGTCTGCTTTGTCCTTAGGCTTATTTTCCAAGAGACACATGGATTCGCAATGAACTCACCTTTGGCGAAGGCCAGTGCCAACCTGGGGAAGGGAAGCATACCCCATGAAGTTAAGCTCGACAACAGGGCTGAGAACACTTAGAGAACTGCCAACACTGTAAAACAAAGGTGGTTCCTACCCAGTAATGTCTGCTTTTCCTACCCCTAGTAGATATTGATCACCTTTGGAAGCACGCGAAATAATGTCTTCCACATCTTTGTCCACCGAATCCCGCTCCGCTAGTGCTGCTGCGTGTCCTAGCAGCGATGCAAACAATAGCAGAGAAAAAAGCAAGGCTAACACTGGTCTGCCCTGCCTTGGAGATTTTGTCAGAGGTCTTCCCGCTGGAAGGTTCACATATTGAAGCTGGAAAACGCCCATGATGATAGACGACGAGTGAGGAAGGAAAAGATCCAATGCCGCAGTCCGGTCATAGTTATAAGTTGCCCACACACCAAGTTCACTGGTTAAGATTCCGTGCAATTTGAACCGGTGTCCTATCCTACTGACCTTTGACCTTGCACATACAGCATTGCCTAACCTTATTGTGATTATCCTGCCCGAAATCGATGTGATCTGGCGACAACCTGGTCTCTATAAAAACTTGGGTAGCTGAGGGGCATCTCGGCGATCATCTCTTGAGAGACCAATCAGCCGAGCGGACAACCCTGGTCAGCAGGTGCAACCCTGGACAACCCTGGACATCCGCCTTTGGCAGGTCCCAATGGGCTAATCGGAGGATAGAGTCGTCGCTGGCAGTGACGATACAACATCGCCATTAGTCGGCATTTGTCCAATTGTCTGGCGAAGAGCTGGCCGCTAAACAGGGTTGGATAAGAAGGAGAGACGATCTGAGATTTGACCGAGGATGTGTTGGATTGGACATACGGTCGCAGCTGATAGACGCATGAAGCCTGCCCAGGGCTCCAGGTACCCGAGGTCATGTGATAACTTCCTCCCCTCAATCAGTCTATCCCATTTTGAAGGCTCCAGAAAGCTCCGGATATCGTATCGTCCTCCGTCAGAGGCAACTGCCTGCGTATATAATCCTCGTGGACAAGAGATCGCGGGAAAACGGACGAGGTTACGCCGTATTTCTCTGGGCCCTTTCACCTGAACGATTCAAGTGGTCTTCCAGGGTCTTTCAGGAGACTATCTCCAATGTGTGATCTATCAATCCAAATATGCAGAATTTGATTGAGAGTAGTTACCATCGAAGCTGAGACTTTGTAGCTGTCCACCTGGAAGGTTGAGAATTATCAGATGTCGATATGACAGAGAATCCGCGAAAATGCAACAACATGAGCTCGAGTAGATTATTTCAAAATGAAATCATTACAAATGAACTAGGGCTCAAGATAAAAGAAGTCAGCACTTAAAAATTGAACGTTCCGCGTGGTCTAGAGATGGTGAACGGTTCAAGTTCGAAAGGGAAGTACAAATATCTCAGCTTTCCGGTGATGGCCATTCAGACCATTCTCGTTCATGCGTAAAAGTTGATAGAACCAAGGCAAGGTTTTGACATGACTCAATCAGTCAAAGTCCCGATTGAACCTTTGAGTCAAATAACACCCTCCAGCCTCGAAATTACCGTACACTAAACCCCTCTAGAAGATCTTCAGAGCTTATTCTCGCATGCCTACAGGGGTAAGCACTCTAAATGGCTCGCGAACCGATTTTATTTGTCAGTTCGTTTAGAGGTCCCGACCCCCACCACCGCCTGAAATTCCCTGACAGCACGGGCAACCTTAAAATAAACTCTCACGTATATATATCTACCTGCCGCAACGCAGAGAAACATTTCCTACAGGATAAGTTTTCTCAGCTAGTCACCATGTTTCCAAAAGTCCTCACCAGATCCATCATTTCTCGTTCCTCTTCTCGTTTTGTCTCCTATCCTCCGCGCATATCAATCTCAGGCCTCTCAGTGCGCCGCCTCACCACGCAAAAACCTAACGCGGAGAAACCTCCAAATCAAAATCCCTCATTCGGCGCAGCATCCTTTAAAGATCTAGGAGCGAACAGGACCGTCAAAATTGTGGTGATCATTGCTTTGAGTATTGCTGGGACCATGGAAACTATATTCTGGACCAAAGTTGCATGGGCGAAATTCGGACCCGCACCGGCGGCGGGAAACGATGAGAAGTAAACGTTCAGCATATATATTAGTAGGTTATGTTAGAAAATTGTATAGATTAGGTCAGGCTAATGTAAGATAAGAAAGATGAATAGAGGCGTATAGGGGGTGTTTTGTATGATCTAAGAGAGTGTTTTGTATTCTACTCATTAGGGCCCAGGCTCCCCTCCTTACAGTCCAAAAAAATGTACGAAGATTCAAAACAATAAGTTATCGTTATGGATACGAAAATAATCACCCAGGAACATAATTTAAGACTATTATTTCATAATATCATCTCTCTTTTATGGCATACAAACACACCGACTTGAGAAGTGAATATGCATTCACATTCACTCACCCGGCACTTATGAGGCTAGTCAAACTACCAAAATCTCTCGCCATCGAGCGCTCGAGATACTTCTACATCCCCTCTGGCCAACAAACCCCCACTTCCCCGCCCTCGAAACTCACAACCACTGTGCCTCCAAATTCCAGAGGATCGCCCTCCCAGATAACAATGTCCTTCAGAGCATTCTCCTGGGTGTTCAGCCCAAGGATCTTCTCAACGTTAACAGACACCAAATCTACTGCTTGCTTGCTTGATAACCCTGCATATTTAGCCGCCCAAGCAGCCTCTATAGCTAAGTTGTGGATATGGGAATCAATTATGCCTGGAATAGCGATTCCAAAAAAGACTCCGGCGTCAGCGAGGACAGAAGCAGGAGATTTGCTTAGTGGTGGACCAGGCAGACAATTTCGTGTTTCAAAACGATCAGGTGCACCGCGGTTCGCAGTCAGTATCACCGGGATTTGAGAGGTGGCAAGATCTTTTGCAACCTGAAAAGAAGAGAGAGAACGTTAGAATAGGAGAGCAAGAAAGGCAAAGGTAGGTATGGACATACAAGGTGTGCGCCACTGCCGCCTGATATAATAAGATTAATGATCGGATACTCTTGCTTCAATTTGATAAGCTGCATGATATCGTACTATATCCCTATTAGCATGTTTTAATTGATAGATTGAGGGACAGTATATACCTCATTTTCAGCTTGTACCACGATCGGAAATGTCCCATTAGCAGCTTTTCCATAAATATCATCTTTCCCTTCATTGTCTTTAAGTATTTGTCGAAGTTTAGAGATGGCGGATGATATTGTTGATAATGAATCGGCCCCTGATATGAATGTCAGCTCTGTCCAACTCGAACTGCAGGAAAGCTCCAACCTTTCGAGTCCTGCCCAATCGTAAAATGCAATGCAACATTATCCTGAAATACTCCACCATCTAAAATGGTTTTTTTTCCACTCGTCTTAATTCCTACACTTATTCCGCCAGCAAATCCTTCGGAAGTAGGCGCTGTGATGGCTTTGGTAACACCTCCAATTCGTGCACGAACAAAAGCTCTACCATCTAAGTGAACTCCATACTTTGCATACACGACATCTTCAGCATTAAGGCTTGCAGCCTTTTTGACGCTCCCATCAGTTGTCGTGTCGTCTCCTTCTATTTCTGCCAATCCAAGACTGACGGAGTAGGCTGTGAGCCCAGGAAGGACATAGCCATTTTGGAGGTTGAAGATTGTACTATCCGCCATCGTCCTGGCGCATTGGGACTCGGAATCGAAGCAAATTATCTTCCCACTCTCAATTACCATTGATAAATTGCCTGAATTGGATGTCGATACCCCATCTAGGTAAGAAGTAGTAATTCCTGTGATGCTTATTTTTGTACCAGACCCTTCCATTTCCTTACAAAGTTGCTCCCTCTGTTCTGTTGGCAGGACAGTTCGCATTGATGGCTTTTTACCGGCGGAATTCCCATTAGAGGAGGCACTGGGGACGTTATCCTCAACTTTCTTTTGGCTAAGAGAATCTTTGCCATCAATGTAGACTTTCAAGGGCGTCGCCCCGGCAGAAAGAGGGTGTGAATCCCAAACAACGATATCCGCGTCATATCCTGGCCTTACGAAGCCTACTCTATGATCAATTTCTAAGGACTTTGCTGGCACGCTGGTGACTGATTGAAGGGCTAAATTTTCAGGAAGATGAAATGAGTGAGCGGTTGCTGCTTGATAACTAGTCGGCAAAGATCAGTGGAAGCTAACTCTAAATACTTTGATGGCCTACAGTAAATATTTTGCGCTCATCTCGGCGGTAGTATGATCCTTCAGGTTCATATTAGTATTTTCAGAATTTCATCGATTAGTAAACTTACTGATTTATATGCTACAGGTACTCCATGTTCTGCCAGAATTTTTCCGGCCCAGAGATTTGCCTGGTAGGCTTCTTTCTTATACAGTGCAAATTCCGCGAATGTTGCAATGGTGATATTTCTGTTGAATACCTGTCAGCAGCCTGGACAACGACTTAAGAATGTCTTAGCTCACTCGCCGCTGGCCTTAATTAATTCCGGCACTTCCCAAGCATCTAGTGCGTGGTGAAATGCCTGGATTCTGAAGCCGAATTCCTTACTATGCTTGATCATATCCTCAAAATCTTCGGTCTCATAACAGTGAACGTTGACTCCAATCTTTCCCCTCAGCATTGCAATAGTCGAGTCATATTCTAAATAATCGACCGCGCTCTCATCTTTTATGGAAGATGAAGCGAAACTGGAGATAGCAGCGGTATCACCAGAACCCATCACGGCGGCGGCTTGTAGACACCATGCGTCTTGCTTCTCCATCAACTCCCTCGCTCTTTCCATATGCTTTCTGAAAACCCATGCATTTCCCATCCTAGTGTGCTTGTAAACGCGTCTTGGGTTCTCACCGCACGCCATCTTCATATACCTTCTCCTATTTTCCTGTGGAAGGCCGTGCTCTAGGAGGATCTCCTCCACAACCTGTTCACCATTCTCACCACTAGTCAACACATTTTTCACAAGTACCGCCTCGCCGCCCATAACATTTGCCGAGCCTGGGAGAATGAGCGAGCTAGTTACACCACCCGAAGCAATGATTGTTGTTGCAATATCATACGCCTTTATCGAATCAATAATTCTGACTTGTGGTGTAAGTGGGCCAGTCTCAGGATTGACTTCATTTGTATCATCTGTGGCTCTCATTATCGGCCATGACATAGAGAGGTGGTGAGAATGAAGGTCAACCAGCCCTGGAGTGACATATTTCCCTTCCAAATCGAAAACCTGTGCGTCTTGAATGTGACTTGTCAACAGTCCAGCGACCGAAACAGATTCAATGATCCCTTTCTTAAACACAACATCAACAGCACTGCTCAAGAATTCTTTTCCATCAAACAGAGTTACGTTTCGGAGTACGACCGTCTCATTCTGTCCACTAATAGAATTCCATCTTGCATTTGCTCTTGATCCAGCAGTTGTCACAGGATATGCAACCGGCGGCGACTGATCTTCTGCACATTTCTGTAAACCCGTTTCCAGATGATCGAAATGAAACCGGGAGAGTTTTGCTTCACTTGGAGATATTTTGTATACATATAGTGGAAGAATCAAGAACTGAAAGCTAAAAACAACAATGACGAGAGCGATTATTGATAAGGGGATCTTCGGGCGATATTGTCGTCTGTATTCTCTTCGAACAATAGTCGGAAAAAGATTCCCACCCGATTTGCTATCTGCCAATTGATCTCCTGCCATCTTGGGGCTTATATTGAATGTTATTTGAAGATGGATCGTATGGCGGGGCGTCAATATTGAAGTGAGCACGGCTAATCAGCTAGGCTAGATACAGAAGGTGAGCGACGGGGGTGTTTTTATATGAGGTCGCAGCGTGATCAGTTTCTATACAATGCTAGTATATAAACAGAAATAAATTTCAAAAAGTTTAAAGAAAGCTAAACTTCAGTATCAGACATCTAATCTGAAAAGGGCTGCTTTGAGGACAGTTCTTATCACGTGACTGGTTACCTTGTCTTTGCGATTGTTCTTTTGATATATTTGGAGTACATAATTGTTACTACAATCGGTTGCTTGCCAACAAGTTTCACCCATGCTGCTAGTAAGACCCCTCAGTCTAAGCATCCTAGTGAGATCTACCAAACAACAGACCTGCCCTAAACCCACATAACAGCGATGGTATTCTCATTATATCTTCGTCGATCTTGGTACCATTTACCAACGCCATCCAAGCCTGACTCCTTGAATATTTTTCCCAACCATCATGATTATCATTCCTCGTCAGACATATTCTGATCTACATTTTCCACAGCCCTCCTACCCCGTATCCTATTACTTCGCCCTCCGTTCTGTTCTTCTTCCTCGGCTTCCTCTTCCGGGTCATCTTGCTCGCCCTCTTCGTCTTCTTCCTCTTCCATCTGATCTTCAACAACGTCATTCCGGCTCACTCCACTCCTTCTCTTACCCTTCAAATACTCTTCCGTTGTAGTAACTGCCTTCTGACCCACAAAATTTTTCCCATCCCAAACGGTCTTACACTTGGGACAGTTTTTATTTGGCCTTGAATTCCAATACGCCGTCTCGCAAATATTGTGCAGCCTAACACTGCACTGAAAATTCCCACACCTCTGTCCAATCGTCACAATATCTTTACATGCTTCACAAAACTTGATTTTTTGCATCTCCGGGTTAGGATCATCATAATCGTTGTATGCCTCAACCAGCCAGCTGCGTAATTCCAGCAGGGCACGCGGAGAAAGGGTGTAGAATCCTTCATGGCTTCTTTGAAGCCAATTTTCCTTCCTTAGGCTATCGAGTAATCGCTCAGCCTCCCCTGAGGTCAATCCTTTGTCTGCAGATTGTGTGGCTTGTGTCTCTTCTCCCTCACTCTGCCGTGTATTGCCTTTGCGCACCTTGTTCTCTAATGCCTGAATGCTAGTCACGGCCATGATTTCTCTGCGCCTTGTGTTGTATGTCTCGAACATCGCATCTAAAAGTCGCTTGATGTAGAAGATCTCCTCGGTCGTGTGGGTGGTAGCAATCTGTGTCATAGGATCGCTGACACTATTCACAAGGGCGTAAACTCGTTCTTTAGTAATTTGGTCTTGAGTACTTCGAATCTCGTAATCGAAGGGCGAAATCGCGTCGGCTGCGGCGGAAATGTATGAATCAAAATCTTCCTGCGTCACCTCGTCGATAGTTACATTTTTCTCTGGGGGTATGTTAGTTCTCAGTCTTGCCTGAGGGCGTTGTACCGACTTTCTTGAATGGAGAAGATGGCTGCGAGGACCCGCTTGCCTTCTGCAAAAGTCATAGTTCCTTGCGCAAGAAGAGATTGCAAAAATGCACGATTGCCATCTTCGTAATGACCAGAAGACGGTTCTTCGGAATCAGACATTTCTTGTTGAAGTTGATCTGATTATGTTGACGGAAAATTGTCGAGGCGCCATTTGAATAGGGAAGACGCGACTCTGTGGCTGCGTGTTTTAGCGCGATCTCTTAGAAGTCCTGCACCTGACCGAAGGCAACGACTTTCATCATTTATGTTATGGCCCAGGGGTTCTTAGATATTAAATGTTGGCTTTGTCAATAACGTGACAAATAAAAACTCAATTCCTGAGATTAATACAATTTTATACCTCATTTACAAACTTCATCGGACACTACACTACAAGTCCTACATCATTCTATTTCGCCGACGTCATTGGGTGGGCGAGGTTGAATATCACCGAAAGGACCAAGTGTATAGAAACTTTGGACGAATGTATGAGATTATTATTTTTTGAGATTGAACACTATGAAAAGCCCGTACCAGAAGCTATCTGTCAGAGCCATTGCCGTACGGTTCTTTCAAGATCAGGCTGCACCGAGAGTTCTCGGTTCAAATCTATCATGTCACCACATTTACTCGGCCTTTACAGTGACTACATTTTTATCTAAGTAGTGAGTGGTATTGTCAGCATATGGTCAAGAAGGAATTTCTGATGGTTTAAAATAACGTCTTAAAATATCCAATCACACATGCCTATGCAAGTATCTTTTGACATGCAGTACTTACAGAAAGCAACATAGTCCTTGATACCCATCGCTTTTTCTTTCGGGTCGGGGTAGTACCAAGCAGCATTTTTTAACTCGGTTTCTAGTGTCTGTCAATTCTTTTATTCTGCATATCTCAAAATGGACCTTACTATCAAGGTTAATGCTATAGTACGAAGCTTCTCCTTTCCATGGGCAACGTGTCGTCAAATCCGTTTTACTTAAGAAGGACATATTGACAGAACTTCCAAGTCCCATCAGTCAAGTATCGTCGAGATCGTGAATATCATACATACGATGGCGGAAACTTTTAGAATGTCAGCTGCAATAAAAAGATCAATTCAGTTGGAGAAGCCTACGTAAATATTCCCTTCGACAACTTCATACTCATCAGTTTCCGCAATGGTCCGGCCGGACACAGTTGCTGTAGCTTTCCCTTTAGTCATTGCACGTATAAATTGGGCTATATTTCGAAAATTCAATCCAGTATTTTTGAAGAAGGGATGTGGTGGTGAGCTTAGAAATACTTAGCTATAAATTTATACTGCTAAGGCTTGAGTGGGTGGGGTGGTGTCTCGGGATGAGGGGTAAGCTAATGGTCACGTGCTTAACACACTGACCAGTAGGTGAGCAGAATAGATAGCGCTTTGGAATCATTGGAGGTATTGACGTCAAGGGAAATTCTATCGAAGTAATTGGCGCAGTCAAGAGGAGGTTGTTGCGCCAAAATCTCTCGTATTTATGGTCAAGATCAATGGCATATATTGACTTCATGGCTTTAGCAAAGGCGATAAAAGTCAAAGTATCTGGGTTCTCCCGTTCCCAAACCCTGTAGCAGACTACCCCAATGACAACTTCTCAGCTTGTTTCATTAGGCTCTCTTCAAATTGGCTCACGCCTCTGTCCAACGGTTTCAATAATCCGCCTTTCAACAAGTACACTGTCCGCCTTCTCGTTTCCTCATCCTCCTCATCGTCACTCTCTTCATCACTCCCAGCCTCCTCTTTCCCCCCCTCTACCACTCTCCTTATCAAAAAACGGTCATGACTAATCACCAAAATCGCCCCATTCCACACACTCAGGGTATCTGCCAGTGCGGTCACCGTATGAAAATCCAAATGCGTCGTGATTTCATCTAGCAACAGCAACTGTGGTGATTTCCATAGCAATCTTGCAAGTGCCAACCTCACCAGTTGCCCTCCTGATAGTTTTGTGATCGGAACATCGGATGCAGTGCGGCCTGGCAGACCGAGTGAGCCGAGCAGGCCACGGAGTTCGCCCTCGTCTAATTCTGATTCCACATCGCGCGCTAAAAGCGAGAGGGCGGTGAGTTCAGGCTCGCTGTGGCCAAGATTTTGGAGGTCTTCGACGGAGTGTTGCGAGTAGTATCCCATTCTTAGCCTGGAGTGATGAGATACTGTTCCCTTGGTAGGCTTATTGGTATCGGTGAGAAGTTTCATCACGGTTGATTTGCCACAGCCATTCAGACCGACGATGCCAACTCTATCACCCATGTGTACGGTCAGGTCCGCATCTTGAAGTACGACAGGTGGCGGTGCTTGAGTCTTCTTGGGGGAAGGATATTTGAACGTCACCTTCTCGAGGGAAACTAGAGGCCCTGGAAAGCGGAGGTCGGGGGCGGTAGGTAAGAATATGGAAACGCCCCTTTCGTCCACAGGAACATCAATGTCAGCTCTTAATTTGACATGAAAGCCTCCATGGTCACGATTGAGTTTAAAGCGACCGCCAGAAGCACTCTTCTCCATACCCATACGTTCATCAAGTTTCCTCTGCCGGGATTTGGCTTGACGAAGTTTGTTCTCGTCACCCGCTGCCTTCCCTTGTTTGATATTTTGTGCGATTGTCTGCTGCATATGTGCCTTTTTCTTCTCCTGGGCCTCCTTCATTCGTCCGAGGTATAGTTTCTTTCCTCTTATAGACCCGTCATAAGCTATGAGGTCGCCACGAAAATATGTCAGTTGACGGTCACGTAAAATGATCAGTTCTTGACATATGGAGTTGATGAAGTCTCTGTCGTGAGAGACAAAAATAACAGTTGGAGGACTGGTGCCTGTATCTCTCAGCTGGAGAAGAAATTTTTGGAGCCAAATAATGCCTAGAAGATCCAAAAAGTTGGTAGGTTCGTCGAGGATTAAGATGTCAGTCGATTGTAGGAGAACACCTGCAAGATCTGCTCTCATACGCCATCCACCTGATAGTGTAGAAACTGACATGTCAAAATTTGCCTTTTTAAATCCTAATCCAGAAAGTATCCTTCGTGCTTTGACTTCGATTTCAGCAATCCTTGTAGGTTCTAACTGCGATTGAAGTTCTGCGAGAAGATCACCTGCTGCCTGAGTCTCTTCTGCCATGGTTTCTTCACTGATATCCTCGTCTTTTTGTGCAATTCTAATGACAATCAAATTAATTCTTCGAATCTAAGAATACTCACCGTTCAGCAGATTCGGCAACCTTTTTCTCAAAGGCAATCAATGCTTTCCGAGCAGCCATTCCTCGAGCTCCACTCCTTAACCGAGCATCTTTATCCAACTCAAAGAGTTCTTTAATCAATCTATCATGCCGAAATTGACGTAATGCCCTAACTGGAGCAAGAGTAGAAGTCTGATCGTCAATTCCGTGAGACAAGGCTACAATTTCATTAATCTTGATACTATTCATAATGGTAACTTAAAATACCATCAATTTCTCTTTGTATATCATTTCGTGAGGTCGCCCTCTCAATGATTTCCTCTAGAACAGAGAGTTGAGTTCCCAGAGCAGGATCAGATTTCATTGAACTAGCCATGGCCTTGGATTGTCCAGGTTCCAGGTCATACGATGAAGTTTGCTGCAAAATCGATATCCTCGTCTGAATTGGAATTCCAGGAATCAACTTCTGTGCAACAGCCTTTAGAATTGCTATGCAATGAAGTTAGCATCAAGAGAAGAATCCTTTATGGGATTTACTTCCATTCTTTTCATTTCAATTGTCGCATAATAATCACTTACTTGATTTTCCTGTTCCATTTCTCCCGATCAAAGCGTAATGAGTACCAGCTTTTAGTTTTAAACTCGCATTTGCCAGAATCTCAAGTCCCTCCGCTCGTTCTTTGCCTTTGCCTTTGGATTTGGCACCAGACTTTCCGCCTGACGTGATGGTGATATTTAGACCATCGATATCGAGCTAGTCAATCATTAACATATTACCCCCGCTGGAGTTGGGAGCTAAAAGTCTTACTTCCTGGTAAACGGGGTTCTGGATATCAAACCGTGTCTGTTTACATGAGCACAATATCGTGGCCGCTGCCTCCTCCGTCGATGTCGCCATTATTAACGTGACCAAAATCCACACGACAATCCACGAGGGCCTCTGTCTGCCTTGTTCTGCTTCGAAGATAGTTGATCCGTGACCCAGACTCAATGAAAGTACATGGAAGTAATTAATAATTACCGTAAGGCCGCACTGGCGCCATTGAAAGCTTCAGTTTATATGCTGTCCACTTGTCGCGATTTCAGATCGAGATCCCTTGCTTCGGCCTGACTCACAGATATGCATGTGGCATGCGACCGGATGTTCCTGGACGGCACGGTTTACTCGATTTCCCGCTTAAATTTCCACCCCACTTAAATCCTCACTTTTTTACAACCAAAATTAGCAAAACACCCTCTTTTAAAAACTTAATAAGCTTTTTATATTTATGGGGAATTGTGGTGTTGGGGCTGCTGTTTTCGACTGGTTTGGTCGCTATTTTACGTAGCCTCGTGTTAGATTATCAATTCTAGCTAATCAGATGATACATAAATCATCAAGTAAGTAAGATAGTTCACGTGGGCTTTAGTGCGAACATTGAGGTAAATCAAGTAAATTGACAACTGTACAGAACCTAAATATGGAGGAAACTTGCCCACTTTTATACCCTAACAACTGCCAATGGCTCGTAAGCTATCCTTACAGATAAGTAGATCCCGTACGGATAGACAAATATCCTTTTGACTAGTTGAATAATGAGTAAGGCGTGGAATGTCATGTGATATAGGTGCCCGAGGCAAATAAATCGCAACACCTCGAACTCTGAAAATGTATCACGTGCACCTGTTCGCTTATACAACCCCCGGCAAGCATTAGTGGTTCTAAATACAATGTCAAAACACAAAAGCAATCAATCAATCTAACGGGACCTTGAACTTTAGAGCCTATAGCTTTTAGATTACAAAACATTAAAAATTTTCGGAGTTGAAAGCGTCTGGCAATCGCTCCTTGAATTTGGAGAAATTGGATCCGCAGAACAGTAGTTGAATGAATCTGAATATCCAAATTCTACTTCTGTTAGCTATGGTGGCTATAAAGTAGATAGGAAAAGAGAAAAAAGAAAATGAGCCAACTTACGGTAGGCACACCAACCCGCTATGTCGGCCACTTGATCACTAAATTGCGTAGGGTAATCAGGAAGTCCCGTTAAACCAACCCCAACAGCATCTGTGACAGCCAATTGGTACTCTGATAGCTCCACTATAAAGTTATTATTAGTAAATATCAAATAAGCAAAATCACAAAGAATGCACCGACCTGCTATACTGTACCAAGTGTCATAGTCGCAAACAGGTATACTCCAGGCACATTTCGCCTTTAAGTCCGGAGATGTATTGATATCAGTGGTGGAGAATGAGACGGAGGTATACGGCGTGATCGTCACGTTTAAAACGGCTTCGTCGTACGCGGCTATAGCATTCAGAGCCAGACCATAGGCTTTTTGCCAACCAGCTGCGTGACCTGCCATTGCCGTGCTCTCGGCGGAGGATTTCTCTGACTCCAATTGTTCGGTATTTGAGGGCATAGGTTGTGCTGCTGTTCCAAAGTATGAATAGCATTCCCAAGCCGAGTTTACAACCTCTGCAGCTGTAACGCCCATTGGTTGAAATGTATTGTCGTTTAGAGGACTAAAATTCTCCATGTTGAAGCCTTCTATTGCGAAAATCTAGAACAATAAGTAGCTTATCCGAGTTAAAACTTAGAAGACTTACTGCGTGGGTGCTATCTATACACTGCGCTGTGGCTGAAGTACTACTAGATATATAAAGGGGAATTTGTGCAGCGCTGTCTGAATTACAACCGCCTGGTACAGGAACGCGGCTTCTAAAAGTTAGCCGCTGTATGCGATTTCTAAGAAGAAACAATCCCTACAGAAGGAAGACACCTTGGACTTGCATGGCGCTGAGCGCAATTTGATTCCAGTACCAGGTCCTGGAAATTTTTTAGAAAATATTTAAAATTTTGTTTTCAAGTAATAACTTACTCGATAGTATTCCACGATTGTTGGGGATCGATCTCCCATGGAGTAGCATCAGGCAGAAAGAAATCTCCTCCCTGCATGGCGGATAAAAGAAGAGAACTGGTACTTGTGAGGCTCTTTGAGTAAAGATAAGTCTCATTTTGCATTGCATCCAGGGCAGTGGTAATGATGTTCGTAATTGTGGAAAACCCAGTTAATTCGTTCAGCTGTAATGCAGGCGCGGTTGAGTCCTCATCGGGAAGATCTAATTTATTAGTATTTGAAAACTCAGCAAAGCAGGTAACATACTATATACAACATCGGTCGCTACGCCCGTTACAAAACTTAATAAGTCTCCAACTTCAGGAATAAAGCCAAGGAGCATTGATGACATGTCTAGAACAAAAGGTAGCCAGTCAAATTCTGATGCCGCGTCAGCTGGGGGAGTTGGATCTGGATTCCAGAAAGCTGTGAATACTGTAGCAGAGGTGCCTTGTGCATTTATCTGCCATGTTTGGTACATCTACCAAGAAATTAGAGGTAATCTTGTAAAAGAATACAATCTTCTTACAGAATTTACTTCCTGCAGATAAGAAATAATGTAGTCGATTTGACGATTTACCCAAATTGCACAAGTATTGTTGGTTACAAAAGTACTCGTGCACTGAGATATTGCGGATTGAGTAGTAAGGCAATCCTAAAAATAATTAGTTTCGTATAAAGATAGTCTAGAGATGCTAGCTCACATAGTTATCAACCCCAAGTACTCCCATAAGTTCAGCCGCAAAATTATTACTATCCTTTAGACCGTGGAGAAAAGTGAGACTTTCGAGATATTGATCCATTCCGGCTGCTACCCATGCCTCTGGGCTATATTCTTCGTTGGGGCAATTAGGCACTGCCGTATCGATGTTAGTCCATACATAACTTGGATTTAACGGCAGACTGGTGTTGTAGGATGGGTTGGAAGTATTGTAATCTGATATGCTGTATATGGATTTCGAGAATGCACATCTCCAGGTAGGGGTGCAGAAATTGAGATCGCTTTCAGTAACAGTGTAAATGTTAAATGAAAGGTAACTACCCAAGTCAGCATATGCCGAGCATTCCTCTAGGGCTTTCGAGTAGTCATTGGAATCTGGCCAGGTAGTCGCGAGATTAGGAACATCTACCCAATCAGAACTTTGTAAGATCATTCCGTTTTGACTACCGACACTGTAGTACTCTACTCCCCGTGCACTAGTATATGTATTTGCACTGGGGAGGCTAACTGGAGTTGAACCCCACGTCTGGCAGGTTGGGACCCAATTCCACGCATAACTCGGCTGCCAAACTGCCCAGTCGTCAGGGGTTGTCATATAATTTGTATTGTAATCCGATGAGTCATATGCAGTATGCGAAAATTGACATATCCAGAAAGGGGTACAGTTATGAGCATTGACACTGATATCTGTATAGATATTAATTGAAAGACATGATTCTCCTCCACCTAAGCCTAGACCTAAGTCTACATTTAGAAAGGTGCAGATGTTTCCACAAAGTTCCAAAGCTTGTGCATAAGAATTTGACTGTGGATATTGAGGAGAAATATCTTGATTGTAGGCATTAGTAGTGTAAAAGGCCTTGTCCGGATCTAGAATCATATTATTTTGATTGCCCTCTGGGAGTAAATTGCCATAATAACCAGGATATGGGACCGCAGGATTGATATCAAGTGGTATAGGCAGCGGAATTACCTTGAAATCCGTCACAGTCCAAGGTGCATCTTCCTCAACATTGTACAAACACGCAGGGGTAATAGGTGGATTGGACATGATTGAACTTGTAGAACTTGCGGAGGAGCTCGCCGAGATCGAACTTGTAGAGCTTGCAGAGGAGCTCGCCGTGATCGAATTTATAGAGCTTGTAGAGGAGCTCGCCGTGATTGAACTTATAGAGCTTGTAGAGGAGCTCGTCGTGATTGAACTTGCAGAACTTGTAGAGGAGCTCGCCGAGATTGAACCTGTAGAGCTTGTAGAGGAGATTGCTAGGACCGGACTTGTAGAACTTGTAGAGGAGCTCGCCGAGATTGAAGCTGTGGAACTTGTAGAGGAGATTGCTAGGACCGGACTTGTAGAACTTGTAGAGGAGCTCGCCAAGATAGAACTTGCAGAACTTGCAGAGGAGCTCGCCGAGATTGAAGCTGTGGAACTTGTAGAGGAGATTGCTGGGACGGGACTTGTAGGACTTGCAGAATTTGCAGGGCTTGCAGAGTAGCTCGCCGTGATTGAGCTTGTAGAAATTGTAGTGGATAATGCCGTAGGATCTCCAGAATATGTAGAGCTCGCTGAGACTGAATCGGTAGAAATTGCAGATGATGACACCGCAGAGCCTTTAGAAGCTATAGAGCTTGCTGAAATTAAGCTTAAGGAGCTTATTGAAGTTGAAGTCCTTACTGAGACTGGAATACATTTGCTGTCCGCTAGAGGGGCTAATGAAAACAGCAACTGGTAAAGGATGAACCCTGAACAGCTGCAACGAATTATCTTCATGATAAGTAGTAATAATAAGTTGTAATAATGACAAAACAGACACTTATAGAGAACATGCCCTTTTTTAAAGTGGGTGACTTGACAAAGGTATACTAATAAATAGTTATAGGATCTAGAGGGAAAAGTTTTAGGTTACATCACACCCACTTCTTTCACGGTTAGTACGGCATACGTTCAGGACTAACCTCTACAGCATTGCCAGCAGAAGTCGTATCTAGCGTATGTTAGCGTATACCCTGTACGCACGGACAGCGTTTCTTGCCACTTTTGCTACACACTCTCAAACTAATTATTGTACTTTTATACAATTTACGGAGATGTTTACGGAGGCATTAGTACTTTTATTTGTACTACAAGTTCTATAAAAAGCTAGGTATTATGAAGGGGTACAGTCGTCTGTACTGTAGAAGGTAGAAATGGAGTCAATATATTTGTGTGGGAACGCGTCTGCGAACGACGTCCCTATAAAGCTGCCTGAACAAATACAATACAGAAAGAATACCCCTATACATACCCCTGAATCCGTCACGTGACGACGCTATACTGAATCCAGAACCACAACACCACACTGACAGTCTCAAACCACCACAATATCTGCTCTTACAAGACTAGAAATAGAAGAGCGTGGTATAGAATCGATAGCATAGCCGCCCTTTCCGCCAGATTTGAATTTAATTAAGTATATATAGTTTTGGATAAAGGAGTATATTATAGATACTTATCCAGAAAATATAGGAGAGAATGCTCTAATTGATACTATTTAAGGTGCCTAGAATGCGGTTCCGTAGGACTTCTTATAGAATCTAATATACTCTATGCCTAAGAGAGTAAAATAGGTAATAGATCACTGTAGGGGGCACTCTAAGTACTGATTTTTGAGTATAAATTGCTGGCGATCTATATAAAGTAGCACTGGAATTGACTTCTTTTGGTACACTAAACATCCCTGAACCATGACTTATATCTTACACGACTTATGCTAGCAATGCTGTATATAGCAGGTACAGTACGAAGTATTGGGGGCTGCGCTAATCGAGCTGTGGCTCAATCAAGTTCTATTGTCTCAGCGCCCACGCAGGTTCACTTATCAACCGACTGCAGTGTTTTTAAATAGACAGTACGTGGACGCAACCTTTCATTCGGTACTACTTATTGACTCGGCCGAGGATCGGTCCTCTACCTGCGGCAGAAAGTGGCATGTTATCTTATCTGCCCTCCAGACGGATTCTTCTCGTCTCCCATAAAGGTAGGTATTCTGACACAATATTCGCTGCGTATTCCAGCGCTGCGTATTCCAGCGCTGCGTATTCCAGGATAAGAAATTGAGGTCGTGCGTCGCAGGTGTGATGTGCACGCAGATTAACTTAGCCAAAAGACTACAGTATTCGCGACCAAGTCGGGAATGCACCCAATATCCTTGTATACGCTACCAGTGCACCTGCCGAGCGGCCGAATGCCCTACACCTGCCGAGCATCCGAATGCTCTGCACCTTACACCAGGTTCCAGAAGTTTTGCAACCAGTCTGTGCGCGGCCCGCAATCAAACCTGGCTTATTGATCATATTCGGGAGTTCCACAGGCCATCAACTGGTTGTCCTTTCCGCGCAGCCCTATGCCTGAGAAAACAGTATGGCTTTCGCAGGATTACAGTCCTACGGATCCGTATACAGACTTCCTCTACCACAATAGGCACTCTGATCGGCTGTACTTTCCATATTGAGCTAGAGCAGGTCATGGAAGTCGGACTAAATTATATAGCCGCGCATCATGATTTGTATTATAGAAGAACCAGACAGTCAGGAGGAAATGAATAGAATGGATGGTTTTTGCGCGCTTCTTGCCCTTTTCACGTGTTTGTCCTGTTTGTTTTTACAACCGATTTATTTGTATAAGAGCCCTGCCAGTGCTGAGCTTTGTTGCGATATTATGGCGCTCCTGTACTCCATCGTACACGAAATTACATAGGGAGACCGGATCGACTCCCTGAGCTCTCAAACTAACCCCCCTTGGAAAATCGTTCTTTTTAAATTAGAATATGTAGATCATGAATTTCATCTCCTGTAACTCAGGCAAAATCTCACATAAAGGAGGACTGACTTTCATACAGATGAAATGGTATTATGCTATTTCTCAGAGAGCACAACCAGCAGACCGATAATTATACCAAGTATTGAAAAAACTTAGCTTTAACTATTTAACACGAGAGCTTAGCCTCGGTCTTTGAGATTTTCCAATATGCGCTGTGCTCCGGCAAACTCGAACTCCTTTAATGTCTCGTCCCAAAGCGTATTAATTACTGGCTTGCTTTCGGGGGCGTAGATCATATTTGCAAACCTGGAGTTTCGGAATCCTGTTAGTTGATAATTACACTATTTCATAAGGCAAGAAACTTACGGCTTGATATCCCAGTCCATCACAAAACAGCCATGCGATTCTTGCCCTTTAATGACAGCTGCATCAAGATATGTCGATGAGCCAAGTTCCAAAGTCCTTCCCATGGCACTCTCAGCCACATAGACAACGGCATGCAAAATACCAGTCGCTTCACGATTGAGACCTGATCCTTTGCACAAGCCAGGGTCCACGAGGTTGACAGTAACATCACTGGCGTCAATGTTATCAATCAGCTTTACGAAGAACAGCTGACCCAGAAGTTTCGAGCAAGCGTATCTTTGGACTGCGTCCCATGGAGTGACTTTCGCGTCGTCGAACGATGCAAGAAGTGGAACATTGGTACGATTGGAAAATTCTGCATTATAAACGGTGCCAGAGCTGACGATTGATAATCGTCCTGGAATTCCGGTTGGCGACTTGGTCTTAAGTACTGGGAGGAGGAGAATAGCTAAAAGCATAGTTGAGAGATAATTGACCTGAACTACCTCTTCGTGACCTGTACTGGTATTGAGGC
Source organism: Haplographium delicatum (assembly GCA_037952705.1). NCBI lineage: Eukaryota > Fungi > Ascomycota > Leotiomycetes > Helotiales > Hyaloscyphaceae > Haplographium > Haplographium delicatum. The sequence goes on from JAPZPC010000010.1 coordinate 123,307, forward strand.
CGAAGTCTAGCTTCGCAAGGCCCGCGTTAAGAATCACAAAATCAAGTCTTGACAATTGCATTCCAACTCGATGAGTAAAGGCCTGAACTGACTCGTAGGAACCCATCTCTAACTCCCACACCTCGATTTTGGCGTCTTGATACTTAGCCCGAAGTTTTGCGGCCACATCTTCGCCTTTAGAAACCGAGCGTACGGCTATGATAAGCCGAGATAGCCTAAATGCAAGGAAGTGATGGCAAGAATGGAGTCCTAGACCACGGCTACCTCCAGTGATAATAGCCACTTTTCCAGATAGGTCTGTAGATTTCGGTGGCCAGCGAGGTTTGGCGCAGAATTGAGATTTGAGGAAGATCCTACCGAACCCGTCCTTATGAGGCTCCATCTCGATCGATTTGAGGGGCATCTTTTACAATTTGGAGCTGTGGATACAAGAGATTGTGTATTTTATTCCGTCTCTTGAAGCGTGATAGATTCTATAGAACAATTTTCTTCAAAAGGAATTTGAAGGGTTTTGAATATGGGTATTTTGGGCACATCGTGGTGAAGGTATCTCTTGTTTTATATTCGCCGACGTGCATCAAATTTAAACAACTCAGCACTCACTCATTCCATTTGCTCTTATGTTTAGAGCGGAGTTAAAGTAGAAATGTTACCAATTTCCGAGCAAAAGATCCAACTATAATGGATTTCATGGTGTATCCGTTAAGTTCCACATCTGCTCAAATAGGGATAATAACTTGATTCTGTAGGTTGATAGCCCAGCCAAGCTTTTCCAGGCATGCAAAACACGGAAAGACCATGCCTAAGTTAAAGCGGTCAACAACTGGTCTTGGCACTTCTGTTCTGCATGATGTAGGTCGACTTGGGGCTTGCCGATGGCACTTTACATCATACCCTTGCCACTACTTCATAGGTGTTAAACACTTCTTGCTCCGTCCTCCGCAAAGTTAAATCCGTTTAGAGCTAAGCCCAAAACGGCAATCACTATGGCTTGGCACGGCTGCTCCACTAGCTCCAATATGCCCGACCAAGGGACCACAACTTCACTTCGCCCTGTCTCATCAATATCATCAGCAGCTTCAGGTTAGATCTGTCCCCAGGAGCATCAGAAACTTGGAGGAATGCCTGCATTCAATCTAAGAATATCGCCGTAGCTTAGTAACAACATCCTGTTGACCAGCTGGAAAGCTGTAGACCCTTATCGGTCGAAATATTTCTTTATAATGACCGAACATGCAATTGGCAAGCCAAGTATGTAGTACTTCCTGTCTTGCATTTTCTGAAGACTGACCAATTCGTAGAAGGCGAGACCAGCCTTTTCATCATCAGTACCTCGCTTGAGAAGCATGATGCAGTAGCGAGGAAACTTATTAGGAGTCATGTTGTGCGCCGAAAAAATCGACATAAGACTGCCACCCCTCAACCAACGCTCGAATCCTGGATGAATGGCGATTCTGGGAAAAGTGAGGGTAATGCTAGGATCGAGAAGAAACAGTACCAGATAACCCCCCCTTTATCGACAGAGCTCGTTGGGTCCGATTTGTCTGTCATTCGTTTCGCTGATGATATGCAACCCTATATGTTGGACCTTGTCTTCAAGTGTAAGCTCATCTCTTCGTAGCTTTTTATCCTCTATATTTGCTCTATTGTAACCAAATCTCTCTGTCTGCGTACATCTCAATTCATAATCATTTTCCAAGAAGGAGTCATCAAAGAAAGATTCAAAGGACTTATAACGTATCAGCTCATCAGTGCACCTTTACTGACCAAACTTACCATGACTCTAGTTTTCACGGTTGTCAGAAAATCCTTATACCCCATCGAGTTGTGCCTCATGTTTGAGCTCAGAAATTCGATATGGTTCGAATACCTCCTATCTGATGCTATGTATCTACATTCCATGATGTGATTCTCCCAAACGTACTTTGACTGGATTAAGGGTAGCAGAGGCTCTCTTGTGAGTATGATCCACCAGACAAAGACACTTAGACTTCTACAGAGAAGGGTGATGGACCCTGAAATGGCGACCACAGATACTACTATCTCAGTCGTGATTTCACTAGTAGTCATGACCGGCCTCGCTGGGGATCACGAAGCGGCCAGAAAGCACATGGTTGGCCTTCATAGGATAGTGAGTCTCAGAGGCGGCCTGCGTGCACTGAAAGAAAACCGTCAGATGCAGATTAAAGTTTGCAGGTTAGAACCTACTCCAGATAACTCAATTTAATTTTGTTAACCTAACAATCCTGTTTCTCCCAGGGCCGACCTTGCCACCGCTCTCTGTAATGGTTCCAAACCATTATTTTTTTCTGGTGATATCAGCTGGGCGCCTTTCCTAGCTGCATCAAGTCGCCAACTCATATTCCCCCAACTATCCGCCCGAGACATTGACACAAGGCTTGCACATATCTTGGCAGATCTCCAAGCATTCTGTATTTCAGCAAACTTCGCATGTCAAACTAGCCAGAAGTTTGACCCTGAAATATTCCAAGAGATCTTAATCTCAGTCGAGTATCGTCTTGTATTTCTCGATCTCGGTGAAGACCTCTTTCTTGAGACTCTGCGGCTAAGCATACTTGCTTTTTCGACCACGATATTTCTTCAGACGGAAGGCATCAAAATGAGATTTAGCCATCTATCGTATCAGCTCCAGGACTCCGTCGTGCGTTTGAAATTGTTTGATGAGGCTTCAGAAGATCTCTGGCTATGGATTATTTTCATTGCTGCCATAGCTGCAGTCACCGACGAAGATGACTACTGGCTCATGCCTCTGGTAAAAACAGCGCTTCAAAGAATAGGGGCGACCACTTGGGAAGAGGTCCGAGATATCTTAAAAAGCTTCTTGTGGATTAATATCCTTCATGACATGGATGGAAAGAGGATATTTAACAAAGTGTCCTCGGGATGCTGAACTATTGTCAAGGGACTAATCTTTAACCTCGGTATTATCATCAGGAATTACCATGAAATTAAATCCAGCATGGGGTTTATCATCACATCAGCCCCTCAGCTTAGACCATAACCAGTTTCGGGTTCTTACCCCGCGATTCTTTTACGAGAGAAGCTTCTCAATAACGCGTCTGTCTCAGGGTATAAGCTAAAGGAGGCCAATATGGAGACGATCTTCATATTCGTATGAAAGCGGCCAAAAATACTGTAAAACGCCATATATTTGATATGTAATCTAAGTCGGATTTGACGGTGATTATTAATATAATTTTCAGTTGTAGATAGACTCACACCATTTTTAAGGTCTGATTTCACTTTGATGGCCCATTATAAATCACGTTAAAATTCCCCGAATCAGCATTCGGTCGAAAATTTTGGGCCGGAAATAACTCGGTATTAAAAAAAAAAACTATTTGAATTTTCATTCAAAGCCCAAGTCTTGAGGCCAGGCCAAATATTATACATCTCTTATAGGTTGGTTAGGTTCGGCTCTATCGGCCAATCAAAGTACGGCACCCGGTTTAGGAAATATTCAGCATAATTCAAGAGTATGTTACACTAAACAGTAAGGCCTGCAATCTGCTTATAAATATGACGCAAGTTTTTATAAAATAACGATTGATTTATGATTCAACGAATTGCATCCTCTGCTGCACTGTCATTCTCAAATTCTCAAAGCCTGCCTGTCTTGACGAGCTTTGGCGGAGGCGTGGAAAGGTTTTGTCAGCGGATATATTATTATCTCAAAAGCTGAATAATAGTTTGGCTTCAGCATGAAATGGAATATAAGATGGCACTTGGATATCGACTCAGTCTTCTTCAATCCCAGATGAAAAGATAATTCTCCTTGCTCTCCAAGAAATAGACTCCTGGTCCTCCAACTAATCCACACATTTTCTACGCTCTAAGATGGCACGTACAACTCAGGTCATCTATTCAGAAGGAATACATGATGGCCTTCCCACATTTCCGTCTCACGATGGAAAAAGGTATACAGCTATTGTAACGGGAGCCAATGGCATCTCCGGATCGGAAATGGTCAACACTTTGGCAGCAGCTCCTGAGCGCTGGGAAACTATCTATGCCATGTCACGTCGTCCGCCTCCAAACACTAACAAAAGGGTCAAATCAATCGCTGCAGATTTTCTGACAAGTACGCCAGAAGAACTAGCAGCGCTTTTTGTCAAGGAGGGAATAAAAGCGTCAGTAGATATACAAAAACAAAAACCGTAATTGGAAAACCTACTGACATGTAAGTTTTTGCCGTAGTGATTATATCTTCTTCACATCTTATTTGCAGCCTCCTACCAAGGAAGGACAGGGGTTGTGGCAAAATACGGATGATCTAGAATCTTCAAATGGTGATTTTCTATTCGGGCAAGTATCTTCAATCAAAAAACTAATGAAAATGAACAGTATCTCTTCTTGAAAATTTCCTCAATGCCCTGACAATCGCTTCCATAATTCCCAAGCGTTTCCTCCTGCAAACTGGTGGAAAGCACTACGCTCTCCACCTCGGTCCTGCCGCAATCCCTATGACTGAAGATACTCCCGCCGAGCGCGTTGATCACGAGAATTTTTACTTCCCGCAAGAAGACGCCCTATCGGCCTGGGCTAAAAAGCACCATACTCACTGGACCGTGACCCGCCCAGCGTTCATCATCGGCGCCAATCCTTACGCCTTCATGAACATCTCCTACGCCCTAGGTATCTACGCTTCCGTGCAGAGGGAACTCGGGCAGCCGCTGCAATTCCCCGCTGATATCGCAGCTTGGGACGCCAATAAAGATCTCAGCAACGCTTCTTTGATCGGATATTTCTCTGAATGGGCTGTGCTCACTGATGCCGCTGCTGACGAGGCTCTGAATATCGTTGACGACTCGCCATTTTCGTACGGGAGATTTTGGCCCGAGTTGGCGGCCTGGTATGGGATTAAGTATGAGAAACCAGAAGTGGATGAAAGTAAGTATACAGTTGTGACTATGCCACGTGATCCACCGCCAAGAGGGTTTGGAAAACCTGGAGTGGTGAGTATCGCTTTTAGTTTTGAAGCCTGGGCGCAGAAGCCGGAAGTTAAACAGGCATGGGCCAAAATTGAAGAGCGAGAGGGGTTGAATAAAGACCTCAACCCATGGCGGGAGAGTAACGTTTTAAAGAATATCTTCGCTACGTTGGATGGGGAGACGCTCGGAGGCTGGAGTCGGTAAGTGACCAATATTCCAATATTCTGATACCTTCTTGAGTTTTAGTATGTTTCTAACGCTAGCCACAGAACTCAGACAATGGACAAAGCGAAAAAGATGGGGTGGCATGGTCATGTCAAAACAGATGAGGGAATCAAGATTACACTTAAGAAGATGGCTGAATTGAAAATGATACCTCAGATATAAGAGATAGGTACCGATATTTAGGGATTAAATTGTAACTACATGCGCTTAAGCATCCCGACTCATCAACAATGCAATTTAAATTGCATCCTCGTCCTCGCTTAAATAGGGGCATCCGTGAAGCGAGTTGAGCTGAAATGATACGCATTCCATAACTTGCTTCCGTATTCACAAATAGCCAGAATTTCACACAATATTCAGGGGGCGAGATGCAAAATCCAGTTCGTATATATTGAGACAGAGAATCATACACCTTCCGTTCTCCTGCACTTATAATTTTCTCCCCAATATCACATCTCTTCTCCAACTGCAACCTCACTCATGCGGAAATGCAAATCCCAGAAAGACACGCAATTAATACGCTCCCAAAAGAAAGAAGAAATATCCACTCTAGATCATTAGGGCTACAGCAGCGAAGGCCAATGCAACGAAAATACCCATTCCACCTCTTGATGTGTTTGCCCCGGAATGATAAGTAGATGGTGAAGGGCCACCCGTCGTGGCTGGGTTGATCACTATGCTCGCACTTGGTAGACCAGTGCCCACTTGCTTGATGCCATTCGCAGGTCCGGTGGAATAAATCGGCACAACGGTAGCTGTTGAATAGACAACCTGGACCGTGCGATAACTGGTGAACGTGCTCTTGATTGTGGTCGTTGACGATGGCACGACAGCTGGGCTATATGTTCCGGCTGGAGCACCTGCTGGGGCACCTGCTGGAGCGACTGCTGGAGCAGATGGGACAGATTTTGCAGTTGCAGCTTCAGCTTCAGCGACGGGGCACACGGTTGTATACAGAGCAATAACTTCTGTGGTGACTTGGCCAAGTTTGGCGGGACAGTTGGTCACGGTTGGAGCACAAGAGGTTATCGTGTAGATTGTGGTTGTGTATACGGTCGAAGTGGTATAGGCCGGAGCACTTGTCGCAACGGTTGGGGTCGACTCAGCCTCTTCCACAGGGCAAACCGTGGTATATAGATCGATTGTCTCAGTGGTTACAGATCCCAGCCTGGCCGGGCAGTCGGTGACTGTTGGAGCACATGACGTGATAGTGTAGACCGTTGTAGTAGAAACAGTTGAGGTAGTATATATGACAGAACTGGTAGACGTTGAAGACGATCCTGAAATACCTGAGCCGGAGCCAGTAGCTGTTGCTGAAGATGAGCCTGGAACACTCGAGCCAGAGCTGGCTGGTGTTGAAGAGGATGATCCTGGAGCGGCGACACTGGAGCTAGAGCTAACCAGAACGGTCGAGCTTGAAGAGGATGAGCCTGGCTGGGTTGTGGAGCCAGAAGTTGCTGAAGTGGTTGTGTTTGAAAAGGGAGGGCTAGCTGAGCTGGAGCTGGAAGTTGCTGGAGCAGAAGAGCTTGAAGAGGACGAGCTTACTGAGCTGGAACTGGAAGCTGCTGAAGACGTGCTTGAACTAGAAACCGTTGAAGAGGACGATCCTGGATCGGCTGAGCTAGAGCTAGAAGATGCTGAAGAGGTCGAGCTGGAAGCTGATGATGTGCTTGCACTTGCAGAGGAAGAGGAAGAGCTGGACGATGCGCTGGATGATGAGCTGGACGAGCTGGTGGTAGTAGCTGCTACGGATGAGCTCGAGCTGCTAGAGCTTGATGATGAGCTTGACGAGCTTGAGCTGGTGGTAGTAGCTGCCACGGATGAGCTCGAGCTGCTAGAGCTTGATGAGCTGGAGGAGCTGCTGGAGCTTGATGAAGCAGAAGATGTACTTGAGGAGCTTGATGTGGTCGTAGAGATAATTGCAGCCGGAGCGAAAGCGTCCAAATAATTTTTAATGACTGCATGATAAGGCATGCCATTGGGGATTGGCGAACCATCTGCCAAGGTATAACCAGTGAGAGCGTCATTATTTGAAGAAAACGCAGCCTCCCAGAGCATCACTCCTCCAAAATTAGTGGTGCCCGCGAATGCTTGTATCATTTCCTTTGCCTCGTCGGGATTCAAATACTGATTTGCATTGGCGGCACCCGGTGCAGCAGGAAGACCAATATAAATTTTGGCATTCGCACTAGCACCAAGTTTGCTTGGGTCAGTCCAATCGCTCCAAGTGAAAGTCGGGCTATTGTGGTCAGTGATCCAGCTGCGTGCCGAGCATGAATCTGTGTTATAGAATTGAATCCATACGATATCGAACACGGAACCGCCAATTGTGGTACCCATGTTTTGATCTGGGAATTGACACTGAGGAGCTCCAGAGATAATGAACTGTTTGGATCCTGGATTTGCCGTGTTGTAATCACTCATGAATGAGCGAAGCGTGTTGACTGCCGTGACATACCCAACTTGGCCGTCTATTTCAATTAGCGCTAATCTTCATAGACACGGAAAAATCCTACCAGATGATCCACTTTCAATATCGAAATCAAATCCATCAACACTGAGTGTTGTCGTGGTAGTATCAAGAGGACGAATGCCGCCAGCCGCAACGTATGCCGGGTCGACGGGTCCGTAAGCTTTCCATAGGAAAGTAGCAAGAGCCACGCCATCGTTCGCACCGTTTAGGCCGTAGTCACCAGTTGAACCTCCCAAAGACATCAAAATCTTCTTGTTAGTGTTCTGCTGGCAATACGCAAGACTTGCTTGGAGGTCTGGGCATTGGGTTGGCAAGAGGTTGTCGTTCGCTGGATTAATATCTCCTGGTAGTGGATATCCAGGTCCGGTATAATAACTACCTCCCCAACATCCATGGTCACCATACGATTCTGCCACGAGACCATTTGCCTGAGGTGGGAAGGCATTAATGAAAGCAATCGGAAGGATATCGACAGTGGAATCGTCGCAGTATTGTTGGAGAAAATTTTGATTGCTCCCGGAACCCTATTCAAATTAACTTCCCAAACTTATATTGGTCTTTCCAAGCACATACCCAATACAGCGCGAGATTGTTGCCCGCCGATGAGCTGTAATCGGCTATGGTCGGAGCGACGAAGGACAAGGCGGCGGTGGCCGCCGCGATATATCTAGCGGAAAACATTATGGGAAAAACGACAGTAAATTAACCTGAAAAGATCGTGGGATGGCCGAGGCCGAGTAATGATTGTGATGACTTGATCGTCAATGAAAGGACGCAAACCAAAGTTTGCACGGCACCAAGGTCGCCGCTGGAGAAAGAGAACGTGAGGTTGATGATGTCGATGAAAGAGAGAGAGAAACAGAAAGAGAAACCAGAGCAGGCGGCAAAGCCATCACTTAATGAATGTGGTTTAGTGACAGCCGGTGGGTGGTGTCAAGGCGGATCGAACAGCGCCCCCAGGCCCAAATGGGCGACAGAGGCCCTGCCGCCATGGAGCCAGGATGTTTTGGTACCTGAACTAAGTGGCAAATGACGCTTTAAACCCATGCGAAGATGGGATGAAAACCGAGTGATGGGGCAGGGTGGGCAGCGGAACGCTCACGATAGGGTTCGTTTATGGCGCCGGGGTCGATAAAGGCGCTGGACCTGCAGCACCAGCGGGGGGGGGCAATCTCAGAAACTCAGAGCGCCCAGGAATCCAGCGGACTCCCATGCCCGAACGGGGTGCTCTCCTGACAAACGACCACTGGGAACGTTTGAAGGGGAATGAGGATGGTTTGGGGGCGAAGCTTGCCCAATAACACCACACCGAGTACGATCCCATGCGGAGAACGAGATGAGTAACTTTTGACTCTGACGTGAAGAACTCAAATGCCATCCAGCACTCTCGGAGGAACTCCCGACTTTCGCAAGTGCCTCGTGCCTCGTGCCTCTTTGGTCATCGCCCACTGTCATAATGCACCACCGGTAATATACAGTACAGTACACGTAAGGACAGCGGAAACGTCAAGCACGCACCTTAGCGTCTTAGCCTTCCCCCCAGTGGGCATCGCGGTGGTCAGACCGGTCTATTGTTCGCCCATCAACAACCAAGCCAAATCTCCCGCTCGCATTGCGGCGTCTGGACAGCTTTCCACGGTGAAGCGTCGGATGCTGAGTGCAGTGCTGATGATTCCGTGCCGACCTGGGAGGAAGGTGGGCGCACCCGATGGGACGGCAGCACTGAAGACGTGGTTTGCGTACAGGACTCTTACTGTGTCTTTTCCCGTGCGCAACCCGCTCCAGTGCGCGCTCATGTGGAATTATTCTCGAATCTTGGGATGCGTGGGCGCACGACTAGACAGGGACCAGAATCACCGAATCCACGTCTGGTGGGGTTGGTTGGTGTGAGAAGGATCAGCAAAAATTTGCTGGGCAGAAGAAGAAAAGGGGTTATTGGCGCTCCGGCCTTTCCTGGCTCGGGCAATTTCTAACAACTTGTTTGCGCCGGCCAATCACCGCCCTCATCGCCATCTATATTGGGCAGCTCCCCAAGAACTCATAACGCCTCCTGGCTTGTTCTTGACGCCTTCCACCCCAGATCTCCTGGACCATTCCGGTATTGAATTGTAACGTTGTGCAGTATGGGATCAAGAGATTAGCACGATCAGCAACGCCGTGGGAGAAGCTTAATTATATGCATGTCGAGCACGATTCAACTTCAATTAATTGACCAAGTATTACTTACGTTCAGATACACCCACCGAGTGTCTCCTTGAAATACAAACCACAAAAATCAGGACCTGAAAGACAGCCAACAACGGGACTAATACGAGACGCCTTCGTCACGTGGCAAGCCTTCGCGGGCTGTTTCTCTGCTGCCCTTCGGAGATTGTGAAAGTCCATGCTTTTCTTTTTTTAATATAGTGATCAGCGGCTCAGCCCTTCGACGCATAAGGCGTCAACTAATGGACTATACCCGCAGACGTTTCGGCACCTCCTCTATTTGAATAACGGGCTCTGCTGTGCCCCTTCGGATCTGAAAAGGGAATTAAAAATCAACAATAATTCTTCTCCCTTTTAATAAATCCGGCCTTGGCAAGTACTGAGGTTAAAAAATATTGGATCTTTCGTCGTATAGTATTCCCTTTCACTCCATTAGTAGTCGCGAGATACTTCAACCACCTGGGTATTTTATAAGATTCTAGAATAATGTACGTTAAAAAAGGGGAGAGCCTATACCCAACTTAGGATTTTTTCTGGATATATGATCCCGAGAATCGGGCAGGTGCCCGTGTTTTGGAGTTCGTTTGTCGGCTGTGGTTGCGGCGTATGTGAGCTGACATGAGTGGTTGGTCAAACAGAGCCTGGGTACAACTCGTATTTCTCAGAGCGGTTAACCAAGTGGTGATTCCTGCTTATGTTAAGAGATTGGTTTGACCCGTTTCTTCTTGGCATAAATGCTGCGGGCACGCCACAGGCCATGACAGCTGAACGGCATGTGCCACTGGAATATATAATACCGACTCTTTGCATACAGGCTGTGTGAGGCGGCGAGGTGGCGGGCTAGTAAAAGGAGGATCAGGCTTTAAAACGCGTGGATTATATATGATATCAGAGAAATCTCTGTAGAATTCAGGCGCCATCTTGAATAAACGGCTAGGCGCTGTTAGAAGATATCTTCTTGAGCAAATTATATTCCCTCGTCCCAAATTTTTGTGTAGGGATAGGTGTCGAATACGAAGCCTTCTGTTGGTGGTGGCTTCCTTTCGATCAGCAATGAAACAACATCATCAAGAGCTGAATATCCAAATTGGTTCTCTCTAAAAAGAACCTGGGCTTAAAAACTGCTCTGATAGCTAACCCCTTAATGTGTTTAACCCGCTTACTTGCTAGATCCATCTTTCTCTAACCTTTTACAATAACAGCATATTCAATTTTTATTTTAGGTGGAGATGTGATATCGGTGACTTGGCAATCCTTTTCAAACCACACGTCCTATCCTCTATAATCCTCATTAATTTCAGTGCTGCTCTTCAAAATGGCCCTATCCAGGGTTCGCTAACCAGGGTTCGCTAACCTTTAAAGCAGCATAAAATGCTATTATCAATAAACAAATCTGAGTCGAACCACTATCAGGCTCTCTAGGGAGCTCATACAGAATATCTCAGTCTCTGGTGTGAATAAAATGAGGGACCAGAGTTGAATCGAATAAATCATCATTATTATCTTTTCAAGAATGATCTGTTGTATAATCTTATCATCGTCATAAAAACGACGATCGATGCCTTTCGATATTCCAATAGCCACATATAGATCTTCTCACTTTTCTGATATGAGTGTCTTCCTTATTCCTGCAACGATATTATAATATTCAGCCTTGTATTTTGTTACTTTAGGTTTAGTGATTATATAGATCAAATAGAAGAGTGGAGCATTTTCCTTATTTTGGAAACAACGACCCTGGATGGCGGTCAAGGAAATGGGTTGGTCGTAGTTCCTCGCTCCATGACTGTTCCGAGCTACTCTCTCGGCCTTAAGTAAAATCTGACGGCATGTTTCCATTCGATGTGGGAAGCCATGCGGGAAGCGAAATATCCTCTCAAAGTTTTTTCCTTCTAGAGCCGATGCTTTCTTGCTAAAGTTCTTTGTAGAGCTATTTCTACATCGGAAATACCGGCCTTTAAACTATTCATTCATTCTTCTTGCAGGCTTTTAACCCACTTTTATGTACGTTGAAACTGAACGAGTTCTCCGCAAATTTCCTGATCAACAATTTCTGATTTTGATAGATCGTCCCACAAACTCATAAATACTTTGAATAAATCTGAAGTTAGTTTTTATGACGTTTCCTTGATTCGATCAAAGCGAGATTGGTTCCGTGCGGCCAGAAAAGATTTTATTAGGGCTTCCTACACATACCCTCGAGGTGCTGCGTCGTATAGTAATGTACTAGCATACCACGTAACTCTGTTCTCAATTGAACTTTTGACCGCCTTAAAATAATATGGGCTTGTGGTGAAATCGAATAAGGCACTGATATCCTTGAGTCTAGCAATTTTGGTAATATGAGCATGCGTTTTATGGTATCTGCCATCCACTGGCATTGCGCCACTCTTGACAATCTCTTCTCTGTCATGGCGTAAGACGATATAGCGCGAGAAAGGAGATAAAACGTAAAGAGATCTCCTGCCCCCTGCTTTCATGTCTCTTCGACAGAAGGCACAATTTCAGTAATCTAAAAAAATCTATTCATTCCGTTGATTACGACACTTCAAAAACCTCAATTTATTCACTCATCCATATGTGGCCCTAACAATGTCAAATGGAGCATTCACGGTAAAGCTCCAGTCCGTTTGGTCATTCCACGGGATAACTAGTTCGAATGTCCTCAAGTGCCTTATTTCCATCATCGGAACACACATTCTGGTTATTTTCTCTGTTGGAACACCATAATTATAGGATTTTAGAGTCACCTTAAGTTCAATCAAACTTCTCATACTTCCAATAACGGCCCAGGCTTTAGACCACGCTTTGAGCTCTTCTAGGTCCCGCCCAGATTTCATGCCATCCCTGTTGAATATGCTGAGATCTCTCTCCCAGTCTAACCAGACTGATTGAATACTATGTAATCTCTGGGGCAAGGTGGTACTTGAAAAATGATGAACGTCTCTAGGGTCGTGGAAATGGAAGATGTTTCTGGAATAGAGTATCGGAATGGCCTCGGAATATCTAATTAACGTCAGCAACCAGTTCTCCCTTCTGAAATCGAGATAATTACATTAGACGACATGTCAAAATCAAAGGTAATAGCCCTTCATCTGTCTTGATATCAAGTCTACTTTGCTGATCCAAACGACGGGCCCGAGCCTTATAAGATAACCACCCTTCAACACACCTGCGAACTTGTGAATCACACATCTCGTCCCCATATTGTACCCTACATCGCCAATGTCCCAACCTCCCAGGCTTCCGTAATATATGAATCAATCTTTGACCCCCTCCAACCAGAACATGCTCATATATGATCTGCCTGATCTCGAATGGAAGCATCGACATAAGAGCGGACATATTCTGCTCGTCTGTGCGTTGCCGCGAACGCCGAATACTGTATCGTACGTTATATGCCATATTGTGGATCGACTCGACATCCGGCAAGGGGTTTGTAATTGCCCTTTTCCGCTTCCGAGGGAGAGGAACTGGGGCATCATATGGATTTTCTCCTCGAGCTCGTCGCGCCAGTTCACGGATGTCAGGGTTTCGTTGAAATTTCGACACCCAATGGTCGTCATACATTCGCAAGATCCAAACACATGGCTGCGTAAAGAAAAGGGCTCGAATTTTCTCCCAGGCATTCTCGAGAGATAGCTTGCGATGCCGCCTATCCGACATCATGGCTACGATGATGGGTTTTGAGAGAAAAAGAACGTAAAGAAAACACTTGAGAACAACATACGAAGTAAACACTTACTTACACGTGAGATCGTGGAATCCAATCCATATGTGTGATTTCATTGCCCAAGTCAGGATGGGGTAATTTAAGTCTAATGCATGTCGTTTGTTATGGGAGATTCTGGTCGGAAAGCCGGCTCGCCGGGCAGTTAAGGCGTCTTCGCTTAGGAACGACAGGCTTGGAGCGCCAGGCATCTATTACCATTACTGTTTTAGGCTATTCTCAGAGCTATTTATCCCATCACATGGCACAGACAAAAGCATAAACTTTCTACAAGCATACGATTCTTGAGTTCTTGCAAGTGAAGATAATTGAATTCTTATCGCAAATTTGTCGGATATCAACGGCACCGCTGCAGTCTGTCGACCAGGGGCGGCAAACGTCAGCTTGTTTCTTCTGCTGGACCCATTCCTCCTTGCAATTTGATTTAGATTACAGGGGAGGAGAATCATGTTTCCACCTGTCAGAGACGAGGCTGGAAGGAGGTCCATATCAGAACACGCCTTATGAGGCTCAAAAAGCTTGGACAGTGTATCAAGTTGATTAGATTGTGGTCCTAATCAAACTTTTAATGAGTTGCTTATACAGTATTTTTCTATCAAAACACCACTTTCTCTGCCACAACTTTTCTGCTTTTCTTTTACTCTACCATCTTTCACCTTCTTCAAAAAAACTAGAAGCTTTAGTCTTCGTCCATTCCTTTCGCGCACAAACCAATTCAGTCTTTAATTCTGTTCCAGTTCTTTGAAAGAAACTCAGTTGAAACAATGCATTTCTCTTCAACATTCTCATTGTGCTCTATTTTGGCTGTCGCTAGCGGCGCTGTATTGGGAAAAAGAGGGCTTTCTGGGCAGGCAACATTCTATGGTGGAAATGTTGCAGGCGGCGCTTGTTCATTCTCAACTTATACTCTCCCTTCCAACATCTTTGGCACCGCCCTCTCCGACTCCAACTGGAGCAATGTTGCAAATTGCGGTGCCTGTATTTCTGTCACCGGGCCGTCCGGGAATTCTATAACGGCCATGGTATGTAAATATTTTGTCTCAGGGTGATTTTTCCGTTAACCTTATATCTAGATTGTTGATGAATGCCCTGGCTGCGGTACAAACGACCTTGATCTCTTCCCGACGGCATTTTCTACTCTCGCCGACCCAACTGTGGGCATCATCGACGTAACATGGTCGTTCGTCGATTGCCCCATTAGCTCTTCGCTCCAACTTGTCAACAAGAATGGCGTTTCGGCCTACTGGTTCAGCATGCAAGTCGTGAATGCCAACAAAGCAGTGTCAACCCTTGAAGTTAGTACCGATGGCGGGAGCACTTGGACTGGAACCACTCGTCAAACGTACAACTTTTTTGAGAACGAAAGTGGATTTGGGACAACGACCGTCGATGTTCGAGTCACCAGTGTGGATGGTGACGTGGTTATTGTGAATAATGTTCAAGTCAGCTCTGGAGCGTCTGTTACTGCAAGCAGTAATTTTGGCTCATCTTCGAACGCTGTGGTTTCCAACCCTGCAGCCGTTACCCCCCCACCTACATCATCATCTCCAGTGTTATCCCAAGCACCACCTTCTCCAGCTACAGATGCGCCCGCTGGAGCGACTGCCATATCTGTTCCGGAAGGAAGTTTTGAACCAGAGCCTTCGGCACTTCCCTCAATCACTCTAGCACCAGCACTGGATCCTTCTCCAATCGTGCAAATTGTATATCAGACTGTCTATACCTGCCCATGTTAGAGTCCTCAGGTCGTAGCCAAAGTTGAGGTGAAGGAAACGTTCTAAAATTTATATTCCAATGTCTATATTATATATATCTTCGTCAGAGTCTAGAACTCTGTTATCTTCGGAACATCAAAAGCATACTTTTGTACCTCTTAAAAATAATTGCTCCGACAAGTTTGGTGAAACTGCTCAGTCTTGATTTGAACAGTTTCACGGGCATTTATGTAAACGCCAACAAGCATAGTATTATTCAAGGTAGGGCCAAATGATACGGATTTCTAGAGAGGGTACATAATGCAATGGAGGTTTTCAAAAGACTTGGACTTTAGGAAAGTCATAGCTTATATTAAAAAGTTGAGACTTAATTTTCAACGCTTATGTTTTGCTTTTAATTACGTCTCACTTAGTATTATACTAGAACAAAGCCAGATAAATTGAAACGCATTCTGTATTTCTTTCAGTTAATTAATTGCGGGCAGAGTGCCTTTTAAAGGCCCAGAGCTTTCAAATGCCCAATAACGTTTGCTTTCTCACTCGACATGACCTTTATTAGGCTTCAAACTTCACTATATCCTCACGCCACCTATAATAATCTTTCAAGTAAGTGTGAAAGATTGCATTGTAACCCCTGGCCACTCCAATCCTTCCCCATGAATCAAAGCTTCAATGTAACATGCTCCAAGAAAGCAGTACGTCCCATCTGCTCGCGGTCGAAGTATGTAAGCGTATCTTCCGCCGTACAAGACACATACTTGATCGCCCGCTTTTACACTAACAGAAAAGCGCTGTGTTGTGCCCAGATAACCTCGATCGGTTATGAATAGTCTTGTCATCCAAGAATTTTCATGAATCATAGCCTGAGCTACGTGTGAATACTCCTCTATAGTCTCCTGAGAAATCTCTGATTGTTGCGGTATAGTTGATAACAGCTCTCCCCGACCGAATTTTTGGTACCAACAAAAAAGAAACGCCCATGGATCGCCACCCGGTGCTTCACTCTCAAGATTGGGTCGCTCAAGTAGCGTACGGAAAAACACCATAGATGCCGACTCCCCATACACTAACTTGGCTTCTTTAACTAACTGTTCCCAAGATGATAGCATCATATATTCCGTTGGAATCGGGGCTTCGCCAGACCAATTCTCGTCTTTAAGAACCTCCCCAATGCTGGCGATTGTATCCACTTTGACACCCCGGAGAGTAATATGCCGCTCGTCGGCTGACTCGATGCTTAGGCGGCAATCGCCAGAGGCTTGGAAACTCTGCTGAAACGATTTCACCAGCTGAGTGCGATCTCCCATTTGTCTAGACCAGTCGTTGACCCAGGATGGGACTTTGGTGCCGACGGGTAACCAATCTTGAAGATTCGGAAACATTTCAGTCCACGAAAACTTTGAATCCTTTACAGCATCAAGGGCATCAAGATTTTGATATGTTTGTATACAGTGGAGGGTAAACTTCGTGAAAACTTGGCTTGTTGAGATAGTATAGTCAACCTCAAATGAAGGCGATTCGTTTCTTGCCAGAGAAACATAAGCAAAGATACGATCTCGTGGGTCAGAAGCTTCAGATAGGAAGTCTCCCCATATAATATCCAAAAGTGTTTGTTTCTCCTGCTGTGGGAACTCTGCCTTAACTTTTTGCAGGTTATAAGCTTGCCTGGAGTCGAAACATAGAATAGACATATCATTTTGAATCCAGTAAATCCGTTTAACTGCCTCTGCAAGTAAATTCCAAGGAAACCGGGAAATCCCAAAGCATACTTCCACATTTTGACCTAAGACCAGCTCTTGTCTGACCCAAGCTCGCTCAAACCATGGTCTTCCAAGTATCATTCCAAGTGCTTCCCACGATGGGTGATCAGAAGCGGGCAACCCCTTTTCTGACAAGTCTTGATCGTAGTAAGGCCTGTGCTGCCAGGTCCCTTTAATATCTATGTATGGCCAGGAGTTGTACTTCGTAGAGGCTAAGCGTGTCATCAAATCGATTGCGAGCGATATTGAAGGGCAATCCTTAGCCGATCCAAGATGTACAATGACCTTTCGGGCTTGGCTGTAGATTTCGCCCATCTTTCCTACCTGCTCAGTTTTCTCTCTTTCATCAGACTGATTGATACATAAGGCATCTATCCAGAGGATACGGACTTCTGAAGGAGAGCGGAGATCTCGAAGTGCATTCCGAAGGTTATGGGTAATCAAGACTCTGCTCTCATTACAAGTTGCTTCATAAGTGTCGGTTGCATTACCCCAGCAGTAGCTCAGTGCTTCATAATCCGGCCCATCATCCAAAGAGACTGTTTCAATATAGCACGCGATTTCGGCATCAAGTTGCCCTGGCTGTAGATGTAGTCTTCGAATACAGCGGGAATTCTTCGGGATTATATCGTACAGCGGTAGGACCGGTGGTAGAGATGATCGTTTGAAGGGTTCGAGTGACGAAATTTCAGGCATGCTGCGCCCTTAGCTCTTCGTATTGAAATAGGCTGTTGTTCGAGAGATAATTGAAGTGGAAGTTCGTGCAGTCTGGATTACACTATAGGCCACGCCGAAATCAAATACTTGCTTGTCTACAGTCTAATGAAGATCAGAATAAGTATATTCAGTTCTAAGCCAGACAATAGACATAATTTTAAGCGCTACGGGATAGTTCATACTAAGGTGCGAACGAGGTTAAATAGAGGGTTGCGCACAAGGCTGCCAGCCTCGCGTTATGCTCTTACTGACCTTCCATCATACGACATGCTGCATGCAAGTCTGTGGGGATAACACCCTTGGAAACAGCTCAAGCAGGGCGCAACACATACAAAACGAGACCAGAATAGCGGTGAGAAGTTTCACATTAAGACCGAATTGGCTCTAGATTTAGAACCCTCATTTGATCATATT
Source organism: Haplographium delicatum (assembly GCA_037952705.1). NCBI lineage: Eukaryota > Fungi > Ascomycota > Leotiomycetes > Helotiales > Hyaloscyphaceae > Haplographium > Haplographium delicatum. The sequence continues at coordinate 141,498 of JAPZPC010000010.1, forward strand.
CAGAGAGCCTGATCTTTGATTTTGTGACGTTAGGGTACCCTCCTTTCCAATACAATATTTGGTAAAGGCTGTACAAGTTGATGAAAACATCAACATTCGGTTTATATCGTGACTAGTTCCTATTTATAGTTGCTCTGATCAATGAAGAAATAAGTTTGTAATTTTTCAAATCCTATATAAACCTGTGCCACTGCCTCTCCGTTTATGAATCCATGCACGTAGGTCTCTCCGAGTATTATAAGCAATTTCCATCTTGGTGAAGAACGACCGGAACTCTGTTGCATGGTAGAACATAAATCTTACCTCTTTCCTGTGCAGTGTTACATGTAAGGCGTATTTTCAAGATCGGAATATCTTGGTTGGTGTCTAGCCTTGAGTCCTGTCCCAATCATTATACAGGAGAACGAAAATCACTCGCTACCCATCAGAGATTGAGATATAACAAGTAGTAGGGTATCACAAAATGGAGTGTAGTAATTTCCAGATTCGTTTGACCAATCCAGCGTTCGGCTGAAAAGCGGGCGCCTCACCTAAGGAGGCACGCACCAGAAGCTTTATACTATAATAAAATTATTCAGTTTATCCTTCTAAGTTCTCTCAATGACTATTATTACCAATAAACTCCTAGACCTTTGGACCTATATATAAAATAGCATTTGAGTGACCGTAATGTACTTCCCCTCGAAACTTTGTCAATTTGCGACCCGCGTGACTCTCAATCAAGCCGTCGCAGTCAGACGTCTAATTAGCTCATAAGAACCCTGTAGAAGAACCTTTTATTTTATTTTAAAGTTACCGGGGGAGCTACTGTAAGACCCTTAGAATAGCTCTAAGCCGAACCCGAATCTGTTTTAGGCGATCGGTTAGAATATCTAAAACCTCATGATTACTGATTAGATGTATCTTCTGTATAAATAGTTCTATTGCGGCTGCCAAATGTATCTCATACTTTGCAAACAATTCCTCGGTAGATTTCGAAAACGATCAACTTGTATTTTCGTTCCATAAGTAATCAAAATGTCGACAGTCGCAGACCCAACCACCGTGGTAAAGACTCTTGAAGAGTTTGAAAATGTTGACCTTTCCGCCTTAAAGAATGATCACAGTGCTCGGCGTAAAGCTCTATTAGCTGCACAATCGCTCTGCGCTAAACTTGAATCGCCAATGGACACCATACTACGTCTCGTGTGGTGCGAGACCCCGTTCATCTGTGCACTAAAAATCGCATTTAATCTGAAGATCTTCGAACTTCTTGGAGACGGCTCTAAATTTATAAGTCTTACAGAGATGAGCAAGTCCACCGGCGCCGATCCAGTATTGCTTCACCGAATTATGCGGCACTTGGCTGCCATGCACGCCGTGAACCAGAAAGAACTAGACAGCTACGCGGGGACTTCATTGACTGAAGCCTTATGCAAGAAAGAGATTAACGGTGGTTTGGAATTCTGGTTCGACATTGGGGCACCAATGTTCCTCAGTCTTCCCATATCCTTAGCTAAGACAGGATATAAAGATCCAGCCAACTCAAAGGAGGGTAACTGGCAGCTCACGAAAAACACGGATCTATCATTCTTCGAGTGGTTGAATGAGCATCCAGAGGAATTGGCGGGATTTCAAAGCCATATGGCAGGCTATACGTTGGAGCGTGGGAGTTGGCTGGATGTGTATCCGTCAGAGAGGATTCTCGATGGTGCGGATAGTGAAGGGCCCTTGCTGGTCGACGTTGGTGGAAGCCTCGGCCATGATACAGAAAAATTTCAGCAAAAGCACCCCCAGAAACAGGGGAGATTGATAGTTCAAGACCAGCCACTAGTGATTGCAGAGGCAAAAACGAAACTTTCTCGGAACATCCAGGCAATGGGGTATGACTTTTTCACGCCGCAGATAGTGAAAGGTACAACAATCATCATAATTCTCCTTCTCATACTAATTTTTGAAACTTGTAGATGCTCGTGTCTATTATCTTCATTCGGTTCTCCACGATTGGACAGATGATAAGGCACTGGAGATTCTCAATAATCTCAAGCCAGCGTTCAAAAAAGGCTACAGCAAGCTTCTGCTCAATGAGGGTGTTATACCAGCTACTGGTGCGAACCCGCACGCCACTGGCCTTGATCTCATTTTAATGGCCAGCATTACCGGCAGGGAAAGAAGTCACGCCGATTGGGAACGACTATTGGGTCAAGCAGGTTTTCGTATTGTGGAAATTTGGACGGACTATGCAGCGGCCTATGAGAGTGTAATAGAGGCGGAACTGGTTTAAATGAGTATCTCTTGAAAAGCCTGATACCCATTTTCAGTTAATTAGGAATAAAAAAAGGCATTGATGATTGATATATGCTCCAGACTGCGTCCAACGCAAAAATGAATGCTAAATTGATATATGCATGCTCCCACCCTTTAAAATGTGAAGATATTGGACAACTCTTCATTATAATACTCGTTGAGTAATTTTTCTATCTGTAATATCTCACTTATCATAGAGCCCGACTTACATAGAACAGCAAGAAAACGATACGGCATGCTAAGCCGGTGGGTAACCCGGGCGAGCTGTAAGGTGTTCATCATCGGCTCACCTGATCAACTTAGCAAGAGGACCATGCGTGCCATGCCAAGGAACATCTATTAACAGAAAACAATCCTTCGTCCTAGCACTTTCATCGCCTCGACCCATCCAAACCCTTCATTATTCATATTCCTATTTTCATCTCTATTGGTAACCTTCCAACACTCCTCCATTACTTGCATCGCCTTCCATGCCGTCCCCGTATTCTGCCTTTTCCTCAAGCAACTCTCTGATATCTCCCTACAGATCTCCTGCTCTTTGGAAACAGCCATACACCCTGTAATCATATACGGCCACGAGACCCGTATTAATAATCTGCTTGGCATCTTTTCTAAAATTTCCATCGTGCTAGCTACGCTTTGCCTAATATCGTCTACGTATGGCTTCGGCCCCGTAACAACGACATGTAGATACGTGATAGCGGCACGAGCAAATATCTCGGTTACGAGGGAGCTATCGTTGTCTAACTTTGATCTGGAAGAGGAAAGAATTTCTCGCTCTGCAAGCAAGATATTAATGCCGCTTTCGAGTTTCTGGAGTAAAGTCGAGGCGCGTCGGCTGAGTTCAAATACACTAAGTCGATTATTCGCCATAGCGTCGACTTTCCAAGCCTGCAGCGAGGAAATACGCAGTAGAGAAACCAGAGCCCAGTTTTCGCAGCCCACATGATGCTGAAGATCTACGAGTGCGGGTTGTAGTTGTAATGCATTTGAAGGTGAGGGTTGTGGTTCGAGGAGATCAACATGGTCGACGTTTGATTCGTTCTGGAAGAGAGGAGGGTAAAGACCACCGATTTGGCAGAAGATGTCGATTCGTATGAAATGGGCGAGGATGAAGGATACAATGGCATTTTCAGAAAATGTGAAATCGTGGCCGTAGATGGGAGGATCGCGTGCAACCAAGGCAATAAGGCTCTCTTTGTTTGGGGGTTTTTTTGAGAAGCTCAGAGATGATGGAGAAAAGAAGGGTTTAATGATATTTTTGCTGGTAAGCATACGGAAAAGGGTCCGCGCTGCTGCGTAATGTAATTCCCAACACCCGTCGATGCCGCGGAAAATCTGAGCTGTTAGCTAATCATGCATCAAGTCATATAAGAGGGGATAGAAAGGTGAGAAATACTTCAACAGATATCAACTGATGTATACACCACAGAATTTCCATCCCGGCAATCAGCAATTCCCTTCCTTCCAGTTTATCCAACGAGCTAATCAGCTTCTGGGTCTCTTTCAAGCCTAACATTTGCATCTTGACGAGACCTTGTGACACAGTGGCGCTACTATTTGCGGTGTTGACCCCCGCTCGCATTACATCGCAGTGGCAGATGCTCACGCTGAGAGAAGTGTAGAAGACAGGCTTGGAGCGAACGGCCAAGTTGAACAGAGTAGTATGTCCCTGCTCTGGTGAGTAATGGAGGAAGCCGATTTGTAGTGGGATGACAATTTTAAGGAAGTGCATCAAGAGGGGAAATTCTTGAGAATTGCTTGTCGAACTCCAGGCAGAGACACCACAATCCCAGAAGAGATTTCTTATGGGGAGAGATGGCGAAGCGAATTTCGGACCGTGAAAGGAGGGTATAAGAGAGGAAGGCTTGATACCCTGTATGTAAGATGAAGAGGGCTCTTTTATTGCACTCGGATGGACTGAGAAAGGTTCGCCTTTTAAAGTATGCACAGTCGAATCCCAGGTGATCAGATTGGCAGGCGGAACCACTAACTCGTCGTCCCCAAAAGCGCTGGCCGCTCCTTCTTCTGGTCTCACTTGTAACTTTACTTTACTACAACGCTTCCGTCTCTCCTTGTAATTCATCTCTGCCGCCTTTCTGATGTTCTTTGTCATTTGAGCTTCATTCTCCCCGCCATCCATCCACGATGGCTTTGGCCCATATCCATAGCATTTAATGCCACGAGAAATGCAAGAGGAGCAGAATGGATGCCCTTCGTCACACTTCTTCTTTCTAACCCGACATGTATGACATCCTTTGGTGCTCCTGACGCCCGACATTTATTTCTAGGGGTTAGTGTGTGGCCGCTGTGGCGCCGATGATTACTTGAGACGCCTGGGAATGCTCTGCTTCAACAATATCGAGAGACTTTGCTTAATGCCTCATATTAGCCGCGAAAACATGATCACATCGATTTGAGATATGAGATAATATCTGAAAAATGAAAATTTTTGATAAATCTTGCCGACGGTTGTGGCGACGTCTCACCGCTTATTAAGCATTAAGCAAGTGCTTACTTCCACCAGTTCTGTAGAACTCACCAGCAAACAGCCAATGAATGGATCGCTATTGGTAGTGACACAGGGGTTGGCTAACAGCCTTGAAACTGATCAGTAATTCAATTCGTTAAATAGAATCTATTCTGACGATTGCTCCTTCATCACAGTCGGTGTATCAATACGTAAATTTCTGACCCACAAGCTCCTCACTCAATGTCCAAAGCCTGTTTGCATTTTCCGCTCCCTTCGCCCACGCAAATGCATCAACAATTTCTGTTAGTTGACATTCCTTTAAGTATCCTCCATTGCTGCTCTCCAATGATGAGTCGAATGCCGCTCTAACTTGAGAAGCGGCACTGACTTCAGACGATGTTAGTGTCTTTGGAATAGTATCCACTGGCCAAACTGTTAGCTTGTCAATCACGAATTGGAAGAAAGGAGAGTGTTACGCAAGGCTATATCCTCGGCTGTCAAGTGCTTCCCCAATTGAGTCTCAATACATGCTGGAAACCATTAGCGACTGAAAATTGAGTAGTATGGAACACATACCACCGGGATCGGCCGAAAATGCCAAGACTCCCTGGCTGCCCAACTTCTCAGCCAACCCAACCGCGAATAGTATATTTGCAGTCTTGGACTGAGCATATGCCGGCCATTTACTGTAAGATTTCTCATCCTGAGGATTGGGAAGTTCCCAATTGATCCCTTGCATTTGGTACGCTCCACTTGTGGTATTCACTATTGTTGACCGAGACTTCTTCAACATCTTCGGAAGCAGTAAGTTAGTAAATAAGAAATGTCCAAGATGATTGGCGGCGAAGTGACTCTCAAAGCCGTCGATTGTCTTTTTATATGGGTACGCCATGACGCCGGCATTATTTATTAGTACATCTACAGTCTCCGGATATGCGTTGACTTCGGCTGCTGCTTTTCGAACAGATTCAAGGTTTGTGAGATCGAAGACGAGGAGACGAGTGTTGGCTGATGGTGTTTTTGCTTTCAGTTTCTTATTTGTTTCTGTTAGACTGGCTTCTGAGCGGCCGGCGAGAATTATCAAGCCTGGATTCTGGCTAGCTATTGCTTCAGCCGTTGTTGAACCTAGACTTGAGGGTGAACATCCTGTAATGAGAACCGTCTTGCCCTTGATCTGACCAGAAAGAGCCTCAGCTACTTGGAAAGATGTGGTTGTAGCATTGAATGATGACATTTTTGAGAGTATAAGAAAGTTATGTTAGGGGAACGTGAGTATTCAGTAAGACTCGAACTATGGAGTGAAAGATGAAAGTGAATTATGGGAGAATTTAGAAGACCTTTTATACCTTTTAACATGTCTTAGACCTCGCATTAGAAGTAAGTATCATCCGCCGTCGGCCAATGGGAAGTAAGCCTAAGTGAAATTTTTCAATAAATGTAAACAGGGGCTCCTGGAGTAAAACCGCCAATAGATTTGAAAGTTATTAATATTAAGAACAAAATAGGGGAAAACTCCCAGGGCAAAATGCATCTGATGCAGACTAATGAGATACAGTTTTTTGCCAAGAAGCTGGTGGTATGGAGTTAAACCCATTTAAGGCGACCGCGGAAGAGCTAAACTAATATGAGACTAGTGCAGCCTTATGAATCAAAATGGATCAGCCAAATGACTGCATCCTGCTTACTTTACACTTGTGTTCCGTTGTAAGATTCTCTGTAAAGCATTCATTTGGTAAGTTCCCAAAGAGCAGGGAGAAAATTCCCCGGTCGTCGTTCCGATCCCACTCAAAACTCATCGCGGTAGCAACAGGGGTAATGCAACCCTGCCATGCATGCGCACCTCTACTAAAATATATTTACAGGCTAGGACGGATATTAGCCAGAGGTGGGAAATACTGTAAAATACGATATATGTGATTGATTGAAGCGGTATATTTCAAAATGAAGAGAACAGAAAACCCTAAGTGCCGGAAAAAAATAATAGGTACATTGACTTCAAGCATTTTAACATCAGTTTACACCTTAATATCTCTTAAGTTTTCTTATAAGTTATATTCCTCGGCTACTCTCGGATACCCTAACCCCTCCTGCCAGAAAATCACGTTCGTATTATCGTCCTTACTCCTGATTTGTAAAGAGTCCCCTTTTATAGCTTAATAGGCTTCCTATACCATAGCTCTACCACCGAGCCTATACTCTCCCCAATACTTAAAGAGGAGTTTCATCCGAGCTTTAAGGCCTTACTACCATGCAAGAAATCATCATCAGGCTTGTCGCTGCTGTGGCGTGCAAATTCATGTATGATCACCACCTAGATCTGTACCTCGAATCAAAGCGAGTGACAATTTTGGTTGGTGTGTAACAACCCCGTAATATTTATGTCGTAATTTCAATTATGAAGCACTAGGCGCAAAGGACAAACAGTGACTAGAGGTACTGTGGTGCCTGGTGCGCTGCATTCAATTTACTAATGACTATAAATGGCTGGCGTAGTTAATCCAGGCACGAAAATCGTGAACAAATCTAAATCGCATTCAAGCCAGCATCGACCCTATCGTTTCGCGTCTGCCAAAGTCCTAGCATTCCCTAATCTTCAAGTACACTGCTATTCTTTCGAGTAGAGGCTAGGCCAGCTCGTACCATGCCTACCGCCCTCAAGCTAGATCGCTGAAAATCCATCACATACGAGTCGGCACTTAAGAAAGATGTAAAGTCATCAGCCAAGCAGCACACTTTGAGGCAGCGACGGAGCTCTGAAACTAGAGACAAACTATTCAAGCTCTTGTTGAGCACCACTTGACGCCAGCAGTCGAGAGACTTGCATTGCTAATACAGAAGATCAAGGAATTCGTGGCAGCTTCAATGTCTGTATACTTATCTAGGCCATGCTTAGGCCGGATGATATTGTTCAGCAATATAGTTCACTGTGAGAGTCTCTAAGAAAGGGTAAAGATTCTGGCCATGATCGGTCAAGAGGTGCTCTTTTAACCTTTTGATTTCATCGATAACTTCTTGCTGGCCGACCTCGTTCCAGAGGTTGATAGGTTCCGCCCTACTGATTTTGGTTACGTAGACACCCATAGCTTCTATTGCTGCTCTTGAACGACGCCTTATGGAAGGAAGAGTTTCCAAAGCTGATTTGCTATGGTATAGCCGTGTAGTGAGGCGACGCAAATCCCAACGGGGAACCCAAGAAGGACTTTCGGGTATTTCTTTTCGGATCTCAACCGTGGAGAGAAGCCTTGGACCATCTCGATGGCCCATTTCAAAGGGTTACAGCATTACATCCTCATACATTTCTTGAACAGATTTGTTGTAGTTCGGGTCAATTCGTGACTGCATGTCTTCGTCGAGAAATGACAGTAGCGCAAAGACTTTGTCTCGTGAATCTAAGCATTTTGCATCTTTCGTCTTGTGCAAGAGAGCTCTCAGCGGAAAATTCTTTGTCATTTGAAACGTGGCCACACTGAAAGCAGCCTCCGGTGCTGGCCACTCTGCCATTCCGGGGCGCGGTTTCAAGCCTAGACAAACTACACCTGTCTTAACAGCGTCCCAGTTAACAGGCCGATCACCGCAGAGTACGAGAGCATCTGCTGCCAGATGGACTTCCTGCCACACCCAAATGCGCTCAAACCAGCTCCGGCTATAAAAGCGGAACAATGCAGTATGCTCTGTATCCGAGAGTTGAAGCGGCTCATCGTGGTTTGCCCAGTGCAACTCGTCCGTGATCGGGGACAGCTGAGCCTTTTGTAATTCGACTTTAACTCGAGATGCGATCGTCATAATACGATATATTGCAAGGTCACTATCTTCCGACTTTGGACCGACCCACACTATCACGCGCCTAGCACTCGAATAGATTTGGCCCATGAGTCTGATTTGGCTACTTCGCTCTTCCAGGTCTTTTTGATTGATGCAGATAGCATCGACCCAAAGTAAACGTGCTCTGGTGCTACTTCGGAGATATCTCAGTGCTTCAGCTAGGTTTGTGGCGATTGACAGCCTCCCATCCTCATCTCCTTTCACTATAATTTCCTGGCGCTGGTTGAGCGGACCCCATACGTAGGACAAAGCTTCTGGGAAAGGCGTGATGGTGCCCAACTCTATCAACGCAGCTGTCGATATTGAGACGATGAGCGGTGATTCGAAATCGCCAGGTAGCAAGCTCAAAACCCTGATCTCGGACAAATCAGCTTTCAAAGGGGAGTACTTGTACACGTCCATCGTTCGTGGTCTTTGAGGAAACTAGGATTGATTAGAGAGAAACCTATCTAGCCAGCTAGCCTGAAGTAGAAAAACTTCCAGAATAACGCTACACTTTCACATAATATATATAAAATGCGCAATAAAATACTAATAGCGTGATAGTAAATACAATATTAGGTATGGGCGATAAATCCTTCCTCGCTTATTAAGATGCTTGGAGTTTCGTGTAAAAAAGGTACCTACCACTTTTATCCGGATAAATCCGGCAGACAGATTTCTTTGCACTTTGTGTCTTTAAACCTTAGAGCTATACACTACGGCCCCGAACCCCAGGGGCATGTTAATAGTCATAATAGAGTAAGGGGGTAATAGCTACGGCAGCTTTGGACTCTCTCAACAAGACGATTAATAGTATAGCCAATCTATAGTATTTTCGGACTGTATGTTGAGCCCTTGTAGAGAACCAGTTACAGTAGAAGGTGAATTGAGTGTCGTTAATTTTATAGATAACTATATTAAGCAGGCTCCACTTTCGGACACTTGTGGCTGTGCATTCTTGCCTAGTTGTACCCTGAGGTACCGATTGTCATTATGGAGCAGAGCCAACAAGTACAGCGTCTGATGACTTCGCACCAGGGGAAAAATCTTATATGAAACCATCGCCGCATTTGTCTTCACCAAGATTCTGGTCCAGCTGTATGAGATTACTTAAGGACGTTCTTCTCCTTTGGGAACCTTCCAGGCTAATGGCAACTGAATCATACGCAGGGGCGCACAGTGGCGGTAAATAGCGTCGGAAGTTGGTGAAAGGCTGTAAATAAATGATTGGCTATCCTCCATCTGATGAACGCTTCTCTGACTAAGTGTTTGGGAAGTGGACAAGCGATATGACAAGAATAACCCTGTATAACTTATACAATTAAAACATCTCCCTAGTCTTTAATACTTCATCGGACGCATGATGATGCCGTTAATTACATGTCTCAAAAATTTGAACATGAATAATCTCTCTCGAAGTTTTTAATGAAAATAAATGTGAGATACTTTGTGCTCAGCATAATAACCCACAAGCAATAACAAAAATCTTTATTATCTTAACACAGCACACCGATAACTTCGCTCAAACTGTCAGATTCAAGAACTTGCAACTCTTCTATTGTATTCACCTTCTTGAAGCTCGCGCCACTCGCCTTCCGCTTTTCTAAATTCTCTCTCAATATGGCACAGCTAAACACAACGGAAAAGCCATTTGCAGCCATATGGAACCTTTGAAAACTGCCAATTTGCCTGCTCCGCCAAATCATATCTGAAGAAGCATGTTCACGATAAGCACCAACTAGATCCCTCTCGAGTATACCAGTGCCTCGTACTCTCCTGTAGGAAGGACGGCAAGAATTCCCCTCGAAAGCAGAGTTTCAAGAGGCATTGTCAGACATACAAGAGATTTCATAGGCTTGATGAAGGCAGTTACATGTATTAGCTATCGAGTTCTTGTGCAACTTTGAGAAGTTGAGTTATATAAGGTGGTTTTTGAGCGCCTGCTGGTACTCATATTATTCTGTACTGAGACACACACTCGTTTTGCATTTGAACCTTTATTTTCTCTGACTTTTACTCTTGACCTGGGTTCCGTTATTTATCGAAGTTATCTATACTTCATCCGTCTTCTTAGCCGCCTACCTAAACTGCAACTCTAAGTTCTTCTCAACCTTTACTCCTGCTTTTAGAGATTAACAAGGGCTCTATCCAAGCACCACCTACTCTGCTCAAAGCAAGCCATCAATCACTCCTTCCTAGCAAGTGGACTCAACAGCCAACCCAACTCCTCCGCCTTCTCTACATCCTACCCAACAACAAAGGTCTAAATCTCTCACCCATTCTCCCTTCTCCCTTCCCTCTCCTTCCCCTTGCGTCTCGGGATGAATCACACTGAAGTATACGCTTAGAACTGTTTGCAAGAGGTTAGGCAGACAGGGCACCAATCTCGCACATAGCTGTAGGTCATGAATAAACAATAATTGAGAGTTTGGGACCGCAAAATAGGCAAGAATTGACTCCGCTCTACGATTAGCAATTAGCGGTGGTACTGGAGTACAACCCCGCTGCGGTGCACAGCCACAGGTGTCTAGAAATAGACCCACTAAAAGAAATGAAATAACTTAAAAACCAGCGACACCCAATTCACCTCCTCCTGTAAAGAAAATAGTAAACTGACTATAACTATATTTATGTAGTAGGGATTTAAAACCCCCAAACTAGGAAGTCATTCCGGCACATGGGGATGGGCATTAGATTTCATTCTTTTTTTAAAATATAATATTTAGAGAAACACTTTTTTTTTATTTTTATGTTTTTATAGCTCTCAAGAAATCAAAACTCTCTAGAGGTCTGCTTAAAACCGCCTTATACGACAATTCATTCTTGAAAATGTAGGTCGAATAGATAAGTACCTACATGTGGTAGTTATTAAAACAATCTACAGACAATCTACATAACAACACAGCAGCAACCATCATCGTGTCCATCTTCATCATACCAATCGGATCGACCTCCTCTCAAACGAGTGACGGTTATACCTTCAGGATAAATGGGGGTTGGCTTTGTACGACGAGTAGACGTAGAGACAGAATTAAAAGCAGAGGTGGAAGCAGAACTAGAGGGATCTTTACCTGTACTTGAGGTTGTAGCTGTGGCCTTGGATGTGGCCTTGGCGGCGGCGGATTTGGATTTAGCCATTTTGGAGAAGTGTTTTTGGGTTGGTTTGTGTGTGTGTATGTTTGTGTCTGTGGAGAGAATAAAGTGGAAGTTGGAAGTTAGTACTTGTGTTTGAAGTCTGTTTACTTGTACTTTTTGTTCGAAGACGATTTGATGATCTGGAGGGTTTCTGGCCAGCTAAACGTGGAGAGGGCAAGCATTTATACATGTCAATTTAATCTGTTCTGAACAGATTTGAAAGGTTGGAATAAGGGATGATAAAGATAAAGAATGTTTTTTTGTTCTTGTCATCGATAACCTCTTTGCACTGCCTTGGAAATTACTTTGTACCTGGGTAGTCTTTGTGCTGTCTGGCAATAATAGGAACAACGAGGGAAGAAAAAGGTGTAAGCGAGCCAATCCGACGAGAACAGTACAGGCAGGAGAGAAAACATCGCTGAAATGCGTCAACCGTCAATACCCCTTTCAGCCTCATGAACAAGGCTTGAACCTCGGCACAGCATCGGTTAAGTTTTTTGGGCACAGCCACGATGAGGTACAGTATCGCAAGATGCACGTGATGAAAACGTAAATGGTCATATTCTCATGACTCTAGGTATTCCTCCCATGATTCTCGCGCCAAAATCCCGCCTGCCGACCGATGACGCCGGAAAAAGATGCCCGTTTCCCATCGCTACTACCATAACATGTTTTGTTTTCTATCCAAAGAAACGGAAGTCCCGTATGCAACGCTTGCTCGCTTGCTCCTCCCGAAAAACAGACCCAAAAACCCTTAACAATACAACAATTTAGAAAAACCCCGCAGAATCAATTCATATCTCCTTTTCACGTATGTATTTGTGTCCAACTCCCGCCGCCCGACGTCGCTATTTTATGACGACCCAGAGCCAAAAGCTAGCTCGAATTGCTTGATGTTTTGGACTATGCGTTGCGTTCTCGCCTTGACGGGTTCTCCGGTCGGATCCCACGGAGCGTCGTTAACAAAGTTGCGAACGCGCTGGATGCGTGGTATCGACGCAACTCTGATTTCAGACAGCCGACAGCTGTTAGAGCGGGGTTTGGAGCTGTGGCCGACACGTTAGTGTTTGAGGCTTTTGACAAGAGACTCGGAGACTCGGCATACCCTTCCTGGAGATTGTTCTTGCCACTCATGTTGGACAGCAGGTGTAGATCAAATGATTTTGATGTCTCGCAGCGAGTGAACGTCATTGTGGCGATTGTGGTAGGTGATGGGACGATGTGAAGAGAGTTCTTTGATGTTTTGTTGTAGGGGTGCAACGTAAAGTTGGATGATCGACGGCAAAAAGTGGTGAGGGAAGGATGGTTATGAAGAGCAAAGAAGAGTTTTCGGGGGCAGTGCGGCCCTTTTGGTTGCATTGCTTTCACACTGCGGCCCTATAAGTCAGCAGACGTCAGCCGGGTGAAAACTCTGCACGTCTGGCGCGACTTTTTCCTTGATTCCCGGTCTTATGCATCTGGCGCGCTCAGCCCACTCCGTCGACGTCAGAGACTCCTGTTTTTGGTATCGCAACACCCTCATTTGTTCTCGACCCTCGGCCACGCCGAGCCCAAACACACCACCCATCATCCGAGACTCGTATGCGCCGTCCAATGACCGGCGGAGAAGAGACCACTGGACACTTGCCAGCGCATCAATTTCTCTCTCGGAACCATGGCGCGCAACCAAATCTACCGTCATCCGGGATGACAATCCTCCGCTGGGCATGAATCTGGTTGCGCGCGCGGTCAAGCTGAAAACCATCCCTTTCTTCACTGCGCCCGACCGGATGCATGCACCCTCACGTCTATTTTTGCACTTTTGCTCTCTTCTTCGCCTGCACAGCCAGTCAATGGTCGTGCAATTTGCCGTCGTTCCGTCAACGACCGCCGCATCTTGCTGCCACGGTTTGACGTCGTTTGAAAGCCCATCATCGCATTTTGAAGGCTCGGAATAGAATGGCAGACACACCCCTCGATCCTCGACTTTTACAGGAATCGGGCCAGAATCAGCCTCGGCCACAGCCTCGTCCGGACGTCGGAACGGTAACATTACCTACCCACCCCGCCGAGCCGCCTGAGAATGATTCCGACCCCGAGGGCAATGAGGGCAATGAGGGCAACGAAGGGCCCGAGAAACGCCGTAAGCTGAACCTGTGGAAGTGTAAACAGTGTCGTGACGCGAGAAAAAAGGTATAGTGCATCTGACTTGTCGGAATAACGAACCTGGGCTGATAATCTTCAAGTGTTACCCCGTGGACCGCGCCTGGCCAAATAAATGTGAGCGTTGCCTTCGACACCGGCCAGATGAGCTGGAATGTTCAGAGCCGCAATTGAACACGCGCAAGAGAGGCCCCAACTTGACAAAACCAGCACGCCGTGCCAAGGCCACAGTCGCTACTGATAAGCAGGAATCTCGGGCGTATGAGAGTGACGATGAAAGCTCAGACGGGTCGTCACTCTTTAACCGGCCGACGCGTACCTTACCGGAGAAGACGCTCAAAAGAGAAGCCACTGGAGTATCAACCCAAATCCCTGAAGCTCCCGTGGTTTACAATAAGCCCATCCATGACAAAGAGCATCCGGCCTCCGCGTACTTGAATTTGGCAGAAAACCAATTTCGGATCTTACATCTTGCTCACGGCCGCAAGGAGGAGGAAGTGGTCATCTCGTTCATTACAGTATCCATAGGAACTGATATAGGATATGAAGCAATCTCATATCTTTGGGGTGCTAATAATGGGATGCCACAGCCGGACGTCGATATAAGGCTGTTAGACTCTCATGGAAAGCCCCATTTAATTTCTATTCGAAGCAACCTCCACGCTGCCCTTCGAAGCCTACGTCATCCCAAAGTCTCCAGGCATTTTTGGGTTGATGCCTTGTGCACTAATCACAACAACGATTCTGAGAAGAGCAAACTGATTGCCATCAAGACAGATATTTTCCATAACGCGGATAATCTATGCTTTTGGCTGGGCGAGGATGACAGCTCCAAAGTTGCGTTGACTTTTATCCCCCGAATTTTAGATCTCACTAGAATTAAAGACCTTGTCCAAGATGATGGAGCTATTGATAAATGGGTGGCGTTTGTGGCCTTGCTAAAGAATAACGTCTTTAGCCGGCTATGGCTTTTGCAAGAAGTTGCAGTGGCACGGAACGTCACTTTGCATTGCGGTGTACCTGCAATTCATTATGGAGACTTGGTGGAAGCTGTGGCCATGTTCGTGTCGTTTCGACGTGAGCTTGTACGCCTTTTCCAGCGGAATGGGAAAAATTATAAGGAGCTGGCAGACCAAAAAATGACGGTCACCGAGCGCTTTATCGACGTCTCCACCAATGCTTTGCGCCATTCTGGTACTGATAAAATCCAGCGACTTCTTAGCGTTGAATCCTTGGTAACACGATTGAGTGACTTCAGCTCAACAGATTCCCGTGATAGGATATTCTCAGTATTGGCGATTGCAAGGGATGGCCCGCCACTAGTGAGAGATGCTAAAGTGAAAGAGGTCTATGAGGCACGCACTCAAGGCGCTCTTCGAATAAGCTATGGAAAAAATGTATTGGATGTTTATCAGGACTTCGTTTTACACGTCATTAAACGTCATGGTTCTCTTGATATCATCTGTCGCCATTGGGCAAGCTCGGTGCCAGAAAAAGATGTTCTACCTACATGGATTCGTTCTTCTTTCCGACCGTCATTTACTAGCAGCATGTCAGAACGCACAGAAGCAGACAGTCTTGTAGGTCTCCCAGACCGCACTAATTATAATGCATCAAGGGGTAAAGTGGCTGCTTTCCGAGTTGCGCCTAACGAATTTGGCTTAAAATCCTTGTTTGTCCGTGGATTTCGCATCGACACCATCTCTAAACTTGGCCCTCGAGCCTCCGAAGGCATTATTCTGTTTGAATGGCTTAAGCTTGCTGGTTGTACTACAGCCGTGGAAGTGGTGCCGGAATCTTTCTGGAGGACGTTGGTTGCAGACCGTGGCCCAAACGGCACCAACGTACCTTCCTGGTACGGAAGAGCCATTTCATATTGCCTCCACCACCTCACGCCAACTGGCGACATCAATACCAACAACATTATTGACTCGTACGGGGTTGAGCCTTCTCTCATTGTTGACTTCCTCAAACGAGTCCAGAGTGTTATTTGGAATCGCAAGTTTCTCGTATCTGAAAAGAATAAAGACTGGATGGGGCTGGCTCCAATGAACACGGAGCCCGGAGATATCATCTGCATCCTCTACGGATGTAGCGTTCCCGTCGTGCTGCGGAAAAAGTCGCAGATAACAGCGGGTAGCAGAGTGTATTATCATTTGATAGGAGAATGCTACGTGCATGAGATGATGAATGGAGAAGCTACGGAAGCCATCGAAATGGGCCAATGTATTCCCTACGACGAAGAGGAATTCGAGTTGAGATGAAAAGAAACCCCCCCCCTCAATTTGACTTCCCTTCCATTCCCCTGCCTACATTTTTCTCGACTCTTCGCCTACCACCTCTCTCACACGGCTTGTTAAGATCTTCACACATGGAGAGACTGCGGGGTCCCAAGATCTGATTTGCGCTGAGAGAATTATCTGCCGAAGGCTTTTCCTCGCGGCGACTATTCAGGATGATAATATTAAATAGATAGATGATTTGGCGGACTCGACAACTAGTTATAAAGATAACACCATTTAACAACAGTTAAATTTTATAAAAGCCACAGTTATATAATTTGAATGTCCTTTATTTTCTGGATGTCCTTCTATTTTTGAATGTCCCTCCTCTTCTAAATGACCCTGCCTAAAGAACTAGGACATCAGCTGAACAAGCGTTGGAGGCGGACCCAATTTTATCAACCGCGGAAAATTGCTATGAAGTACAGAGCAAGAGCCAAACGAAGTAAAGAAAGCGTCAGTATCCTTTTGTTTAAAGCTTTTCTAAGAACTATTTAATGTTGTATGTGGCATAGACTAAACTTACAGCTTTGCAATCTAGGCGTTCTAATTCTCTATGCCTCAGGCAACGACACTAATCGCTACCCAAACCTATGTCAGTTGGCTGAGGTATAATTCCACGGCTGTTTCTAGGATTGTCTGTTAATAGTTAGATCAAGTAGCACTATGATGTCACAAAGTATTCCATCGGATTTATGCAGTGTATGCCGACAGATGTTTAACGACTGGGAGCAGGCAGACCATCAAAGCCTTACTATCGAACATGCTCTTGAAGAGATCGAGCAATCTGAGACTCAAGGGTGTGGTCTTTGTGCCGCTATCCTCACCGAACTCCCATATAAGCTTCTACAATCACTGAAGAGTGAAAAGGGGATTCTTTCCATGACTCTACACCGAAGGGGACATGTGACGGACCGAATAGAGATGGGTGACCAATTAACTTTGAGAATTGATTGCCATGGGTATTTTAGAGTTGAAGTCTGTATTTTTGACGCTCTTGGTATGTAGCCACACCAAAAAGGCGCATGATGCAGAAGCTAACTAGATAAGAATTGGTTGAACCAACCCTGGGACCGGTCCCTCCTAGAACAGACTCCCCTGCAGTCTTATCAATTGCCGCGGATTGGTTTCGGGTATGTACCCAAGAACACGAACTGTGTAATAAGTTGAATCCTCGAGAAAGTGCGAAATACCGCCTACCTACACGCCTGATCCAAGTTACTAAGTCTTCCGCTAGACTTTGCACAACAGAAAATTTATCAAAAAGCACTAAATATGCAACGTTGAGCCACTGTTGGGGTTCAATTGAATTATATAAATTGACCAGTGCCAATTTAAATTCGCTGCAAGAAGAAATTCCGGTTCAAAAGCTCTGCCAGACATTTCAAGACGTTCTTTATCTTACTCGCCGCATGAGACTTGAATATGTATGGATTGACTCTTTGTGCATCATTCAGGATGACTTAGATGACTGGCGTCGCGAATCTGCCTTGATGACCAACGTCTACCAAGGGTCAACCCTTAATATTGCCGTCGCACATGCAAAGAATGGGAATGCAGGCTGCTTCGTCGAACGTAATCCAAAGAGGGTTGAACCTTGTTGGGTGAAACTGGGGGTTCAAGACTATCGCTGCGTGCCATCTGGCCTTCACAGTCGAGGTGTTGATGACACACCACTTAGTCGACGTGCCTGGGCGTTCCAAGAGCGTTTTCTGGCGACAAGGACGCTTGTTTTTGGGGATTCTCAGGTTTTCTGGGAGTGCCAGCATAACAATGCCTGCGAGACCTTTCCAGAGGGTATTCCCTATTCAATTGACAGATACCACAGTGTTTACCATCAAGACGATGGATCACTGGGGTATTGCAGTATGGAACCATCCCCGAGACAACCCTTCGCATGGTCAAACATCGTCCTCATGTATTCAGCTGGGCTTTTAACAGATAAATCTGACAAACTTGTAGCTATCTCTGGTGTTGCGAGATGGATGCAAGAATTTTCAGGAGATGAGTATCTGGCTGGGTTGTGGCGGACCAATATGGCTTGGCAACTGCTCTGGAGCGTCAACAGGATCGAGAGAAGATTAGAAGATCATCCCCTCCAAATTACGGATGATGATCTAGTTTATCGAGCCCCTTCATGGTCGTGGGCGTCTAGAGATGGTGTAATAAGGCAACTGTTTTCAGATCCAACGGAACCACCTTCCAAAAACTTTGACCTTCATATCGACATAGTTGCTGCTTCTACGAATCCGGTTACCGACAATGATCCCTTCGGCCAAGTAAAGAGTGGTTATATTAAACTCCTATGCTCTGGAATTCTTCCTCTTATTTCCGAGTCCAAAAATTCTGAAAGTCAAAAGATGGTCGACATCAAAAGCGGCCTTGAAACTGGCCCTTGGAGCAGAGCAACTGACCCAAACTGGACGTGCACCACTTTTGATCTAATTTGGGATAGTTCTGATCGACCGACTTGGATAAATCTTGACAGGATATACTTACTGCCTGTTTGGTCCGTTAATCCGACTCACTATACTGAAGAGAATGCAGAACCCCGCATCAAACGATGGGGAGGTTTAATCTTGTGTAAATGTGGGGAAGGCCTCTATCAACGAATTGGAAGGATAGACGCCTCTGCAGATACAAGTATTACACAAGATGACAATAGAGAAAGACAAACTTGGATTTCTATAGCTATGAAGGCCGATTTTGATGCTGGCCTCTTCAGTCTGGACCCGCGCGTGAATAATTCCAGCCTTTATAACACCACAGAGAAAACGGCTGAGAAGACTGAAAAGGGACAGCCGTATACTATCACTATGATATAATCATACCCCGTTTATCTTTTCCAATCTTGATCATGAGTTACTCGAAAGATTTAAAGCCAACGGCATTTGTATGCACAGCTATTGTTGTATTTACGCACAGCATTGCAAGGTTATATTGAGCTAATCATTTTCACTAAAAGTCAACTATTTTGACCCGAGCATTAAGGAGCTCCTAATTGGATACTGATTATGGTAGACGTGTACATAGCTCATTGGACAGCAATGTCAGGCTGGAAGTCACCTAGGCCAATTCAGCCGCACGAGCAAGGGGCAAGAACACATTGGAAGCAAGCGTTCGCCATCGCTTAACGAAAGAAGATCAACGCTATTCGAAAATGACAGACCAGGATTCTGGATTATTTGCTTTCAAACGCGATCTTCT
Organism: Haplographium delicatum; assembly: GCA_037952705.1. Lineage (NCBI taxonomy): Eukaryota > Fungi > Ascomycota > Leotiomycetes > Helotiales > Hyaloscyphaceae > Haplographium > Haplographium delicatum. Next base: position 160,827 of record JAPZPC010000010.1, read on the forward strand.
AATCGAGAGCCATGAACTCAGGCCATCGCTTTTTGGCCACTTTAAAGTATGGGTACTTGAGAGGTGGAAGTTCGCTTCTGGAGATCAACCACCTGAATCTACAGACTATGCGAATAGCGGTTTTATCAGTGAAAATGAACTTGAAGATTTCCTTCAGCGAAAGGTAGGGCTATAACTAAGACAGACGAAAAAGAAGTTTAATGAGATCCAGGCAAATACCAAATTTGAACTTGATATCCGACCTACCGGCCGATTTGAAGGACGGTTGCGCCTAATGTTCGTAGCTCTCTAAAGGACATTGGTTAACTTCCAATCTAATATAAATAGGTTTTCTGTCAAGAGAGATGCCACTGCCCCATCGCTTGCAATGAATCAATCCCAATTCAAGGCGGTGGAGCGGGAATTCAATTTACATATTTCCACGGCTCAATATCTTCGGAGGTCAATGAAGGCGTCTAGATTCTGGAATCATAATAAAACATCTTTCAGTACGCGACATTTTTCTTCATTTCTGATTATTCATCAAGCTAATCATGGGTCCTGAGCTTGCAGACTTGCTACTTTCTTTCCCACCATTTCCAGCCTTCAAGTTTTCCTCTATATCTCTAAATTATGATATTGAATCCAGGTTTACCAATGCTTTAATCACAGAACTAGAAGACGTTCTTGAGGGAGCCCAAAGCTCCTACTTCAAACGTATGCTAGATTCTTGTCCATCACTTGGGCCGCATCCTCTTCTAGTGCCGATTTTGCTTCTCGATATGATGATGGATAGACTTGAGGCTGGGATAGTTGATAACATTAAGTCGATTGAAAAAATTGAGTTGGAGGTTTCTCATCTACCATCCTTGGACATGGACACCCGGCCACTCGCTGAGCGTGCGAACGTGACAAGCCTGTTGACTAGGTTGCACAATACTCTAAAAGAGGCTATTAAGCTTGTCGACGCCACAAACTGGATGGATAATGCCACTTCAATGGTCACCCTAATCTGGCTTGAACTGAAAGAAAATCCTCATTTTGACAGGTATAAGCTGTGGCCTGAAAGGTTGACGTTTCTAGGGGACATCTTGCAAATCATACCTCACCTCAAACCAGATCCAGTCATGACGCAGCAGCGTTGTTTATCTCAAATTGACATGGTGAGTCAATGAAATGCTTTTAAAGAGCTTGCTGACCTAAATTCCGTAGCTCAATAACAAGATCGCCCAAGAGGACAACCTTTTGGCAGCTCGCATGGCTGTTTCGGCTACCAGGGACAGCTCCGCTATGAAGGCACTTGCAGTGATCACCGCCATCTTCCTGCCAGCAACATATATTGCTACACTCTTTAGTATGTCTATGTTCAATTGGCAGGGAGGGAGCAGCTCGCCGGCTGTGGCGACCTCCAATGTGACAACCACTTCCGATACTTCATCTTCATCTGGGGTTGTCATGCACTATATCTGGATCTATTGGGTAGTCAGCGCTGTATTGACAGTTGTAGTTATTGTTGGATGGCGCGTATGGTGGGTGATGCAGGACAGAGACTTTCGAAGAGATCTACCTCGTGGGGTTAAAAGCGAAGGGCCACATATCCCAATGTCTCGTAGAGATCCCTTATCCACAACCTTTTTGGAGGATGCTATTGGATTCAGTTGGCCAAAAAAAAAAGAAAGCGGATGATGGTTCTCTATCTTCTTAGATATAACGGACTACCGCCAGGGCACTGACACAACCTTGGATCATTCTACCCTCGAGCATCTGGATTTGCTATTAGATTTTATTAAAAACACGCTATATTTCGATTACTGAACGCCTCGACTCACTTTTCGGCAAGAATCAAATCACATACGACCTTTTTTGAACGCTCTTCAAGCCGAACACTCTCGCACTATTATGGCTAGCCTCATATTAACCCTGGTATTTGATTACTTCCTCCAGGCATCTCATCTAAGTAAAGTTGACATTAGACAATCAGATGAAATATGATAACTACTCTCATCTTTCAGTCGCTATTATGATATCTTAGACCCTTAAGCCTTCATATCAATTACAAAGCGAAACCGTACATCCGCCTTCTTTAATTTCTCGATCGCCCCATTGATCTCTTCTAACTTGATCATCTCAACTATAGGCTCCAGTCCGTTCTCCGCAAAGAACTCTAAAGTCTCCCTCGTCTCACTAACACTACCAATCATACTTCCTGTCAACTTCAAACCCCAAGCAGCTAATGACAGATTATTCAATACCCCTTCGTAAGGCCCTAACAACCCCATGACCGTCATAGTTCCCCGCCTTTTCAAGGTCGCCAAATACGGACTCGGATCAAAGGCGTTGGGAATCGTACTCAGAACATAATCTAAGCTCCTATACAATTTCTTCATCGCATCTTTATCCGTACTCATCACCACATCATCTGCCCCCATCGCTTCTATAGCCTCTATCTTGGCCTTAGACGTCGTGAATGCAACAACACTAGCCCCCATGGCCTTTGCCATCATCACAGCCAAATGTCCCGGTCCTCCAATCCCCACAATCCCCACCCTGTCCCCATTCTTGATCCCAAACCGTTTCAGAGGGCCGTACGTCGCGGTCCCAGGGCACATTAGCGGTGCTACTTTAGAAATATCCAGTTTCGCCGGGATCTTGACAACGAATTCTTCTCGCACCACAAGCCGATCGGACCAAGCCCCCAGAGTGATCAATCCATCACCTTGCGGCACGAGATACCCGCCTGAGGTCAGGGTTGGGCCCGTGACGGACTCGCAGTGGTTTTCCCAGCCTGAAGTGCAGGCAGAGCAGGCGAGGCAGGAGTTCACCATGTTGCCGACGCCGACGATGTCGCCGGACGAGAAGGCTTTGACAGAGGGGCCCATAGATAGTACGCGACAGACCTAAATATACGAAGTTAGTGGTTTTTTCTTTTGTTTCCGTTTTGAGAGAGAGGGAGTGCGTGTGTGTATATTAGGTATACACAATGAGAATATGCATACGGCTTCGTGGCCAGGAACAAGAGGGTAGCTCGTATGGCCCCATGAATTGTCGATGGCATGAACGTCAGAGTGGCAGACGCCACAGTAGAGAACTTCAAGGAGGAGCTCATTGGCTTTCGGAGGGGTACGAGAGAAGTTTATAGGTGCCAAATTAGTAGTACCAGGGGCGGTGATGCCGTAGCCATGGGTGGGGATAGACATAGTGGAAATTTTTAACAGCTGTTGAGTTTGATTCTAAAAGAATCTTGGCTGGGAGACGGAGGTTATTTATAATGCCTTATAGTTCGAAATTCTCTATGTGTAACTTAAAATCACATGTTAGATTACTAACATCCTTGATCTGGTGTCTTATCACTCATATCTCAAAGACGGCTTGAAAATTCTGGCCTTACGAACAAGTATAATAGCAGTTTAACAGCCAGTTTAAAAGCGGAGCACCAACTAAATATGCATCCTAATGACCAGCCTAAGCTAATAAAAATTTATTAGTAATTGCAAGATGCAATCTGATTACCTTCTATATGGCTAGGGAATGAAAATAATGAAAAAGCCCCCGTAGATCGTTTCTAGCGGTCGTTCGGTCACATTAACTTAGACAGTTCGCCGGCCCTTAGTAGCTGAGTAATATGTATAAGCGGTTTGCAGCCCGCTGCTGCCGCATTGCCAAGACAAGTCTTGTTATAGTACTGTAACGTTAGAATTCCGAAGGCACAGCTTATGTAGCGCGCATGAGAAATTGTGAGGCTGTTCAAAAATCTTTGAGTGTTCAGACTGACACCGATTTCAACTTTTACTGTATTTTTGATTCTATTCTTGGAAATTTAAGCTCCTTTTTAGTGCTGGAAATCATGTGACCCAGAGTGTCACTTTTCAGATCTGGTGGACTTTAGAAGGCGATTTCTCAGTTTGAGAAGCCAAAGAAAAAACATGGACCATGATTTCTCTATCTTAGATATAACGCAGTTTTTCTCCTTTAGTCGTGTGATATCTTATTAGACAACGTATGGATGATTTGAGATGGATGAGGAACTTAAGCAAGACATTTTGTTAAACTGGATCTTAGAGTAATCAATTTACTTTAGCTTAAAATTGAATTGAAAGCATCTGCCAAGCCCTCTTGCACTAAATATTCCTGATGGAGATCTAGAAAATTATCCATTAAACAAGAAGATATTCTTTGGTCACTGGCAGCTGAATTATATCGCCATCATTTGAGAAAGATGAATAGTGGTCCTCGTTAAATATTAAGCCCGGCTGGTGAGCATTTGGCGGACAGGAGTCGCGCAAGCTGCCTCTTAAAGTTACCGGATTGCAGGTGCCACAATAATCGCGGAGGCAAATCTACTCAAAATATAAGTAATTTAATCTCAATATTGTGACATGCTACTGACATTCTCGTAAGAGAAACCATTGTGTGCTACAACTGTAGTATAGCTTTCATTGGTTGAAAATATTCGCGGATAATTTGACTCTTCGGCCTTCAGATGTATTGGTTTCGAGAGAATTACATCCTCTTGCTTGTGTAAATAGCGCCCACGGTCACATCCTATATGAGATCTCAATAAATTTGTTATGAGAATTTGCTTTTCAGTCTGTTGGGCCTGATAGAGATCTGATTGTTGTCGGAGGGAGGTGTTTGAGCTTTTCAATAAAAATGGATCTTCCAAATGATGACCAGACCTAGGAGGAACAAATAAGGCAGTGTCAGATTTCGCGGGCTCGCCAGGAAGTGATTTTTGTGACTCGATAAATGAGAATGAAGAACAGAGGTCTAATTCATCAGGATGGGAGCTCCCCAGACAGACAATGCATGCAGATGAGGACATATGTGAGTTCAGTATTTGCGCCGCCGGTAATAGAGTGTGACCACATGCATACAATATAGCAGAAGTGAAGGGATCATATGTTTCATAGAGAGAGCATTTGGTCTCAATCTCGTCGGACTCTAGCTGTGGGACGGAGTCTTCTTGTGGTGGGCTCCGCCACTGAAACATGCCCTCCTTGTTCCACCTAGTGGGTGCGGCTTCAAGAATAAATTGGTGAGCTCCATTCGCAATAGGGAGTTTGAGCTGTGAACCTAGATAGATTACATAATGTGCAAGAATCTGGCAGAGAAAATCCTGGGTAGGGTTCGGTTGCACCTCGTTGTCTGACAAATTATAACCATCGAAGTTTGGCCCGGAATAACCCACTGCTAAAATTGTACCAATGATGAGTAAAAATAAAGCTCTAAGGTCATCTCCGCAGCAGTCTTTCAATATTTGAGGTTTAAGCTTTTCATCAAGCTCTCTAAGTAAGTCATGGCCAGCAATGCACCCAATTTGATGTAATTCCGGAACGCTAAGGTGATGTTTGTCGGGGGCTGTGGCTTGAGTATAGGCGAGAGAAATGGCATATAACATACGTTGGAATATCAACCTTGTTGACTCCTCTATTGACGATTTGACAAGTTCTAAGAACCTGGGAGAGGAGAGCATTCCCACCTTGCTCGTCTCCGACTTCATCGGTGAGTTGAGCCAGTTTACAATATCGTCAACAAGAGTTCCAAGGTCCCACGTAACTTCGGACTCGAAATCGAGGGTGATTGCCCCCAAGGCTAAGGCCCTGCTCTTTGCAAACGCTGCATCCCGGAGTTCATTGGAGGGTAGATGAATTTCAAAGACGCTAACTTCAGAAAGCCTTGTCCTAATACATCCCGAGAACGATAAAGCTTGCTTGTCATGCGAATGTAAGACGAATGTCAACTGCTCACAAGTAGTACACCGCTCATCATCAGAACACTTTTCGCGTCAGTATACAACCCACCCAGATCGGTCCTAATAATTGTTCATGTGGCTAACCTTGATCCTTAGCAACGAACATCTCAAACAAGCCCTCTTTCTCCTAACTAAACTTACTTCTTTCCGCCGTTTGAGATCAAAATTGGATCTTGTTCGGGCGCCACGAGGGTGCTTTGTGACTCTAAATGTGCTGAAGGCAGCAGCTCTTGTTGCTGACAAGGTTTTAGATTTGGAGGAAGGCATCGTGGGGATTCGATTGGAGAAGTAGAATTGAAATAGAGTGCTGCAAGGGAGTAGGAGGTTGAGGGGGAGCACAGTAATTTATCTTCTACATCCTCGTCTCATTTCGTCGTCGCTCTATGGCACAGAGTTGTGTCATGGAATTCGGTGAGGCTGCGTGGCTGAGTCGAGCTGAAGCTGATTGGAGAAACCATTTGCCAGAAGCTGGGAAGTAAGTCTCTTGGCGAGAGCTCACCAAATTGCCTTCTTTGGACTAGCATGCTTTTTCACCGCAGCATAAATGCCTCGATCCGACGTTACTCTGGCTTAAGGGGCATCTACACATAGACTGCCAGTTAGAAATCCAAGTCGTCAGAGATTGTAAGGTCGAGATGTCCTGCTAACCATTTGTTATGATAAAATGCGTGCTTCTTGTAGAAGCCTCGATATCACGTGACTCCTAGATCTAAGCTTTTGTTGCACATCGCAGTTTGAAGAAAGAGAGCAATCAAACCAAAATCTCAGCACCTTCGCAACCAATTCACACAAAAAATTCCAGATGAAGTTCCAGGCAGGTCAGCAAAACCATCATGAGGTGTTTTTGGAATCGCGACCTAAGTCGCAAGCAATTGTTGTCACTAAATAGGTCGTTACGCCAAGTGCAAAATATTAGGACGCGTGACTTCTTCATACTCAGGCTTGGCTCGGATACACACGTGATCATCCAATAACAGTTTATGCTTGATATTTTGATGTTAAAATGTAGATTTTAAACAGATTGGATTGATACAAGTCTCCACAACGCTAATCGTCCGTTCTGTATTATTAATTTCCTTACCTGAGCAATGCACAGTATGGAAGCCCACCTGATGGCATATATTAGCACTTAAATCAAAATCAGCAAGCAATTTCTCTAAATCGCTGAGGCGATAGGGAATCTTCTGTCTCTCCTGGCAGTATGTACACTACAAAAAGCTTGCAAAAGGAAATGGGGACAGAAGCACGAGGCCCTTTTTGTTGGTTTGCGAGACTTAAACTCGCAAGAACAAGAAGTAGAGCCAGCAAGACTCTCGTCTGGATGCTATACTACACTCACCAACAAAAGAGGAATTTGTTCAAATATGCAAAATAAGTTCATTGGGCCGTCCATAGATGATATGCTCTAACACCTGGCCGCACCTACATTTTAACACCAAAATATCATGCATAAACTTTTATAGCAAGCTTCTATCAATACATATGCAATTATAGGTCAATTGGGGTTAGCACTCAATTTATCGATTTCTCATGGAGCGCAATTGTAAAAATATAAGTGCTGATGCTAATGCTAATGCTACCATATCATCTAGGTATTGGTGCTTGCGTTTGATGTTTCTACATGCCTAATTTATACATAACGAGAAGTTTGTGTTTTACAATATTTCTCTTCCGGCTCTCTTCCAATTTTTAAATTTCATTTTTGCAATTTTTTTTCTACCTCTCCTTTTCACTTGTACACTTCATCAACTGGCCCCGTCGGCAATCCTCCAGGCTCGGAGTGGCAAGCTTTGAAGTTTAAGTGCGGCGGGTTTAATGTATCCCCAGAAAGTTACCACGCCGATGATCACGCAAACAATGTTCATCACGTAGTATCCATCCCTGCTGATATCACAAACGCCACCTCCTTGTACGCATAGGTCTTTGCCGGCCGAAGCTGCGCAGGAGAAAGCTTCTGTGACAAGGGGTCCTTTCAGGCCGGGTTTAAGAACGTATCCAGGGGCAGGTGGGATGCAAGATGCGACTGTAAAGGCGTCGACCATCTTGAGAACGAAGAAACGAGGGAATGTACCACCGAGATTGGAGACTCTGGATTGTGTTAGTGAAGGTCATACAAAGGGGGGGTATTCAACGTACGTAGCCAGTAGTGTCATATATGTCCCTCCAATGGTTGGGTCGGCGATTCTGGCATGGAAAGCAGAGATCGCTACAAACATTACTGTATTGGTGAATGTCGAAAAGATATGTTCCGCAATAACAACGAGAAGATACCAGGTATCAACACCATTTGATGGGAAGATAATGACTGTTATTTGTGCAAGAACAGCAGCCACGAGACGCCCAACAAAGCCCCAACACCAGAGACGAAGAGGCGTATAGGTTGTTGACCATTTTCCTGCATAATATCCTAAACCTATCTCAAAGGGAAAATCGATGAGAACTGTAAGAGCGAGATCCTCTTGACTGAATCCCTTGTCGATTAACTTCAAGTTTGTGACGGCGTCATTGGCTTGAAACCCGATTTTTGCGATGAGGTGAATGATGATGATCGTTTGAATGTTTTTGAGCTTCAAAACTCCCCACATAACTTTGTAGACATCCCAGATCCCATCTTCATTCTTTGTCTTCTCTTCTCTCTTGAAAACGGCTAGACCAATGGTCACTATTAAGTAAGCCCATCCCCAGAATGTGAGATATCCTCCCAGAGTCATAACTCCTTCATCCAGAGGGATTTTGCGGAACCATTTATTGGCGAAATCGGGAGAGTTGAAGGCGAGGAACACGGTGTATGACATAAACTGACCGGCTGTCAAACCAACTGTTTGCGCCGTCGAAGCGTAAGAGATGTTGCCGGGCGTCAATAATGTCAAAGCCCAACCGTCAACGGCAATATCTTGTGTCGCACACATAAAAACCAGAAAGAACCACCAGCCTGTGAAATCCCAAATTCCAGCTCCATCATTTTCTCCAGCTTCGATCATCATTTGCTTCACATGAGCCCCAAGCCATATCATACCGATCCCCGAGAGCATCTGAATGGGCATAATCCAACTCTTCCGTCGCCCAACCTTCGGACTCCATACAGCATCCACCACGGGACTCCATAACAGTTTTAAAGAATATGGATATGAAGCCAAACTAAACACACCCAACGCACTGTACGACATATGTGGCTTCAGCAAAAATGGTACTGAGCCCGTCGCCAACCCCATCGGCACACCCTGTAAGAAGTATAGCAAGACCAGTAACCCAAAGTTCTTTCGATCCTGCATTGGTAATTGAAAAAAACCATGATTATTGATTGTTGGCGTCTTGGGGACATGGTCGTCTAACGTAAACGATTCCCTGGCCATTAAATTCGCCGTCACTGTAGGAGAATCCAGAGAGGCGTTTTTCCTCCGGTATTCCACATTGTTATTCATATTGCCGTTTGCGTGCCCGTTGGCGTGCCCGTTCGAATGGCCGTTTTCTCCTCCAGTCGTGGAGACAGAGCCGTCTGGCTCGTGTGCTTTCGGCCGTCGTGACTTGGTGCCCATAGAGGGATCTTCGTTTGTCAAGTCGTCGTCTTCGGAGTCTGACGATAAGAGATGCGCGCCTTCTTTATGCGAGGATTCTGAGGTATAGGTGGCAGAGGTTATGGAGTTGTTTTTCTTATGACGACGTTGGATAGTTTCTGGGGAGAGCTCGTCTAGCTCTTGCGCGTGGGGGAATTGCGGGTCGTGGTGTAAAGGTAGTTGTTGATTATGATGCAAAGATGAGGGAGAGTGAACCGTTAGTGAAGGAAGTATATCACCCAGCGGGGTAGGCATCCATGTGGTGTTGTCGTGGGACGCTGGAGGACTCGTTGTCCTCACACGTCCACGGCTATGAAGAAAGGTTCCTGAGTGGAGAGCCCAGGGGTGGCCAGGCACAAAAGGGACCGAAGCGAACGTGGCCTCTTCGTGGGGCGAACGGGCAGTGGAAATCGACGGTCCAAAATAATAAATCTAGCGATATAACAGGAGAGAGACAACGAGAAAGACCGCAGTCCGAGGACGGGGCCGGTTTGGAGGAGGACGAGACAAGAGATGAAGGAAGGAAACTTGAGACATGCCTCTAGGTTCGTTATCTGTTCGATGCTGATGCATGCCTGCGGTATGGATGGATGTGGAGTGCTCAGGTATGAAAGGAAGGATCCCCGAGAGCGCCACGGGGGCTGAAATTGCACGTGCCGTGGCGTAGCGATAGGAGGCAGAGATAAGCGACGCGTGACGGCAGCACGGCAGATTCCATTCCAACTCCGCCATCGCCGTAGACGAAGTATCAACACAACAATCTTCAACTTCCAACTTCTGTTGGCGCTTGAATCACTCTTTGATCGCGTGCCGTATTGGCCTCTGTCCATCTGCCATGCTCTCTTCAACGAGCGACTCCCTTCCCGACGACGCGGTCGGCGCCCAACTCGACAGCGAAATTGCTTCTCTCCACGCGCAAAGTAAACATTCCAAACCCCGTCACCATAACCGTCATCAGCCTCTAACCACGCACAGTATCCTCCCTTAGAAACCACCGCTCTCTCCAGGTATCTACAATACTATCGTCTCACACATCCAACCAAATCCTTTCCCGATTGCGATCCCTCCAAAAACAACCTCCCTCGCAAACAGATCTCCCCAGCGACAACACACCTCTACTCACGGCCACCACCGCGCAGCGCTCCCACAACCAAGAAAACCTCTATCGGTCATGTGCTGGCATAACAACTTTCCAGATTCGCGACCCTGACCCAAATGCCGTAGATGGTGGCCATGTGCTCGGTCTCCGTTTCGATATCTCCTCAGCCGGGAGATTCATCCATCCATATTATGTGATGCTGAATAAACCGTTCCCCAACTCGGCTCTTTTACGTGTCCATCGACACACAATACCGCCTTGTATCCCGCTCGCTACGTTGGCTGAACGTCATTTACCATGCGGGAAAGGAGCGGTGGCCATGGGGAGCAAAGAAGTGGGCGCCCAAAAACAAGATCTAAGAAGATTCGTCAGATCCTTGAGGAAAGAAATTGTGGCCTATCAGAACCGAATATCAGTGATCAAGGAGTTAAGGAAAGAGTTCAAATTGGACGAGAAACCGACGAGGAAGGGAAAGAGTATAGAGAAGGTTATTGCCGATATTAGCGCGGCGGATGCGGAGGCGAAACAGGTCAGAATCGAGTGGATGGATGGGAGAATTGGTAGAACAGTGGTAGGGGAGAAAGGGGAAGTGAGAAAATGTGTCATTATTGGAGAGGATGGTCGAGATTGGGAGACGGAGGAGAGAGTTATGCACGGTGATATGGAAGGCATCGGCGAGAGGCTAAGGGAAGGGATTTATTAATGTCTTGGATTTGATCGGAATACGGTATCACGATGTCAGGAGTTGAAGGCGGATTTTTGTAGATTACTAGATACCCAGGAAAAATGTCGTTTATGTACTTGCCGATCGATTCGTACGCTGTAATTATTCGTATAATCACCGAGTCTTCCAGAACTCCGAGCATCAACACCTAAACTTGTACAGTTTTAATCGGCCAGCAGGTTTTGGAGGGCCTAATACAGTATACAAAATCTAAACCAGCCTGATATGCCACGGGGTCGAATGCCAAACACCGACCGAAACGCCATAATACATTCCTTCATTCAGAGTCGGCTTCCAACGAGCCCAGACGTTCAAAACTTCCCTTCTAGCAGAACAGCTTTGCATCTTATCTGACCCAGGTGAGCACCGCAACGCTATCTAGCTCGGGAGTCTGCTCTCCTTCCCCAACCCACCTCCTATCAGTCTTATTCTTCCAGTAAACTTGCTGCACCATCCCATTCCCATCACTCCTTGCCCCCAGCAGGAGCCAACTCTTTTTCAATCCAGATCCCGTCAAGTCCTTCCTAAGATGTCCGAAAGAATAACTGAAAACTACATCTTGTGTTTTAGGATCCTCCTCATTCCCGTCACTGAATGTACCCTCCATCAAAAGCGGATCGAAATCTATTCCTTTCGGGTAATGCTGGACGGAATAGCCATTCGCGAGTATGTAGTTGTCTTTGAACTGGAATCTTTGGAGAACGCAATCTTCGCCACATGCATCGGCTATGGTGTGCATAGGGACTGGCTCAAAATGGTGCCATGATTTGTAGTGATGGAGAGAGAGGTGCTGGATTCCAGATTCATAGAAGCCGCTAGGATCTCCGAATTGGTCCTCTTGACGCAGTAATGGTTGGTATGTGAGCGTGATGTCAGTGTAGCTCCGCAAGCAGTTGTAAAGAAGACGATCTCCCTGTTCACCCCCAACAGCATATCCCCCTTCCTCGTTCTTTTGGAGACAAGGTAATTGGACTATTTTCTCCGCAGCGGGGAGTGTAAAAAAGATTCCTCCTCCACCGTATGCCATGGGAACCTGGTTTCGCATCATCCAGTCCATACGCTCCGTAAAAGTGCCAATATAATATGGTTTCTCAGGCTCGTACTGGGAAAGCGTTCGGAGCAATTCTCGAACGCAGGGGAAGAAGGTATCATCATCGATCAGCGCAAGGTATTTCCGCCTATTTCGGCTAGGATGGTGATAGAGCATGCGCATTAAATCGACATATCGACCAGCCATATCAAGAGTGGAATTCGAATGGAGAACAGTAGCTTTGATGCCAGCCATTGTCAGTATCTGAGAAGCGTATTCGAGTTTCTCTTCAGGGGCATTGAAGAGGGCCAAAACCAATCCAGCACCATTGGAGTGACCCTTTCCATCAGTTAGCCAGCGAGACCATTCCTTGATCGGAGATGTATCGTTGCTGGTGAATCGGTCAAAAGTTGTTGATGCGCCGAAAAGCAAACTTGAAGCGTCAACCTCATCCAAACGCGATGAGCTCTTGACATGCACTTTGACAGCTTCACCAACAGGGAATACTGCTTTCTTATCTAAGGCAACATTTGAAAACGATTGAGGAAATAAGTCTTCGTCTACTTTTGTAATGGATAATCTCTCCTTTGCATCCGGGATATATCGAATTGTTCGTGCAGCATACTCGATCCGGGGCCCAATATTATGCTCCTCCAACAACCGTTTTACATACGACATCGGCCTTCCATTGCTGGAGACGCGGAAGGTTGAATAGGCACCTGGCATCAAAGATCCTATAAAGTTGGGATAATAAAATAAAACGAGGATAAAGAGAGCGGCAGGGAGCCAGCGTATTAAAGAGGTTCTAGGAAGCATGTTGGCTATGCTATTAGGCAGCATTACCAAAGAGATAAAAGAAACATCAACAGTGGACACAGAAGGAGGGCAGAAGTGTCAAGAATTGGATTGGAGCCGGACAAAAAAGAGCAGGTCACTTGTCAAACTCGCTTGTGATAGTGATGTATGCCAACACCAATTCACTTGTCTCAGGAGGTTCGCGAATTTAAGGTTCTGCTACACGATTGTATCGTGTGGGGTGGACCCCTGTTCTGATCTCATCTATCTAATAACTGTGATGCGTTTTGTAAATTAATTTAATTTATCACAGAGCCTCCAGACCACACCCAAAGTATCCTAGTTAGCGCCAATGGGAGGACAGGTCAATCCAAATATTGGACGAAAGAGGAAAGAGGAGTAAAGAGAGGGAAAGAAAGACTTAGCAAGGATTCAGGTGTGAGAAAAGGGTTAAGGAGATTTTCGAACAAATACTTTTAATTTTGCTATTTTAAGAAGCTTTAACATGGAATGTTACCTTTATTTGGGTGTCACTCAAAGCAAAGATTGGGGACCTTCAACAAAGTTTCCACTAGAATCAATGAAAAGACCTGTACAGACGCATCAGAAAGATTTCTGGCACAGGGTAATAAAGCATCTAAGACCTTTTTTCCCCATCAAATGTCGAATCTGTGCAATGTGCACCCGGCAAACCTAGTCAATCTCTACAACCCCTTAGCTTCAGGTCTGGCCACATCCGACATGCAACAAATATTTTATGCCAATTAGATCCCATTCTTCACCATTCTCCACCAGGCGTCAATAGTTAAAATCAAGAGCTAAACTTCGTTTTTATCGACTATTTTAAAGGGCCTGCAAGACATTCCTCTTAATTTTCAGCACTCTATTGGAACTGCTTCTAGTAAAGAAGTATAATAAATTTCATTATGGTATCACAATTCCCGCCTTGTACCGTACCCTATCCATCACGCCATAACTAGAAATTTCCAAAAACAAATGAAATATAATAAATTAAACCCTGGATATATGTAAATCAAGACTTGAGCTTCTCTAAGCATGCCCCATCTGAAATTGATGGACCTCTACTCTTCCACTCTTATGTGAAGTAGCCAACAACACTCCACACCCTCCACAATAATGCTGCACATCCTTTAGACTGGTTATGAGATAGGGTATGAAGCAGCAATGTAGTGTAGTGAGGAATAGGCCTAGTGCCCATGCACTGAAAACGTCTCAGTTAGTCCCTTTGTTATTGAAATATGATCTAAAAATGGAGGGGAAGGAAGATAATTATACAAGGTAGCACTAAGATCGAAAAGGAATGAACAGGGATTAGGATGGGAACGAAAAGAATAGATAGAACTTACTGATTAGTATTCCCAGACTTTCTCACATCTCTAGTCATGAGTCTCTGACCACAAGCCGGGCAATCTACAGGTGCAGGTGCCAAACCCAACGAATGTAACGGCGTTGCTGATAGAAAAACAGATGCTTGTCTGATTTGCACTGGTTGTATGGGTTGTCCCGGCTGCACAGGCACCGTCTGGACGAAAGGAATTTGGTTCTTCTCGGGATACCCCTGAGCGGGAACAGACGGCTGATTTGAATATATTACTTGGGGCGGTTGTTGGTTAGGATTTGGGGAGCCGGGAGATACGATAGACTCGTATTGCTGTGTTCTGAGAAGGATTTAAGAATGGTTGGACTTATTCGAGAGATAGATAGGACACCCACGGTTGAATATTATACCCCGTTTGCGTCGCTTGGGGCTGAAAGTAAGGCTGTGGCCCAGAGGTGTAAGTTGGCGCGGCTTTACGATTCTATTAGCACGGAAAATAGCTTGCGAGGAGAGTTGGAGGCTCTACGTGAATGTGACATGATTTCAGTTCAAATTTTCGATCAGGCTCTAAAGCAGATTTTGATTAAGAATTGAGAAAAGAGTCTGTTCTTTTGCTCTGGGGAGTTTGAGTGCTTTTAAAACGGCAAGCTGTGCGGCTGATCAAGTGGCGCTCATGCCGTGTCCTATCTTAAAAGCAAAACGAAGAGTCGCTGTTGTCTCATTCGCTATAACTACCGACGGGGGGAAATTGTTCCTATCTTGGTAGTTAAGGCTGAGAAAATATCTGGTCGAGGCCTTGGCAAGGAGCATTTTAGGGTAGGTGTGTCTCCAACGCAAATAGCATATAGAATAAAATATGCCTTGGCGTTTTTCACCCGTGATTTCTCGGCGTCTTAGTGGATAGGTTTTAACAATCCGGGGTTTGAATATTGATTTCAGCCATTTTTCCAAATGGTGGTTTCACAAACTAGATGTCACTGCGCCAGAACGCAACGATTAGGTTCGAGGCCAATTTGCGCGGGGAGCTGACATGACTCGCTGGGGCTGTGAATGCCATATACCATTTAGTAAGGGTAGTGGCTATATAACTCTGGATGAAATTTTTTGATTTTGTTATTTAAGCTCTAGTTTCCAGCGAGTTTGGGTTCATTGCAGATGGTACGAATAGGATGCCCAGGCTGTGAGCGAGATTTGGAAGCTGCGCACCAATGAAAGAAACCCTGGCTCTTTGGCTATACTAGTATGTACCTAGGTGCATAATGCCATGCCTGCTCATCCGCATAGTCACCACAGCATCGTAAGATGAGGACCAAGAAGAAAAGTGCGGAGCATAAGATAAATAGCCATGGCGAATCCGATAAAGGAAGGGATGACATTTGGAAGGGAAGCACAAAACAGTAAAGATGGAGCACATTATCCAGAAGACATATACTACCATATGATCTGTACTACCTGGCTGCCAAAGCACAGGCGCTTTAGAGATATAGTGAAAATGATATTGGTTTGACAGAATGTGGTAAAAGGAAACAAGGTGAATACGGAATAGGGGCGAGGAATGGATGTTAGTGTAGATAATGTTGAGTGGAAGTGAGGGAAGATTTGAGAGTCGTAGTTTACATGGCGAATAGAATGAGAAGCAGTAAATGGTACTGCACTGTACTAAACGTTAGGATAGCGAAGGTCGTGAATGTTGTCCAGGTGATGTGGGATAAAGTAGGGCTGGATGCTTGGTAGGGAGATTTTGCAGATAGGTTTGGAGGCAAAGAGACGAATAGAGTAATAGGGATGCTGATATCGGGCTACATATTGATAGACTTTGAATTTTCAGAAGGCTGAACTTATTATTCAACAAATATGAAAAATTTGAGATCTACGAAAGGCATTGATTGCAATATCTTGGGAGATACTTTTTTCACAAAGTGTAAAGTCGGTTGTGTGGCTGTGTCATGTTCTAATTGGTACTTATGGCCCTAGTGTCACAAGTCTAGGCATGCGTTGCGAGACACAAGCTTTTTAACCTTACCTAAGCTACTTTTGAAACACCTCGCCCATATTCACCTGAAATTGAAAATCGCTGAAATTTTCAGCTACGCTACAGCTTGAATCGCGATCGTGTAACTAGCTATCTACGAAGTACAAACAGGTACTCAGAATTCAACTCGTCTTACCCTTATTTTCAACCCTTACAAACCAAGATTTTCTCATCCATTTGTGCAGTTTACATGCACAGCCATGGGCAGGACGAAAACAGCGCCTCCACCGAAAAGACAGCCGTCCCCAGAGCGCCTCAGTAGCCAACCTGCGAATGGGACGCCGAGTCAAAGCGTAACAAACTTCAACCATGAGAAGAATGAGATTCTGCTAAGGACATCTCCTTACCCTAATAGGGCAGGCGAATCCCCCATCGAAAATCTCACTGCGGAACTTTTTGAGAATATTATTTTTTATATCAACGAGCCACAAGAACTTAACCTCCTTTGCCAAACGTCACGTGCCATTTACAATCGAGCCATCCCAAAACTCTATCTGCCATGGACATATTTCGGCCTAGAACATTCGAAGAAATCTCTTAGAACATTCATCCAAACTGTAATCTGGCGTCCAGACCTTGCTGCTCATGTGCGGACTCTGGACGTTCGTGAGTGGGGAGATTGTCCGCTTTTAAAAGATCATGTCAGCTATCCTTGGCAAAATGAGGGCGGAGAGCCGGAGGAAAAGAAGGGGAATAAGTACCAAAAACGAGAGAAAGCCGGAGAAGATGATTGGTTGATCAAGGACTATCGTGAAAATGATGATGACGACTACATATTTTCTGATACTCAGAGCGATGGATCTATCTCTCCCGGTTATAATTCTGAATCCGATGCCGAAGATATGTCAGAGAATGACTTCAGGCCTCTTGAAAAAGACCAAAAAGATCATATTTATCAAATTCTTGATTCTTATGGCCCTTCAAATAATCCTATTGCAATTCTGAGGAGGCACTGGGAGAAGGCGATATTAATGTCAAATACCTTGACAGCAGAGGAAATAAAAATCCTCCAAACAGCAGCTCTGAATGCAGGAGTTGATCAAAACCTTCTTGTGGAATATCACCAAGCTGTGCATGGAGATAACGAATTTTTTCTTATTGCAATTCTCCTTTCCAAACTCATAAATCTCCGTACCCTCTATATGGTCCTTACTGAGGTAAGTTGGGCCAGCGGGGCTGAGGACAAAGGTATCCAGGAGATGCTTGATAAATCAGCTCAGGCAAAAGACAGCAATGTCCTGCAGAAGCTTGAAAAAATATACATCTGTAGTGCTTTACGTAAGTTCGGCCACCCCTTGCACAAGAGGTTCGAAATTCAATTGACAATTCCGACAGATATTGGAGGGAATGGCCATCGAGAATACGATTTATACCTTCCAAACTTACTTCCATTCATGCTTCTTCCGAATCTCAAATACATCTACACTCTCCAACCAAAAACATATGATGACCCATACAATATTCCTCCCATAGACTTTAGCGTTTATATCAATAATTCAAACGTCAAGACACTCTCATTCGATGAAGCAAATATCCACCCACCGGACGTCTTCAAAACTCTCGATGTCCTCAAAAACTTGGAACACTTCCGCTGGACCCAGGAAGTGTCATGTTTCAGTATCGGAACCTGCTATGGCCCTTTCTATTCAGATCTCGGAAAAGCACTAAATAAACATAAAAACTCTCTAATATCTCTAGATCTCGGCATCGATCATCGCTTCTGTCGAGGACAAGGCCACAAGGGAAACCCTTACGCGACGCTTGAGCAGCTAAGGGTTTATTACGATGATCCGGACGATTGTTATCGTGGCCCCCAAACGGATATCTTGATTGGCTCTCTGAGGGAGTACAACGCTTTGAAAACATTGGTGATAGATGCCTCAGCCATCTGTGGACATCAGGAGTGGGCACCCGCTCCGATCAAACTAGTTGATGCCCTACCTCCAAATTTGGAATATCTCACTCTGGTAGTCGCGGTAAGGAGGCTAGATGAAAGACCGAGAACGGAGTTTCGCAACACTCTCTGGCCAGCCCATCTCTCGGACCTGATCTCAAGAGCAAAATCAACACTCCCACATTTAAAGGACATCAGCTTGGAGATTACAAATCGAAAATGGCCAGAAGAAGAAGATACATGGATGTTTAGCGAGATCCAAAGCGCCTGTGAAAAGAAGGGGATTATATTTAGAGCTATGAACCCCACACGTAAAGTGCCAACTTGGCTGGTAGAGCGATCTGCAGATTGGAATCCTGGACGGGATTACTAGATGCTCACCCGTTTCAAATACTATACAAAATATCTGAAACACACCATGAAAAGAAAAAGAACAGACATGATACGATAGAGTAGAATAAATATGATTCTTCCAAATAAGCAATGATATGCGTAAATGTACGAGCCACCCTCGGTAGCACCATTTCTCATTGGCTTGTCACCAGCCAATCATCGCCTATCGCCCATCTCGGATTCCGGACACAGAACGTTTCAGCTTCACGCCTCATCCATTTGTTGCACGTCGTTCGCCACAACTTGCGGTTTTTTGTTGCTCGTCGCAATCGCTATCCGGCTGCCCCGATCGTTTCGGTGTGATTCGCTGGGTCAAAAACATACACGTGACTTACAGCTTTGAGATGCCTTGTCACGTGACCCAGAGCACCGCTTTGACCTCTCATGATCATATTCGGAATATTTACATGCTTCGCTCTCAAATACGCATATAAATTCTCTCTCTGCCAAGAATTTGTGAAAAGGACCAATGAGGAAGATACAAGAAGAAGGCAAGTGCAAAAACACTACGAATTCTGGAACAAATTATTCCGAGGAAAGATGCAATATCTCATCTCCAATTTGCTAGTCAGAAAGTACAAACCTAAATCCCTTGGTCAAATTCTTTTCGAACTCTGCAGAAATTGGAGCGAGATGTTCAGAAGGGTAAGCCCAGAACCAATGAGGATACCCCGGATACTCGTCGAGGAGATTCGAGACACTATTTCATCAGCATATAAAATTCCGAATTTGGAGCAGCCCAGAAACTCACCCCGCCTCATCCAAAGCAAGTTTGAACACTCTTCCGTCATCTCTCAATGTATCCTGCCCGGCCACAGCAAGATAAACCTTTCGGAGATCTTTTATTTTCGGATGTAAGAGAGGGGATATGTACGGATCGCTTCCCTCGCCACCATACGCATCTAGTAAATAGAGATTAGCTTATAGCTCTCCCTCAGATGTTTAAACTGTGGCGTATATCCTCCTTGCCATCCTCAAAATAACTTACCAAAGAAAACTTTCATAACTGTTGCAGTATTAATTGTGCGCTCTGCATTCTCATCATAGCTGGTATACTGCGACTTCCATTTTTCAGGAACGTACTCCCTCGCGACGGTAACGGGCGCCGCCGCTACAACTCCCTTCAATGTATTTCCTAGCCCTTCGTCGATGATCTTCAACCCAACACCAAGCGCGATATTTGCACCGGCAGATGTCCCCCATAATAAAACTTGGTTGGGTGCCGTCTTCAAATACTTAGAATTTTCAAGAGCCCACCTGTAACCAGTTACACAATCATCCAATGGCGCAGGGTATGGGTGCTGTGGCGCGAGTCTGTAATCGATTGCAACGATGACAACACCTATATTCTTAGAGAACTGCCGGCATGGAATGTCCTCTCCTTCTAAATCGCCCATGGCCCACCCTCCACCATGACAAAAGACGCAAACTGGTTTATTTCCCTCGTAGTTAGGCGGGGTATAAATGCGAGCCTTCAGCCCAGCAGCAATTTCCTTGTCTTCGCTCTTTACAGATAGATCTGGGGTTGGAAATTTAAGTTTCGAAGCAAGAAGAGTACCGTGAGCATTGAAATCATCATCGACAGTCTCGATAGGCCCATGGAGGAGAAGTCGCTTTCCAATTTGTTTTTCGAACTATATTGTGTAGTGTTAGAAGTGTATATTTTTCGGTAGGTGATTCAGCGCATACCTCCAACCATGGTTTCGCAAACCCTTCTGAATCTACCATTTTGCAGTATTTCTTTATTTCCCTTACTACCACAACAAGATCACACAAAATTGAATGGATCCTTGCCCCTGAAAGCAGCAGTTAAAGCTCCAAGGAGGCTGATCACGTGCCTGCACCCCGCCTGGTGAGCGGGTAACGACTCCCGACCCCACACTTAAATATCCGCCAACTCCAGGACGCCCGTTCCGTATTTCCCATGCTCCAACTAGTCTGTCCCTGCGTGCTCTGCCGTGGCTTCGGCTTTCACTCGCCCAGGCTCAAACCGAGGCCGAGCATCACCGACAACAGAAAAATCATATGGTATATTCATAGTAGAAAATCTAACTGGCAACAATAATCTCTCTTTAATCAAATTCACCAAAAGAGATATTACTACTGAATCGCAACCATGGCGCAAGTAGATGGCCCAGCATTCAATCGAATTCCACCATGGGTGAAAGCTAAGCTCTCCCCAATCGCAATAGAAAAGATCCAGGCCGTCTATGACTTCGTAGAGACGGAATGTATTCCTGCAGAACCCATAATGAAAGCCCAAATCGCGGAGGTGGGGAAGAGATGGACAACCCAGCCATTGATGCACGAATTGAGAGAAAAAGCTAAAGCGAAGGGTTTATTCAATTTATTTCTGCCCAACCATTTCAAAGAAAGCCCTGGGTTGACAAATTTGGAATATTCTTGCTGTGCCGAGATTATGGGAAGAGTTTATTGGGCCCAGCAGGTACAGCTTCATTTAATTGAATTAAAATGGTGTGAATTTTGCTGACCTAGAAAAGACAATGAACTGCCACGCCCCAGAAACAGGAAATATTGAGTTATTAGCAAAATACTGCACACCGGAGCAAAAGAAGAAATGGCTTCAGCCCCTTCTAGATGGTACAGCCTCCTCAGCCTACTCCATGACGGAACCTGACGTCGCCTCATCGGATGCTACCCAGATTGGCTGCCGCATCACTCGAGAAGGCGATGAGTACGTGATAAACGGCCGCAAGTTATATGGAAACTGCATTTGGAACTCCGAGAACAAATTCTATATCCTCATGGGATGTTCAGATCCAACAAATCCAAACAAGTGGGCCCGTCACTCGACAGTGATTGTCCCAACCAACACCCCAGGGATCACCCAAGTGCGAAATCTTACCATTATGGGCTACGACCATGCTCCAGAAGGCCACGGAGAATACATATATGAGAATGTGCGCATACCGGTAGAAAATATCATTCTGGGGGAAGGTCGGGCCTTTGAAATTGCTCAAGGAAGACTAGGACCAGGCCGCATCCACCACTGCATGCGTCTGATCGGACAATGTGAGCGGGCATATGAACTCGCCCTCATCCGGGCGATTGACACCCGTAAAACCCCTCGCGGTAAACAAATTGGCCAGTTCGACTCCAACATCGAGCGAATTGCCCAAATGCGCCTAGAAATCGACCAGGCTCGTCTCGTGGTCCTCAATGCCGCTGACACGATGGACATCCACGGTAACAAAGCAGGGCGGTATGCCATTGCGCAGAGCAAGATTCTTGTACCTAACATGGCGACGAGGATTATTGATGAGTGTATGCAACTGTATGGCGGGCAGGGACTGACGCAACATACGCCGTTGCCAGAGATGTGGACATACGCGCGGTTTGTGCGGATCGCAGATGGACCGGATAGTGCGCATAGGCATCAGGTTGGTAGAGACGAGTTAAAGACGGCAGAGGGGTTCAAGGAAAGGAATAAAGAATATCAAAGGCGTTATAAGGCGTTGGCTGAGAAGATGGGGGCAAAATATGAGACCTTCTGGGGAGTTACGCCGGAGATATAAATAGGTAATCCTTTGAAACCCAGGAGATATATTCCAATCCAATTGAATTTGTAATTGTATTTAGTAAGTATCTGCCTCGTTCGTTGGCATGCCGTATAGTGATATATAGAGTAGAAAGAAAAAGAAAAGATAAATGTCGTGGTTCATTTCCAGTCTCCTAGGAAACAAATTCCAGTTCCACAGCCGGATAACTCTTATATGAACCTACATTAGAGGACAGGACCTTTTATCCGTTCAAATGTATCTTCCCAAGCCCCCATAAACCTGAACAACAAATCCTCTCTCCCCTCCTTGGCCAGTAAAAACAGCCCATATGGACTGCTATCCTCCAAATTTCCCAGTGGAACCGTAGCACTTGGATATCCTATTTTGTTAGTTCCCGTGTGCATACCACCCAATATAGATACGTGAGTTGTATCTGCAGGATGATCAGGTCACTTACCAGAACAAGCACACCAACTGATTAGTCCACTATCACTCCCCGCCACAATGATATCTAGATTTCTCTCTGACATGTACTTATCCACCCCATTTCGTCCAGCTAAGTTCCTGATCTCTCTCCATGCCTCCTCAGCTACCTCATCACTAAGCTCACTATTAGAACTCACAATCAACTCCTTTTGGTCAGGATATGCTGTTCATCGTCAGTTCTACCGTTTCATCTTTGCATCCACTTCATAGTTATTTCGGCATGGGAGAGAGAGAGAGACTTACGTTCAGGTAATGCAGTTTCTTTATTGTCGTAATTAAATTTAATAATATCTTTCGCACTCTTCACCTTGGGGTTCTCAAATCCGTTGCAGAACTCACGGATAACAACATTAAATTCATGGTCTCTTTTGTCAGTATTTGGGTCTCTTATCTCAAAATGCGCCGGATGAAGAGTGACAACTCACAAGCAATTTCCTTTGCAGACAGCCCATTGTGTTCCAAGATCGAGGGGTTGGGTACATCAGCTGGAAAGAGGACATGGCCACCATTTTCCCGAATCTTCCCCGCAATATTATCATACGTGGTTTTCTACTCTGGTTAGATGGTATTCGTGAGATGGTTTGAGTCTTAGTTCGAGAAACACTTACCACAGGTTTACTTCCCCACTTTTCTTTTGCGCCCGTTCCCCATGTACTATCCGTGATTCCAATCCTTAATCCTTTCCATCCTCTGGTTATCTCCTCCTTAAATCCACCACTTGGTAACTTCTCTGATATTAAAATTGTCTCAACCAACATGGACAGATCCAGCGGCGTCTTCGCCATCGCACCAATCCCGTCGAAAGATTTCGAGATCCTAAACACTCCTTTGGCAGAAACAGTGCCGAGAGTTGGTCTCATAGCATATAAACCTGCTTTGCTGGCTGGGTACACGGTTGAACCGCCTGTTTCGGTGCCGAGAGAAAGGGTGGAAAAGCCTGCTGAGACAGCGACAGCGGAGCCGGAGGAGGATCCACCACATAGCTAGAGTCCAATTAATTCTCTAGGATTCTTAGGTTAATGGCGACACTTACTGAAGCTAGACCAGGTTTAGGTGTTGTATCTTCTGGAGAACTTTGGTCATATGCTGAGTGTGTCTGTCCGCCGTATGCAGACCAGCCAGGGGTCATATTTTCTGCTCTATCACTCTTTAACTCCAAATATTGAAACGTTGGAAGAAACTCACTTATGCCCACAGAATTCCTGGCAGATTTTCAGCTAGCATTTCGATGGCTTGAGATGACTTACAGATAAATTCGCCGTTCCCAAAATAATAACTCCTTTCTCTACAAGCTACTTAACTTATCAGCATCCACCCTCTCTCCCAATTCAAGCCGGCATACCTGCTCAATGACTATTGCTGTTTTCTTTGCCTTCTCTGTTGCGAAACAATAGGCCCCAACTGTGGTCTTCAATTCCATTTCCGGGGCGAATTGGAAGCAATCCTAGGATCGATTAGCTTTATACGTAGCCTCCCGAAAACCTGAGTGCGACCTTTACAACAATCACCGACCCATGCAACTGCCCTCGTAACTTTCCCGCTGCTCTTTCTTCATCCAAAGTGACTGCTAGTTGTATTAACCTATCCTTTGGTACTATTGAAATAAGAGCGTTCAATTTGCGCCCTACATACAATAATATATTAGTATTCCTCATTTTATTCTCAAATGCTTGCCATACCATTGTGGTTATGTCTCTCAATCTGTGCCAAATATGTCTCCACAATTTGGACAGTCGTGATCTTTCCCGTTGCAAGCAGGGATTGAATTTCCTTTGCCGTTGTCGTGACGGGGTCGAAGTGTTGGTTTGAAGCGGTTTCCATAATTGGAGGATTGAGCGGTTGGAGAATACGATAATCAATAATTGGGTTAAATTTCTTTGGAAAGGTCATGAGAATTGCAGTGGGGCGAATCAATATGTATCATCCCGTTGCCTTGACATGACGAGGCTTAAGATTGCTGCCTTATTGAACGGAAGCCGTGATTTCAACTTCGCGCGTCAGCATTTTATGTTAGTGCTGCTGGTGTTTTATCCTTCATAGCCTTGAAGAACAAGCATCTGAAGCAGGCTACCATTAATTTAGCGTAGCCTCAAAGTTCACCTACAACCTCACTGAGGATTTCAAATAGATACAAATTTAGAGATTTAAAATCATCATCGTACAAACCAATGGTTTGGATAATACTTGCCAGGTGGGAAACCTCTCGTAGTCGCGTCGGGTGGCTGCATGTGGCCTGGAAAACCAATTACTTTGACGGCAAATTGCGTCTTGCTACCCGTTTCCACTGAAGCAGACGACGACCCCGCACTTCATTCAACAATTAACTGAAGATTTTCTTTTAAGTTCTTTTTCATTTCTCTAAACGGCGTTAAGCTCCAAAGCCGTGGTAAAAGCCATGAAAAGCTCCAGCTCTATGCCCACATCTCATTGCCGTCATTGGAACGGACAAATCGAAAGCATGGATACAAGTATCGTTCACGCAGTCAAGTGTGAAATGATGTGCAAAAATTGGTCTGATCAGACACCGAGCGAGGAAGCAGTAACAGACCTGGGTAAGCTACATAGCCCACTATATTTTTTAACAAGTCTTATCTCTATTCTCCCCATTACCACTACTTACAAGAAAGTAGACGTGCCAAGAACCCCCTATAGCGTAACAGCTAATGGGTTTAACCCAATTTCTCAACCAATAGCAAGAAATGGCCAGGTCGATCAAATAACGACAGGTAAAAGCCTCCTAATAGATCTTCTCAAAGATTCTCGGCACGATTCAGGCCTATCACCGGGTGGACAGAAACTCCAGTGCAGTGCCTTGCAAATCGGCTTGAAATATGAACATGGCAACGAATATTCCGTCCGTTCTTTTGAAACTACTGGTCCTCATCTAGCCTGCCATGAGTCTTTAATACCGAAAACGAGATGTACTGGAATTCAAAGTATATGTGACTCTTCCGAGGATAAAGAACGTGTCAATCGTTTATGCCAGGAGAAGAGGTTGGAATGCACATATGCAACGAAGAGCGAGATAAAGACAAGGAAAACTTCATTGATATCAACGGGAGAAGTTGAACCCAAAAGTCAGTAAACTTACTAGAAGGGTTAAATTGGAATCAAATTTCTAACTTGTTTTGAGGGACATTTTCCATCTGGCAAGCATTGAGAAAATCTCGTGAGATATCAAGATCAGTAGAGAGCAAAGAGATGCCAAGGTTCTTTATTCTTGATCCAAAGCCAGTTTCGATTTCTTTCAAAGAGCCTGCAACATTTCCCAACTTGTCGATGACGAGGAGTACCTTTCATTGTGGTTACTGCGAGTCTGAGCAATCAAAATGTGATGGAGGATGGCCCAGTTGTTCGATCTGCAAAGACAAGGCCATAGAGTGTAATTATGGACAGAGGAATAGTGGCGCTAAAGAACTACTATCTGGAACGACGAGGAAGCCCGGTGCAAGTCCTATAAGTCAACACATGAATTATCCATTCCGCAGCACATATGGGTTGCCCACTTCTAAATATAGGAAGAGGGCTCAACGTGCGGCGCAGGCTTGTGATAAATGTCGAATATTCCGAATTAGATGCGACGAAAAACGGCCTTTCTGTTCGAGGCGTGAGAATGAGGGTGCGGAGTGCTACTACAAAATTCGAATCTGTCGAACCCACCATCTTCAACTTCCACCCTTTCTCCCCATCGATCTCACAGCAAGACGGCGAGCGCCTGTGGGGCGTGGGGTAGGGATTTTTGTTCGTAGGAGGAATTTCCAACGTACTTGGCTGGCTTGCAATAAATGCAAGCAAAAGGATTGTGCTCAGATTGAAGATATGGACTCGACTTGTGCATATCGGGGTGCTCCGGACACTGCAGCCAGTTTTGTAACCGCAGCACTTAAAGCAGATCCCTTTATATCTCCGGAAGAGTTCGAAGAAGTTGCGCCTCAATCTAGCCCACTCTCAGCATATTTTCAAGAATTGTCGATTGACTGTGGCCGTAATGTGATTGATTTTGGGTCTAGTAAGTACCCAAGGCAGATGAAAGTTGATTTACTAATTGTATCGTTTTCAGGAGCCAACCCAGTAACAGGAGAAGAAAATAAGCTGCAAGAAGTCTTTGGCGGTGTGGATTTGGGAGATGATTGGCAACTAGTTTCTCGTGAAGAAGTTGAAGCTCTTGGAGGGGGGATTTTGGTAATGAAAAGCTTCGAGGGGCATTAGGAGGCCCAGTTGTTTTCTGAATTCTTCGTGTCCTATGAATCGATAATCCGGTCTCGAAATTCCAGGTGCTACATCTTCATGATACGTCGTTGCATTAGTTCCATACTAAACATAACTTCAAAATTGATATCTGGTATTTCTTGTATTCAGATTAGCCGAAAACCAACTTGTGTAAACAATTGGAGCGTTTCATATCCAGGTACCAAGACATCAGCATCCTACCTCTACCCAAGGGTATCCCGAGACTATTTCCCATCGTGTTATATCAATGGGGAAGACATATATTGGGTAAATTATAAAATGCTAGAGATAATAGCTTCAGACCTTACATTTTTCTCTCAAACTTTCCTTTGGTACCAAATTCTTGGATTCAATCTTCCAATCTTCGTTTGCCACATCGTTCCTAGTAAGAAACCCGTATTGATATGCATCAATCAGGGGCTAGTCGATGCTGGTTAGGACAAAGAGGTCCAAGAAATAGGTGAAACTCAACAGGAGTTTCTAGTGAACTGGTTGAGCAATCCAGAAAGAAATAATACATCAGAAATATATCTCGTGCTGCAACAGGGTGCCTTGGTTGGGAATAATAAAAGATAGGTTGAATAATATCTTCAACTACTAGTAAAGAGGCCACAAGAAAGAATATGCATTGGCTTGAAAAGATATTGTGCTGTCTTCGATGTGGAACTTTCGAATCTCAGCATCCATTGATCTCCAGAGCAACTCCGCTATCAGGAATGTTTTCACCAAGATGGACAAATTTGCAACAAATATTGACAATCCGGACTATTTTGAGACGTCGTATTGAAGATCATTGATTTAGATTGTAGTAGTTATACGGAAAATGTCTCTCAATGCGAAGAATCTGGCGAAAGAAAATATTCTCAATCGAATTTGCTGAACGATGTATTCCAGAAGACGTCAACGGGAGCCGATACCTTGTTCCATCCCTGTATAAACAAGGTAATGAAGGATCTGGAACGGGTCACGGCTTACAAGGAATTTCAGTCCGTTACGCGAAAGGAGTATTTCGGATGATATGTTCCACGCCAATCCTAGTTGCTGTCAATTGAACAGAAATCTAACGACAGAGGGCCTCATATTAAACAATTCGAGTAGAGGCCTATTAGAGTTGGTTCCTTTGCTATTGCACCGCGTTCCAGCACGTTACCCACGAACCTTTCAAGCGCTTCGGTGTGATGCATGTTGATTCGATATTGTAGGCGAAATTGGGGGCTTGGCCCTTTTGGTAGGTCATCACCGAGTGGTTCGAACGGTGCAACCGAAGCAAAAATCTGGCGGCACCATGACAGTGGCAAACATGGGACGGACAGGAACGCAGGGACGAGAGGGTTGTGAATGGCTGGGAGCGTGTTCTTCAAGGATGGCAACAGAGACATGCCAGTCCAACGGGAAGCCTACCGAAATCATCTGTTATTACGAAAGAAGATTGGCTCCCCTTGAGCTCTGAGTTATTCATGGGCTTCAGGGGGCGTCAGGGGAAATTGGGATTGTTCCCCGCAAAAGCGGTTTTCCGTGGCTGAGAGGAAAACCTAGTTACCCAGCAGTGTCGCTCATTGGAGATCGGGCCAGGAACGATGCCTATTCAGGGGCGAAACAGCGACGATCTGCCTTAAGCGAGAGAATCCACTCACCCCTTTCCGGAATTAAGCCATAATACGACCTTTGCAATTTCCTTTAGATCTGGCCTGTGAAGCCATTACACCAATCACCATAATGGCAATTAAAAATGGAAATGTGGTGCTGTACGTACTGTACTGTGCAGTAATACGGCAACTGTCACCTCCTGGACAAGGAAAGCCAGTACAGAGTAGACGCGCTCCTGCCGGCCTGCTTCTCCGCACGCCCCCCCCCCCCCGGCCGCCGCCTCCTGAGCAGCAATGTCAGGTATGTATAAAAGTCTTTGCCGCCTTTTTTCACTGTTTCTTTTCTTTCTTTCCTCTCCAAGCACTCCTTCACCACACTCTTTTTTGTATCTCCGATACAGTTACACTCTTTACAAAGTCTATCAATCAAGATCAGCTTCTATTCCAAACTTTTAAGAATACCCTTTCTTATTCCAACCTCCCCAAAAATCAAAATGAAGACCTCAGTACTTGTTGTCCTCGGCGCCGCTGCCCTCGCCACCGCCCAAAACATTTCAACCACCTCGACTGTGTATGCCACCTCTGTCTACACTATCACATCGTGTGCTGCCACTGTTACCGACTGCCCAGCAAGAATTGGTCAAGTCACCACTGATGTCGTCTCCCTCTATGAGACCATCTGCCCAGTCACTGCCGCCGCTGGTGCCTCATCCGCACCATACGTGACCTCCAAGCCATCCGGCCCCTCAACCATCTACCAAACTGTTGAGTACACAATCACCTCTTGCCCACCGGAGGTGACCAACTGCCCTGTCGGAAAGAAGACCTCCTCCGTTGTCGCATCCACCGCCTACGGTGCAGTTATCCCACCTCCATCCCCAAGCAAGTCCGCAGCTGGTGCCCCAGCTGGCGCTGCCGGAGCTGCCGGTGCCTCCGCACCATATGTTGCCCCAAGCAGCCCCGTCGTGCCTCCTCCAGCCCCAGTTCTGTCCGTTGAGACCATCTCTACATGTGTCCCAACTGTCATCTACTCCACCGTCACCGTCACCCCCGCAACCGCCAAGCCATACAGCACCGGTTCCGCATCCGGCGTTCCCATCCCACCAAAGAATGCCACCCAGACCTATGCTGTTACTGCCGGTGCCAGCGCCCAGAAGGCCGGTGGTCTTTTGATGTTGGTCGGTCTTGCTGCTGCTCTTCTGTAAATAATCAATAGCGGCGCGCTTTAATTCGATTTCTGGCAAGGTAAATATGCATGGATTGGATTTAGCATAAAAAAAGGATTGGAGAACGGACTTTTTGGGTACCCTCAAGGGATTGTGTAATGTATTATAATTGCATATCGTACAGTGTTCAACTGAGCGGTACTTGACTATTACTTTCTAATGCGACGATGAGGCTCATGTCGTGACTTCGTTAGAATTGGAATTCTTATTATTTGAAATACCTTTTCGATTCTCTTTGTGCTGTACATATAATCAATGTGCAGGCCATTTCAATCCCCACCCCTCCTCCCCCCCAGCCTCCACCAAAAGCGCACTTTCTTATTCCACAAAGGCTCATTCACAAGTCATGGAAGATTGATTCGAAGCTACCTCTGGTGCGCTTATATTTGACTGGTCTGAACTTGAAGTAAATATTTCTCATTTTTGCTTTATCCACGCTACTGGGAAGTTTTCGCATCTCACGTCATAGAAGCCACAAGCTGCCTTTTTTTTATCTTTAATTTCCTATATTGCATTACACAAGACCCAGCGGTCAGTTTTTTCTAAGTGCAATTTCAAATTTTCTTGACGCTCCACGTCAAGGTGAGACTCAGATTACAACTGTGTCAGCCTTCCGGCAGCCGTCCACTAGTTCTTCCTGTGAATTGCCTGAGACAAACATATCATTAGTGATACCAATATAATATAATGCTACAGCGTTTTAAACATCAAGACGAATATTGCTCCCTCCGTATGAGAAATAAGTGGACAAGATAATTTTATTTCCGACATAGGGTAACTCTGTAGATTCTAAATTGGGCGATTTTCTCATCTTATATTTGGTTTATCCGCACTATGGCTAATGCCGCTGCATTCATCCTGACTTCCAGGTTCATATACGAATAATCCAAACGTCTTCAACAGCGTCTTCTCTATCGAGATTATGTGAGATTCACAAGCCTCAAGTACCTCGCCATGCAATTAATGAACATTTCTGCCACCCTAATTCTCGCACCCACAGGAGTGCTGGCTATCCCGGCTCGGATTTTCTTCTGCGCAATAGGCCCAATGGGAGCCTGTTGTACCTACTATAATAACATCGTACAAGAGGGCTTACATTGTATGCTAACTACCTCTCCTGTCGCCTCAATCTAGGAATATGGAGCTCCGCCCATAAACCCAAACTAAAAAGATATAGGCCAGAATGCAACTCAGTGGAATGGCCTCAGTACCGAGCAAGCTTATTCTATAACCGGGTGGTTCTGTTCTAGCAATATCGATGTACGAGGCCTTTGTTGCAGTGAAGGGGTAGGACATCCAGTATTACCTCACTGACTGCTGTGAATTAAGGAAATAATAATAAGTTACAATTTGGTCCAGGAATTCGACAGCTGTACTCTTCCTATTTTATCCCCTAGTCTTTGAAGAATATCATCTCATATATTCTTATACATGAAAGGAAGGAGATGGTATTGAAATTTTCGAACTTTGCAAAGACTGGCGGAGCGGAATAGGTGGTTAATCCGTACAGCAGATCTTCAGCCAGTATAGGGCGACAGGCAGATTGAATATTTGATAGGACGGTTATAAGTCCAGTATATGTTGCTGGCCCCCATCATATATCTGTAAAGTATGAGGATCCTGTTGTTCTAAATACAGGTGGAGATGGAAACCGTTTTGAAGAAGTCTTCTCTATACCTGAAAAAGAAGAATATAAAACTTGAAATCATAATATTATAAGCAAATCCTGCTAATCTATGTAATAGTATATGACCGCTAGAAGATGTGGAGACTTCCGATAGGTTTAATAGGTACTAAGCTGGAAAGAGATACCTGCTCGGTTTATCAACTCTCCTAGTACTCAGATGATTCTCATCCCCGAGTCATCTTCTAATCGCTTATCAACATGATCCAAAGTGCTTTGATTTCAATCTCCAGATCGTCGGGACCCTACGTATTTTTGAGCAGTGTCAAGTTGTAGAAATAAGCTTAAGTCTGCGTTTCACCTCAGTCCACGTTTGCCAAGTTTGGAAATCGGTTCCAGAACGCGTATTTACCATATAGTCTACAGAGTATATCCGATTTAGAAGAATGCTATTAATCATCTAATCACATCCATGTTTAAACCAATTGAAAAATAAGGAATTAATTCTGGATAACTTCTGAAGGAAAAGGAATAGAAAGTGGTGAATAATCTGGTTCTTTTGTCTCTCAAATGGACGGAACACTATTCGTTTAATAAAGGAATCAGAATATCATTCTTCTTAGATTTCCGACCGGGATCAGGGAGACAATACGGATTTAATAATCAGCTTTTAAACTTCAAAAGGATCAAGAATTTGAAGAATTTAAATTTTCAATATCGGGCTCTTTTGAGGAACAGTTTTCTGAGACACCGCCACAGGTATTGCTCAGACGGAAGGACCGTAAATCCAGGAGCAGACACTTTTCCGGCCGACTAGCCTTCATTGACACCGTACAGTTTAAGTATGCAATACAACTTGTGCCTTTAGCAGTGAACATGGACTGTGGATGTCCGGTTCCTTTGAGCAGGAGTCTCTTTGGGTCGCACTCGCTTACAACAAGTCTTCTATTCTCTTTCTTCCACAACCTCTCCATAACCTCACCATTGATGCGCGAGGATGGAATAGAAGAAAAATTACAAAAGCCACATTAAAAAGTTGCGCCGAAATAAAAAAAAGAAAGAGAAAGATATCACCTACTAAAGATTCCTACTGTATATTGGCAGGTTCGTGTGGCAATCCTCTGCCATCCCTGTGATTTGCTAGATCTTGCTTACCGAATTCCCGAGGATTTACTCATATTTGGTCAGATGGCGGACTCGATCCCATCGACCGAGGCAGAATCCCTACGTCGGCAGAAGAGTGTCGGGTATAAATTGTATGTAAGACCCGGTAAATAGTCCTAGTTAGAGAGTATTCTGTGTCCAATATGGCTGACAAAAGATCTGCGCAGATTGGTTTGGGAACAACTCCAATATCTCAGCCCACCGCTTCCCCTCCACAGCATTCTACCCCGCCATCCAGTTCGACCTTTACGCTCTCTTTCAACCTACCCGATTCAAGACCCTCCTCTCCGACTTCCTCCATATTTTCTTCCTCTTCCCAAGATACGATGTCTACATCGAGTTCGAGGCCGGATCTGGTGCGACAGACTACTGCTGACATCGCCGAGCGGAATTACTTCGATGAGAACCCTGCCCCACCAACCCTCGAAAGACATACAGCATTGGCGAGAGAATTCATCGGGTTCCATGCGGCTGAGAACAGACGTGTAGTATTGGTGACGTCTGGCGGAACAACAGTCCCTCTCGAGAGACAGACTGTTCGGTTCATTGACAATTTCAGTGCTGGGACAAGGGGAGCTACATCCGCCGAATATTTCTTGGAGGCTGGCTATGCAGTCATTTTTCTACACCGGCAATTCAGTTTACTTCCTTACTCCCGCCATTATAGCCATGCAACGGATTGCTTTCTTGATTTCCTCCACGAAGGCCCAGACGAAAGCGTGGTAGCCAACGAAGAATACCGCGCAAAGATGCTGATGGTGCTTAGACAATACAACGCGGCCAAAAACAAAAACCTCCTCCTCACCCTTCCATTTACGACTATCAATGATTACTTATTCGTCCTACGCTCCATCGCTCAGCTTATGCGCCCGTTAGGGCCCAATGGTCTGCTCTATCTCGCAGCTGCGGTATCTGACTTCTTTGTACCTCCTGAACGTATGGTAGAACACAAGATCCAGTCTACAAATGCAACGGACACTCAACCGGGAAATGCTACTGAAGGGAAATCTGCGAATGAGGAGGAGGAGACGTTTGATAACTTTGATTCTTCGCCTTCTGTCCCAAGAAGCAAGCGGTTGATAGTAGACCTCGACCCTGTACCTAAATTCCTGAAGAATTTAGTAGATGGTTGGGCTCCTGAAGGTATGATTGTGTCCTTCAAACTCGAAACGGACCCGGCAATCCTAGTCCACAAAGCACAATACTCTCTGACTCGATATCAACATCATTTGGTGATTGGGAATTTACTTTCGACAAGGAAGTGGGAGGTTGTATTTGTTGCCCCTGGACAGTCCGACAAGTGGATTAGGGTGCCTCGACATCGAAGGAAGAAAACGATCAGTGGCGTTGAGAATATGGTGGGCATTGCGGCACGTGGAGGCGAAATTGTCGAGCAACCTTTAGATCCACACGACTTACCCGAAGGTGAACCGGAAGTCGAGATCGAGAGCTTGATTATTCCGGCCGTAGAGGAGATGCATACTACGCATATCAAGCACGCCAAGGCACGTTCGTCATGAAATTCTTGCGTAAACTCGGGACTTGCCAAAAATTTGTGATGTTTCCAAAAGTGCTAGAACAATGGCCAGCCTAAGACTCTTCTTTTCTGGATATGTTGACATGTTATATAGAATATTAGGAGAGAAAAACGAGTGGAAAAGAATTTACGGTACAAGAGGCTCCGATATCGTTACAAAGATTATGTCCAAGTGGACGAGGACGGAGCCGGAAGATGACATATCCCTGTATATATTTCAAGTTACAATATACTAATGGAATACAATCGTACCCGGCGGAGAATCTACAGTAGAGGTAAAAGCAAATCTTGACAAATTTCCACCAACTTCCTGGTACTGTTGTACACAGTATATTGACAATGTTTATGTACTGTATGTACATGGCTTTGCTAGCCACAGCCTGCCACGCCTAAGATTCAAGCCCCATTAACAAAAATAAACAAGCTCTAAAATGAAGCGGAGGGTGACAAAACACTACGCGTCATTCAATACTAAGCTCCTTGGGCTTGTATTGTCTCTCTCCCCCTCTCCCCTCTCCATCCTTGTTCCCGTAAAGAGGGAAAAAATATCATCTCTCTTGTCCATATCGAGCAAATGCACTAGCAAAACCAAGATCCGCGAAATCGAACTTCGAGGTAGGTAATGGGAAGTTTTAACACGATCTCAATCCCTAATATCAGTACTTGCAGTACAAGGCACGCATGATCCGATGTGAAAGATCCCTTTCTGGTCGTGCTCAAAGACGTCACGTTTTCAAAGGGGGCTTGTACACGGACACCACGGACACTTTCTTCTCTGTTTAAGACAAGAGACACATATAAATGGAATAATATGATCTCTATGCGCGTTCAGACCGTCACAGACCGCCCCTCGACCCTTCGCGACCTTCAACACCCCCTGGGCCCGGGGACCACGGGAAGACGCTGGACAGCACTTCATAGACGTCAGACGGGGGCGGTCTGAATCGTCCGATGTCTGAGCGGCGGCTGTGGCTTCTTTAATTCTCCTTGGGAAGTTTTCTCTTGTACGGCGTACAGTCAGTACCTTACAGTGCTTTTTCATGTTCCTGCATTTACCTTGTGTGTCTTGGGTTTTCCTCTTGCTCTTATTTCCTCTCCTATCTGTCCCAGACCCTTATATGCTGATATACTCCTTAAAACGGGGCCCTTCTGGAAAGTGGGTGCGGGAACTACTGCATTATCTTACCCGGCCCCGTGGTGGCTGTGTCCATGTCCATGTCCTTGTCTTTTTTAGACTCTCAGCCGCAGGGAGAAAAGCGAAGGAGAGAGAAAAATGAATTTCATTACGTCGATCGTGGTGTGTGCGTCAACTGAAGATTTCTCGCTAGGAGGTTTCCTGTTCAAGTATAATGTGTCTGCGTGCGCTTTCTCAAGGGCACGATCATCCTCGACCTCAACCTTAATCTTATAGCACGGAATACCGACTGTACGCATTACATGTATTATAAACGAGTTTTTCTGTCGATCACATCTGCAGCAAGAAGCGTTGCAACAAACCCACGGGATGGAAATGGGAGAAGCCATCGATCACTGCCTCATTCTCTCTCTTCTCCGGTCCCTCCAGGTCATGTACCGCGGCCCCCATGTGTCGCTTCAAGAAGCTGTGGAGGTCAAGGGCTTGGTCGGACGCGCCGATTATCGAGGTGGATATGCTTATTTTGTTATTACGGTACTGTACCTTATTGTTGATTCATTTCAGAATTTCTCTCTCTTTTTCTTTTTCTTTTTCCCTCCCAGCTAGCGGGCAGAATAACATCATATCCCACCAAACAATAAATGAATGCGAGCGCCTCCCTCGCCGGTGGGCTTTGGTGGTGGAGGGCATCTCCTTGACGCCATGAACAAGCGGGCTGGATGAGCGCTTTGAAGTTGGATGGTGCTCGATTCGTCCAGTGCTAGAACCTTATGCATGTGATCTGGTGGCGGGTTGGGATGGATGGAGGTCAGCGCAGATCCTGGCCGGGGGATATCGTGTCATGTCGAGGACTGATTAGGGAGTGTAGTGCGAGGGTATCGATACGTTACGGTCTGATACCAATATCATTCTGTACGAGTACTGTACTCACAGTACTGTCGAGTCCCTCAGTCTCTTCGGGTCTTTCATTCTGTTCCCTTTCCTTCTTCATCGTTTTATTTTTATTTTTATTTTTATCTTCACGGCTGTAAGTATTCTACTCTATCTACCGTCGTATGATTCACGGCGGCTAGTTCGTTGGTTCGTCTTCTTAGACCGGCGGTTCGAGGGCATGACCGAGGCGACGGCGATAGTTTCTCCTAATCCATTGGCACGGACGGGATACCTCCTAGTCGCCGTTCATTACTCGTTCCATACGAAATACGGTACATGTACCATCCAAAAAATATGGTGCAGCTGCACACTGCAGCAAGATCTCCGAGGCTCTGCGCGGCGAAGGCGACGGCGAGTGTCAAACTGTCAAACTGTCAACTGTCCACCGGGGCGGCGCCCATGCGCGACAGCCATCCTGCTGTCACGCTGACCGTACATGACAATCTGATGGTATCGCATCGAGTAATACCGTGCAGTATACCTGTACTGTGCTGTACTACACGTACTTCTGTCTTGTTATTGCAATGACTCGCCTCTTCGGCTTCATCCTCCCTACCCCTCCAGCTTCCCTATTCAGCAATACTACTATATCCGACTTCAGCTCTGCCCGTCCAGCTCAGTCAGTCCCTCTCCCAGCCGAAATCACTGGATCGACTCGGGTATCTCAGTTGGTGTGGTGCTGTCCAGTCCTTTGTCCCTCAGCCCTGGTCTGGTGGCGCTGGCGCACATCCCCCAGCTGTCCTGACAAACGTACAGTAGCTCGTGCTGGTGGGGGGGCCGCCACTGGGACGACATCGGGCCATATCTGAACTATATCTGGGCTATAGTATATCTGGGCGTCGCAGAGGGCCCATGAGACCGTCTCGTTGGCGCTGCAGCATGCCGAACACATCACCATCCATACCCCATCATTCCCCATCAATCCTTCGCATCCCTCCGTTCGACTGGCCCAGCTCGGCCAGGCTAGAACCACCGCGGCCAGACAGATAGAGATATCTGGCGGCGTCCCGCGCAGTTCAGTACCACGTTGACAAGACTAAGGCTCCTGTACGCAAGCCTCCGTGACTACTAAGAAACACTCATTGATACCTTCAACTCTTTTCTCGTCACTTTTTCCATCTGGCCTCCATCTTCTCTCCGGGAACTCTGCACAAGACATTTCGCTCCGGATAAACTCTCTGCTGACCGCCGTCGCCATCAGTGTCATAACCTTACTCCAGCTGCGCCCCTCTCTGACAGTCCAGTACCGTACAGGACTTCCCGGCCCCCTGGCCGCTCTCAAACAACCCCGCGCACTGGGCCCTCGTTCGGATGTCGACATCACGATTGCACCCCACGCTGCTGCACTTGTCTTGATGGCGATAGCCTCATGATGGCGCCCATATCGCGAAAACGCTCTCTGGCGGACATGCAGCTGACCGAGAGTACCGTAGCCGTCGAGTATAGCGACGAGGACTACACTCGCGAGGTGCTCCAGCTCGAAAACGGAGTGACCGAAGTGCTGTTCGACGACGGCCTTGCGCAAGAGGCAGAGAAACTGGGCATAACTATATCGAGGCCACCGACGCCGAAACTCGATCAGCATGCCGCCCACGATTCCATTTGCGAATCTTCCACCACGATCTTATCGCACCATGTGAGGACAGCGTCGTCGGGGTCGCAAGACAGTGTCTCGACCGGAATGACCTCGAGATCCGGGAATGAGCTATTCGACGGAGGTGTCTCGATGCAGGCGAGGAAACGACCAAATTCACGGCGGAGCTTATCATTTACGGAATATGAGAAGTACCTGGTGCAGCATGACGAGCAAAATGTGGTTAAATCGGGGATACCATCCACTCCATTGCCTCCAGAACCAGCACCATCAATGTTCTCGGTCTCAACCAGGAAATCTTATATCAGTTTTAAAAATGGATTTAAAACCAAATTCAAGTTGCGAAAAAGCAAATCTACCCAGGAACACTTAAAGTGAGTAGTCTGGAGTTATGGTTAAGGCTAAATCTGACCTCTTGGTAGCTCTTGCATCTGCTGTCGGGATGATTTCAAGAAGAGCAAGGCATTACAGACGCTTCCGTGCAGTCACAGTTATTGCGACTCTTGTCTACGAATCCTCATCACCCAAGCCTCGAACGATGAATCGAAGATGCCCCCACGATGTTGCACAAGGGCGATACCAGGTTCAATCATTAAATCAGTCTTGACAAAGGATGAGCAGAGCCTATTTATGAAAAGTGTTCTTCAATTTAGCACACCATGGGAATGTCGGATATTTTGCTCAAATCCCGCGTGTGGAGAATTCATCCCAAAACGAGGAAAGCTTGATCCAAAACATCCCTTTGAGGTGATTTGTCGGAAATGCAGAACGAGGGCATGTTCGATTTGTAAACGGGCCGCCCACGCATTCGGACAAGACTGCCCTGCGGACTGGGAACTTGATGCCGTATTACAGATGGGGGAGAAGTCTGGATGGAGACGTTGCTACAAGTGCCGGACACTAGTTGAGCTAACGCAAGGGTGCAGTCATATTACTTGTAGATGCAAAGCACAATTTTGCTACATCTGTGGTGCGGTATGGGATCCGGTCGTTGGCTGCCCAAACTATTGCAATGGTGAAGAGGAATTGGAACGTCGACGACTTGAGGAAGAGGCAAGAATTGCTGAAGAAGAAGCTGAGAAAGCGGCCAAGGAAGAAGCCGAGAAAATGGAAGCTGCGGAAAAACTTGCAGCTGAGAAACGTACTGCCGAAAGCGAGGAGTTGAATGGTTTACGGGCTCGCCAGATCAATGAACGAGATCGATTTTGTGCATATGAACGGAAGATGAAATGGGTTATGTGGACTCGCCACGGTCAATCAAAACTCGATATTCTGGATAGATATGGGGAGCTCCAGACAAAAATGAAAGAACGGCATATTCGAACTGCTACTCACCTCGAAGACCGCCAGGTCGGTGCCGAGATGGAACTCCGAGCCAGTTTGAAGCAAGCAGAGAGAAGCGTGCAAATCCGACTTCGACATATGGAGGCCTACTGCGATGGTCTAGGTCGCACAGCCAACGGTGCTAATCCAGCACGCATCGTCACAGAACGAGATCTCCGCGAACTCGGTCAACAATACAACGTCCGTGACGACATGGAGCGTCTCCATCAATCCAAAATCAACGTTATGCGCGACAAACAGGCGAAGCAAATGGAGCAACTGCTGGTGAGGCAGGACGAGGAATTGTGTAAGTTGGCGAATAAGCAGGGCGAGGAGCTAGATTCGCTGGAGGAGAGTTTTGGAGCTGAGGAGGAGGCTTTTCTCAAGGTCTTTGAGGAGAGGAGGGAGAGGCTGAGGCGTCGGTGGAGGGTGGGCGAGCAGGTCGAGAGAGGAAGGCTAGAGGTCCTTAAGGGGAGCAGATTCGCCGAGATGAAACCTTTGGATTGGCCGACTTTGGGAGGGAGGGAGGAGGCTCTGGAGGCCGTTACAGAGTAGCCCGGCCTCGATTGAACGAATTTCCCTGGCCTGTACGAATAGCGACCGCCATATGCTCAGGAGGATGGTCTGCCGTTTCGGCAAAGCATGATTTTTACGAATCTTTACGACACACATATCAATAGATGAAAGGGGCATGAAGACGGGCAGAGCGCCAGAATCCTGGATCATCTCGCCCTTCATAGAAATCTGCTCGACTTTCTCTTATATCGCGAACGCGACACCTCCGAACACTATCTCTTTCCTATGTTTTTACTTTTTGACTCTTTTTGATTAGCATTTTTCGATTTGCGGTCTTCTCTCCATCTGGGGGCTGGTCTGATATTTAGCATGGCGTACCGGATAGCGCATGATTTCATTTTGAAGAACTGGATACTAGCGAGTCTGCATTTTATATTTATATATTTCTTTTGTCTACTGGTAATCTGTGGAGTTAAAGACAAGACAGGTCGTCAAATGGTAGCGATAGTGATGGAAGCACGAGCTGAGACATGATGGGTGATGTCGTGGATGAGAAGAGGGGATGAGAAAGCCAGACAAGTTTAAGTTGTCGGTCTGGATAGTTGAGTGGACAATAGACAGTGGATATATATACCCCTCCACACACGGTACGGCTACCATACCGCGATCCAGCATATCGTGTACGCGAAGTACACTTTCATACACAGTACATATATACAGACAATTTCTGGTTTTCTTAAATCTATCTATTTATCTATATATATATTCATCCACCTTCCAACCAGATACAATACATACCACGCAAGCTATCGCTGTCCTTCTCCCTACTAACCTCTTTCACCAAAATCAAGAAATCCCGGTATATCTGTGTCATATACATATTACTGTAGAGTAGCAATGTGAAGAAAATGTCTGTCGCGGAAACCCAGTGGTCGCCACCGCGGCCGCATGCCCGCTCCATGTAAAGGCGGGCAATAAGGGGGGGCCGTTTACAATCTCACACTAACTCTAAATCCGACCCACAGCAGAAAAGAGGGTCTCCAGAGGGAGATCTCTTGGACATGCTAAGGCTAAGGTTAACCGCTCTAGCGATTCGATTTTCGGGACAGGGACATATGCGCGAGTGTATGAAGCGTTGTTCGGAAATACCTAGTAAAAACTATTTTCAAACTGGAAAATGCAACGTCATCAAAATGGGGGTCAAAAATATTTTCTTACAGCTTCTTCAGCTGGAAACGACGGAACTTTGTGGTGGCTATGGATGCCGATTAGGATTCTTCAAGGTGGGGGGCAATTTTGTATGCTTCTCTCCTCCTGTCTGGATATCTCGTCTCCACGTAAAGGTTAGTAAGAGGTGTAACATAAAAAATGAATTTCCTTCTTCCTGTAGTGCAGACGACAGCAGAACTTCCGAGGGGTTGATTTATTGCCAAAAACGTTGACTCGGTTCCCCTTACTTATCTTCAGGACGCGCCGGAATCGGTAAAGGGAACCGACCTCGACCTCGGGTTCGACCGATTGGTAGCCTAGTGGCTGACTGACTGTCGACCAAAACTCCCGAACAGAAACAAATATTTCCTGGACTGGTCCAGAAGTCTTATCCTTGCCGTACGGTACTGTACTGTATGTACGCCCCAGCCCTGTTATCTTATCGTGCGGTATCGGAAAGTGGCTTGGGATTCATGTAACGTGTACTCAGTACTCATGTATATAAGATCCTGAAGGATTCTCCCAGCTTGACCACAAATTTCCCAACTCGATCGGCCTCATTACAGTTTTCGATTCACACTTGCACTGCATGCCAGCAGGTGACACACGATTTTCGTTGATATTTCGGAAACCTCATTTATTGTGAAAAATAATTAGCTGCGCCATATCCAGTATCTCGTCGTCACAAAATAAAAGTTGAATAGTCAAAATTTTGACCAAGAAGCTTTCTGATTGGAGAAACCCCAGCTCGCTTCAAACCGGAGGAAGTTCGGAATCCGATTTTGCATCACGTGACTCCGAATCCCGAGTCTCGCCTGACAGTTATTGTTGTAGAAGAGATATAAAACTTGGACTTGGGCCCTTCTTCTTTTTCCCAAAGAAAAGTAGGATCATATTCAAAAACCAATACTTCGAAATAAAAAGTCAAAGAAAAACACTCAAAGGGCTTTGATCTGGGAAGAAGAAGAAAAAATATTTTTTACTATATCATGGCACACAGCAAATCCACACGAAAGGGCGACGGAAGTGAACACAGCAAGAAAGCAGCGGCGCCGTTGAAAAAATTCTGGAAGTCGATATCGTCGGGATGGGTGGTAGAATATCCACAGGGGTCGGAGCCAAGAGATTTCTTCGACAGAACGAGGGAGAATAGGACGTTCGGCTTTAGTAGGGTGGATATCGATGCCGAAGTGGAGGAGGAGAGCGACGCAGATAAGATTTTCAGGTGGAGGGAGGAGATGAGTGAGATGGCAACCCTTAATGAAAAGGTTCAGTGATCGAATATCTTCAGAGAGAGAAATGCGGCTACTGGAGTGAGCCGGATAGGAGGCAATACACTTACTGCCTCGGGAGAGAGGTGACCTTGTGGCTCGTCGCCGAGTGTCGGGGTTGGATGGTTGCATACGGTAGAATGACGAGTGATATATTATTGGCATCAAGATACAAGAAGATGTAAGAGGCAAAGTTGGGTCGAATTATGCGGGAATGGTCGGATGGTTTTGGATTTTTGGGCGTATCGAACTATTCTCCACCTCCGGTATGGTTGTTTATCGGTTTATACACAAACTTTAATTTGATAGTAAGGAGTTATTTGGCTGGCGAAGGGCTAGGGACATGGAATATCATTGCAGGGCGTATATTTTGGAACTCACCTTACCCACATTATAGAGGAATCTTATTATGTTTATTAGCGAGGGCCTCAATCTGCGAATTCGTCATTACAGTATTAGCACTTAAAAACTTGAAAATTAACCCCGTGTTGAAGTACCCTGGTCATCCTTTTTACTTCTGGCCTTCCTTCGGAGAGTCTTTTCCCCCGCCGTCTCTCCTAGTCTTCGCGCCCTCCTTCAGTTTTTCCCACCTCTCCCGATATCTCGCCACAACATTCTTCAACTTCTCATTGTCCTTATCAAGTCTCTCAATCTCCTTCGTACTCAGGGACAAATGCTCTTCTAGCTCCAAGACTCTCCGCTTCAGTGCTTCATCGCCTCCGCGACTGGATATCTGGTCTCTTGCAGGGCTCATAGGTCGCATCAATCTCATACTCTCCTGTAACGCCATGCTGCTTTGTTGTGCTGACATTTCGAACGCGTGAAGTCTCTTGCTCAATTTGTCAATACAGTCTTTCAAACTCTGGTTTTCCATATCTAATTCCTCAAGCTTATTTTCCAGCCCCCGACTGCTCCCCTTTCTGCTAAGCCCTTTTCGTGATGAGTTTGGGGAAACGGGCATCGGAGTCTCCCTTGCATCAACGAAGTCATCTTCTTCGGGATCCACAAAAAGGTCAGGATTTTCACTATGCATTGAAGCAGCCATTCTGCGTCTTTCCTTTTGGTCAAAGGACAAAATTTGTGCATACGAAACAGTGTGACCTGCAGTGGGCACTACGTAAAATGAGTCATTGCCAGAGTGGCCATCCCGAGTTGAGGCTCGAAGTGCGGCTCGGGAGATATATTTTGTAAGATCTGGGTCTGAGCCGGTCCTTTCCTGGCTGGTTAATGTGCGTCTCTTGCTTGGAACTGGTTCAGGAGCAGGTGTAGCAGGAGCTTCTTCTGAAATCAGAGGAAGGCCGGTGAATGCAAGAGGAGCAGACAGTTTGGAAAGAATATTCTCGAAAGTGTTGTAAAACCTCGAAAAGCCTTCGTCATTGGTAGAAACCGGATCGGTAATAGTGACTGACTTAGATGATGTTCCTTGGGTGTCTGGTTTTCTTTGACCACTTTGAACGGGTGGCGCCCAACTCGGTTGGGCATGCTCGGGAATGCTAAGAACTCTAGGCTTTTTCCCATCTCTTCGGGGAAGCGCTTCTAAACTTCCAGGAGCTTGCTGTGTCGACACACTCGGCGACAAAGGTTGACGAGTGTAATTTGCGCGTATACCTCTCGCTGAAGCTAGATTACTGGCAATCGACGAGCTAAGATCACGAGGTGGTAGACGTCGTGGGTGTTGTAAACTCGGAGGATGTCTGAGGGGAGACGAAGATCGGGGCCCAAGGTCTGATTTAGAAGCACGTAACTCTGCCACGGCGGCAGATGTAGAAAGAGGCTTCTCCGTAACGGCTTGTATTTCCGGCTCTACAGATGTTGCGGCAGGAGGGTTTTCGGACGGGTATCGAAGGAGCTCTGACAGTCTCTGGTGATGCTGTTCCAAGAGCCTCAAGGTCCTCAAAGCCTCTGCGCTGGCTGTTCCAGACGCAGCGTTTGCAAATTCTCCTGCGGCGAGAGCATGTTCATTGATTGCCACTGTCGTATCGGAGCTTTGAGTTGCAACGGAGGCAGCCCGGGCATGATCGTGAGCCTAGGCACCTGGTTAGCAAACACTTGCCCCTC
Source organism: Haplographium delicatum (assembly GCA_037952705.1). NCBI lineage: Eukaryota > Fungi > Ascomycota > Leotiomycetes > Helotiales > Hyaloscyphaceae > Haplographium > Haplographium delicatum. The sequence goes on from JAPZPC010000010.1 coordinate 204,831, forward strand.
CCCTGCACCGGTCGGCATACCAATATTAACGGCGAAGACTCCATGGCGGAGATCAGTAAGCTCACAAGATTTTCGCAGATTCCTGGACCATAACTGTCGTGATAAGATAGCGTTGTCGAAACAAAAATGTCCGAGTTTGAGATTGTCTCGTCAGAAGCTGGGTAGAGGCGGTTGAAACCGACTGCGGAGTTTTAGTCGGTGTTGGAGCCTCAGGACCAAACGTGGGGCAGCGTTCATTTCTTAGTGGTCCAATCATGTGGCAGCTCCAGGCTTCTAAGTGAGGTCCGTCATCCAATCCCGATGGGGAAAGAACGCTTTGGTGCGGAGGGTGATAGGAAACGGCGAAAACCCCATGCCCGTTCGTCCATCATACATACTACTAACTACTAACTACTTTACTCTACTACCTGCCCCATCTGCGAGCTACTTTGAACACAAATCAAACCGCACGCCGTAAGGATCTGCCAGCTTGTTCAGAGCAAAGAGTCCTCCACTGTTCAGCCCCGAACTTCTACGGAGCATACATACAGCTACAGTAGCTCTAAACTTACGATCTTTCCCCGGAGTTGTGATTCCAGCAGGTCCCAGGCTGCAAACATCGAACCCATCGACCTTCAACGATAGCGACACTCGATAATCACGACCCCCTTATCCTATCCCCTTCAATTTCTTTGGTGCTCTCGACTGGAACCAGATGAAGGCCGGCTGCGTTCATCGTTAATCCTCGAACTCGGGCTTATCGCCTTCAGAGCCTCGACCGAATGTCTTTTACACTGACGGAGCGGGGAGAGTCGCCAAACCGGCTATCCCAGATTTTCAAGACACGAAGCCGCGATAAGAAGGGCAGAGATTCAGAAGGGAATTCATTAAAGAGTCTTGACAGTGAAAGCCATGGAAGTCCCGTGGATCTCACAGATATGAAGGGGCGCGGAACAGATGATGACGACGGAGAGCGCAATGGGCTCAAAAAGCTTGTGTCAAAAGGAATTGGTTCCAGGCGCCGGCAGAAGAAGCAAGAAAGAGAAGACTTGCGCGCAAGTGAGGAGGTAGCTCGAGGGAGGAGTGTCGCAGAACGAGGTACTTTGGAGAACGATGCTAGACGACCCGTATATGGTTCAGGAGATGGCAGTAGTTTGATTACTGTCGATTCCGACACTGAGTCGTAAGTTTATCTTCATTTTCGTTGATCCTTTCGTTGTACAGATTGCACGGCGTACAGTAAGATTCCTACCGGTATCACTCAGCTCAGACCGAGAAGGCTGGACTTTGACTAGCCACAGCTGAAGCGAGGGCTTGGAATTCTCCATCGCAGGCTGCCCCTTACGACATCAATTGCATGTTTTCAGAATCAGCTTGCGGCTTGCCAACTGTTATCTTTACCCGGATTTATATCGTTTATTTGTTTCATATACACAGCGCTCCCTTTGTATTAGGCGTGGCTTCTTTCCCCGACCTTCGGGATAATTACGTGTTCCCTGTATGTTCTAACCCAAGTATTCAACCTCCAGACCTGTCGAAACACCTTCGCTGTCGACAAATCCATCGCACATTGGATACCTCACGACATCATCGCCTCTTGTTCATTCCGCCACTCTCCCAGAAGCAACACTGGCGGAGACGCAAACAGACGGGGCGTCGACTCCTCGAGCAGCAACATTCCCTCTCAAGGTCGAAGCCCTGGCTCCCTCAGACTCAGTTCCGTCACCCTCTGACAACAACCTTCGAGCTCCTGTGAACGGGTCTCAGAAGAGATCTCCCTCACCCGTTGGCAGATTAAGAGAGGCCTTCAAACCCAAACGGGGACCAAGTCCGAATACAAGTCCTGAGCGCAAAGCGGGAAGTGGAGGGGTCGGAATACTGTTGCAGGAGAAAAGCACTTTGGCAGACAGCCGGCGTGGGAGCGTTGCATCCAGGATTGGATCTATATTCCCAGATAGACAGTCATCTTCCCAGCCATCCTCTGGAGTGTCTTCTCCAGAGCGGCCGAAAACTGCGAAGGTTCTGCCGATTGAAACGAATGCAGCACCCCAAACGCCCCCCTCTAGTGACAATACTGCGCCAATAATTGTGAATACCCCTCCGACTCCAACAGAATCTAGCACTCCACGCTTCGCTTCTATTCGTGATCGAGGTACCTCGGAGCCTACTCCAAATTCTGAAATCATCACGTCCCCTTCGGGGAACATGATCTCACACCGACGAATAAGATCAGGATCAGCTACGTTAGTACCAAGTAAATTATCTAATATAACATCTGCGCCTTTGACACCTACTCCTGAAAACGGTGCTACCACTCCAGGATCAGGAGGCTTTTTTTCAACTGTATTTTCTGCGGCGCAAAACGCCGCGAACACTTTGAGCAACAGTATTACCAATACCACAGTGGCGCCTGGCTCAAATCGAACTAAGAGTGGGACACAGGATCTGAAAGAAGTGGAAGTGGATAATCCCGTGGTCGAAACTTTGGGAGAGAATATCAACCCTGATAATTCTATAGAAGAAAAGGAGCTAGCTGTAAAGACCTTAGGGATGGGGGACCTGAGTTTAAGTCAGCTCGGCATATCTGAGAATAGCAGTGGCACAAACACCCCCACTGTCACCAGATTTCCTGAAGAATCAAGAGGAAGAAGTGAATCGACAAAAGAGGACTCGCGGGCTCGGGCTACCACTCCAGCTCCAATCCAAGTCTCTATTCCGACAAAGGACAGCACTACTGAGCTTGCAACAGCCTCAACCGTTGATGATATTCTTGTCAGACCTCGCTCAGTATATGAGCCGTCTGTGGGTGGCGGTGAACGAACTCCACCGAATGGAAGTGTGTTTGAAGGAAAAAGTGGTATTCAACGGAGTGGTAGTATTAGAAGCGCAATAGGCCATCGCCGGAAAAGAGGTAGTTCAGCGACTATTGGTACCGGTACTACCATCGGAGCTGCGATTGCTGCGGCGAACGCCTCAGTGGCCCACCCAACCTCGGGAACACCAAAAATCACAGGTTTTGCTGTTGCAAGTAAGAAGAGAAATCGAGATTTCCATAACCTCTTCAAAAGCGTGCCAGAAGATGATTATCTTATTGAAGATTATAGCTGTGCTTTGCAGAGAGAAATCCTTGCTCATGGCCGACTCTATGTCTCAGAAGGCCATCTATGTTTCAGCAGTAATATCTTTGGTTGGGTTACCACGTTAGTTATGAGCTTTGATGAGATTGTTTCTGTCGAAAAGCGAAGCACCGCTTTGGTTTTCAAAAATGGGCTCATGATTTCCACGCTACATGCTAAGAATATCTTCGCGAGCTTTACAAGTCGCGATTCAACATATGATTTGATCGTTGGTATTTGGAAACTCGGTCACCCTAGTCTACGAAGTTCTTTAAATGGTGTACGGATCGATGAGACTGGAGGTGATAAAACGGAGAAAATTGATGGGGGTACTATTCCTGGAAGCCAGAGTGGATCAGAGTCTGATAGCGAGGGTGATGATGGAGACGAGATATATGATGAAGACGAGGACGATGAAGATGGCATGAGTTTCACGCAAGCTGATGGCAGTGTCGCTGAAAGTGATGGTGCAGAAAAAATTGTGAGCCGAAAACCATCTTCTGCCGTTGTTACAAATGGCGCGCCAGTGGAGAAGAATAAGGAAGAATCCCCAACGACTTCTGCCAATGATTTTCCTGGGCCAGCAACACATGCAGCAACAGATTGTACAGATCAAGATACTCATTATGCCAAAATCCTCGCCGACGAGGTTATTCAAGCACCACTTGGAAAGATATATAATCTCATGTTCGGAACTGCATCCTTAACATGGATGCGAAACTGGTTGACAGTGGACCAGAAATGTATGGAGCTAACAATGGACGACAAAAAAGGCCTCGGTTTGGATAACAAAGTTCGAACTTATTCATACATTAAGCCATTGAATGCACCTATCGGGCCTAAGCAGACGAAATGTATTTGCACGGAAACACTTGACTCTTTGGATTACGAAAAAGCCATTTCCGTCACTATCTCGACACAGACTCCCGACGTACCAAGTGGCAACGTCTTCAGTGTTAAAACGAAGTACTGTCTTTCGTGGGGAGAAGGCAACTCAACGAGATTACAAATCAATTGTACAATTGAGTGGACGGGCAAGAGTTGGTTGAAAGGTATGTTACTTGACATGAGCTGGGAGAACATTTCTTAACTTAAAATGTAGGTCCAATCGAGAAGGGTGCGAATGATGGGCAAGTCCAATATGCGAAAGACATATTAGCTTCTCTGAAGACAGCCGTATCATCTCGCCGTTCTACTATTACTGCTGCTCCGGGGAAAGGGAAGAAGAAAGGTCGCAAAAGTCGAGAATTAAAAGGTGTTAGCAAAACTACAGATGGTGCCTCGGATTCTAAACCTATTGTCGATGATTGGGGCTTATTTGAACCACTTCACGGTATTCTGGGGCCTGTGGTGAGTATCATCAAACCATTAATCACGGGCAACATCATGTACGGACTTCTAGTCGGTCTATTGGTCGCAAGCTGGTTTGGCTTTGGATTCTCAGTTAAAGGCGGCAGCGCCAATAGAGATTTGGGTATTATGAGCTATTTTGGTACACCGGAACGAATAGCTGCATATGAGGAGATTTGGAGACGAGAGGAGAGCGATCTCTGGGAATGGCTTGAGGACAGAGTAGGAATGGATCGCATTAGAGATGTAGGCAAGATGCCTATCGAGGCACAAAACATCCAGGATAAACTCAAAGATGAAAAGATGGACGAGAGAGAAATGGACGCGGCGATAAAGGTGACGGAGGAGAAATTGAGGGTTTTGAAAGCCAGTGTTGAGAAGATGAGGAATGTAGAAGTAAGGGTGAAGAAGAGTGTTGTTACAGACGAAGCCGCATAGCGAGCGGCCCGGAATTTAGCACGGCAAGCATATCAGGTGTTCGGAGTCAATTAGTGGGTTTGTTTTGGGCTTTCCACACCACACCACAACATAGCGTCACAAATACCATTTGTCTTTTCATTTTTTAACTCTGCCTGTCATAATCACGGCATACAATCCACAAGTCCCTTGACGCCTATAATCTCTCAACCTCAAATCATTCCATCCCATTCCCTGAATTCTTCCGCCCAGTAAACCCTTTAACAAAACAGCATCGCACCATTTAAGCCTCAATTGAAACGCCCATCTCTTATTCAAGCTCCAGAACATCGTGCACCTATCTGTACACGCATCCAAAATTACACTCGAGTAATCTCAGCTTTAGGGACGTTTGCATACAATCATAAATTACAACTCCGACTTTTGGTAAAAAATTTCTCCCTCTCTTCCAGCTCCCAATCGCAAAGAAAGTTAACACTCTGTGTAAAACACAAGAATCTCTCTAGTTAATCTGTGAAGCAAAGACCCTGGTTATTATGACCATTGTATCTCACGCCATATTTTCGTCTTATGAAAGAACTCTCGAAAAGATCGTGTGTATCTTTTATATCTGGCATAGAAGGTTGTATCTGAGAAATTTCCAGCGGAGACGGGTGTGGCACATCGCTCGGATCTCGCGACATCCCCGCTAAAGAAAAGGAGTCCAAGATGTCACAGAAATCGAAGACAATAGAAGATGTCTCTAGGGGGAGACGTACCATTCGGGCTTGGAGGCCTTCAATATGGTGGATGAGTTGATCTTTTAGGTCTGGTCGAAGATATCCTCTTTCAGATAAATATTGACGAGCGGTAAGTAGGTCGCCAAGACACCTATGAAGCTTAGATAGAGTGAAATTATTGGTGAGATAATTGCTACGTTGTACGTATATGAATGCCTTAAACTGAGCGAAGATATTGCCGTCAAGTGTTGAGACCTTGCTAAAAATTTCAGACCATAAAGGATCTAGAGCCTCGAGATGGCAGAAAATTTGATCGGCCTCCACAGATAATATGCCTCCCAGCGAAGCAAACTCATGAAGCATCATAATATAAATTCCATTAGAGTCTCCGAGGCCCCTGATATTTTCTATCCTTTGGGAGAGTATGCGTTTTATTCGGAATATTGATGGCCGTACTTCAAGCGATTCAGGGAAGATAGAGGACAGTCTATAATTTGTGGAGCTTAGCTTTGCATCAATCCAGAGATCAAGGTGGTGATGGAGATATTTACTGCATGCCCGAGCCAGCAATTCGTAGGCTTCAGAAGAGCGGTTCAAAGCAATCAGTACGTTCGCAAGGGATAGCTGGCATTGCAGCATATGATCAAACTTTCCCAATTTCTCGTAACCCTCGATAGCAACGCCATAAAGCGCCTCGGCGCGATGCAGTATATCTGGATAGAGGACTTCTAGATCTGCAAGTAACACACATATCCGCACCACCACTTCGGTCGTCGGCGGGAACTCGTTGCGAAGCAACGTCAGCACTTCGTGGTATAGAAGGAAGACGTCAGAGTATTCCGAAGCTTGAAATATAGGCTTTTCAAGTGACTGTAGCAAGGTAGACACATATGCTCCCGGCCCCACTTCTAAAAGGTCCAAAAATTCGAAAAGGTACTCGAGGATGGTTTCTTGGTTGCAACATTTCCTTTCCAAGGCGAGAATGATGGCTCCGAGGTATTTCACTACGGCAGATCTTGTACGGCAGTTTTCAAAGTCTATTCGTGCTCCTTTGATATGATTTTCTATTAGATCTGATGCGACAGAAGGTGCTAAAATTTCGTCGTCAAGGCCAACAACAGATTCCTCATCTATGGTATGAAGCGCTCTTCCAGGACAGCTCCACAAAATTGAACTCGGCGGAATCGTGTTAATGAGCATATTTCTTTCCCCTGATTGGTTAGATGGGTCTGGGAGAAATGTTATAAGCTCTTCTTCCGGAACAATGGCTGACTCAAAGGAATGTGTTTGCTTCCCAGTTCTGGGCCCTGACAGGCCATCGGTAAGAGTTGAATGGTTCATTTGCCTGATTTTAGTATCTTGCTGATCCAATGTTGAAGTATCTTCCAGACCCATAATTGTAGAAGGAGTTTCAGGGCCTGGAGTGAGATAGGTTATATCTGCAGGTGTTTCTATGAAGTCTTTTTAATTAATCTTATGTTAAGGAAGATTTGATATCACTTACCAACTGTCGGAGACGCAACATGCATGATCTTTGTAGATTTTCTCTTCTTGAAGTTTTCAAATCTTGCAGATTTGATCTCGCTCCCGCCGTGAAAAAACATCGTCCTTTTCCCTTCGTTTCTCTCTCTCATATCACTCTTAGCAATGAGAACACACATATCTGCAGAAGAGATGTTCTTTTCAAACTTCCATCCCTTAAGTTTTTCTTTCCATTTTCGCTCACTATATATATATATCAGTGGACTTGCGACAATTGGATTTTGCTTTATAGCAGCTTACCTCGCCTTGAAATGGTGAGCGTTTTGGATGATCGTCATTGTCTCCTTAAGAGTATGATCCAAATCCATATAGACATAACGGATATGGGCTTTATATACTTCCCATTTTTGGTCATTACGTGCCTTTGTTGAAAGTTTCAATGCTTGATGGACTGTTGACATGCCGTGAACTTTAAGCATGCTGTCATCGATTCCGCAATCTGTACTACAATATCCTCTATAAGCCTTGGTTAGAACAAGGCTACGTAAGAGAAATGCCTTGACTGAATATAGAATGCACCAATTCGAATAGTTTTCGAACAAATCCAAACAGGCCAGAGTTCCGTAAAGACTGACTTCTCTAGACTAGGTGACGCCTTGATTTTATAGAGCCGAAACCAAGAAAAGAGCAAGGCTGGCAAATTTGAGAAAACAATGGTACCACGTACCACGTACACACTAACCGAACCACTAATATCGATATACAAAAGGGCATTTTTCAAGGGAGAAAGTAGGCGACCAAGCCACAGGCGGAGAGCCATTCACATTGAGCTGCAAAGGTGCAAAAACAACTTGCTTCTGAGGCATACCTTGTCAACCCCCACGAGCATTTGGATAAGAGTACGAAGGTGAAAATAATTGGAACCTATAATAGAGCCGCACGCTGCCGAGTTGAGTCGCACAGCTCCAAGCCCTAAAATTTAGAAAATTGTAAATAATGATTTCAACTTCCTATTCTGGCCCGTCTGTTCACGGGCGTCCCGGTTGGTTAAGGTTCCGACTTCTCCAGGGTCCAGGATACCAAACCTATACGATCTGACAGCGGGTTCGCAATGCAAGCAACGTATTTTAGATCCGCCAGCCGCGTGGAATTCTGGACGGATTTTAACAGCTTTGCGGGAATTTTTAAATCATTGAAAAAGGAACGAGAGACTGAAAATACCAATGCACCTTCGGCCAGCCAATAGGATGGATAGCAGGCAAAAGGAAAACTGAAAGGACTCGCGATATAAATTCAACAGCCACACACTCTAATCCATCTTGGATACTTTAATTTGAAATACTTGGTACAGGATAGTTAGATATAGGATTGGCAGGGCCGTAACAATCTGGGTGGCGCATTTGACCATCTTAGATCCCAATTTTATGAGTAATCATGGGCATCGTGTGATATGGATGAATGAAAGACATGATGAAACATGATTGTCAAATTTTGTTCGTTGTATTACTCAACTGAAGAGCAGCTAGAAAACAGGACTTCAATTGTAATCCTGAATTGAGACGAGCGCTAAATCGGATGCCTTTCGCTCCATAAAACTCCAATGCAAGCTTCAGTCGAAGCAAAATAATATCAAGACTAAAGGCAAACACCAAAATTCCAGTCTCTTATGCCTGGCATAAGGAATTTCAATTTAGAATTGGGCTCCACAACACCTATTCAGACATGACGCCTCATTAATCATTAAAAACTGAAAAAGTCCAGCTCTGTATTCTTTCCATTTCCGCCTTGGGCATCCTCCCCCACTGTTCCCTCGACCACTGCACTGCCGTCACCCAACCCCACCCCAAATGGACTCATTCCTTCTCCCATCCCCAACCATGGAGTGTTGCCACTAAGAGCACTACCGAACCCGGTAAACCCCATGGGATAATCCAGCGCATTAATATCGCTGTTAAGTGTTGGCCAAGCTGACCGCTCGTTGCGCGGTGTGATCATTACGTATCCATTCTTTTCCATATCTTCGCTTGAAGGAAAAAGAGAATTAGACGAATTAGTTGAGGGAGGTAGGTTGGATGACGATGAGGAGGCGGGAGTTTTGGCGAATTCTGAGAATTCCGATGTACTGGTGAGGCCAGGAGGAAGAGTGGATGATGAAGAGAGAGTCGTTGATGGACGTGTTGTTGACGAGCGGGAGAGTTGTCGTTTTTTGAAAATTCTGCGCTCTTCGTGGTCGTTTGAACTGCTTTCTCGACGAGCAGGAATTGTTATGCTTTCATCACGTAAGTACTTAAAATCCGGCGGTGGGGTTTTGGAGCTATTTTGAAGCTCTATCATGACAGCTTGTAGAATGGATGACATAGACGCAGCAGGTTGGAAGGTGTGTGACATATCATGCAAAGCTGAAGCAATACATTCAAGGTACTGCATGTTATTTTTTCGATCGTTAAAATTCTTTATGAACGCCAATGCAGCTACAAGTGCCGTAGCTGCCGTACCGGCGTGCTGAATTCCTGTGACGAATATCCGTCGAGTATCAAAGCGCTGGCGATGGTGCCAAAATATTCGTGATACTCTGATGGCTTGTCGTGTGCAGATCGAGCGAGACATGAAGGAGTGGTTGTCGTCGACATTCATATAAGTATCCTCTTCATGCCCGTCATCAGAGTTAGGAGGTGTAGGATCTTCGTATTTAGCCCAAGGGCGGTGGAGGAGAATGAGACTGCAGTGGTATTGTTGATGTAGGAGGAAGAAGGAAAATGGCGCTGTCTGAATATTCTCGGGTTTCCAGACCAGATTGTCTGGTAGTCTCCGGTACCAGGTTTGGAGTTGCCGGTCTAGGTTCATCACATAGAGGTATGCACTGTTGGCTTTATCAGGATCTTGACAAGTTTGAGGCCCCGAATCCCGTATTTCTGTAATTTTTGCAGCCAATTCCATCAAATCGAGAAGCTCTTCATATATTTGTGTTTCCCAACTCTTCTGAATCCCCGCAGGTTTGCAAGCCGAAAGAGAAGCAAATTGTTTCGAAAGTCGATACATCTCTAAATCCGAACTTTTGATTCCAGTTGGACGACCCAAAAATAAGGCCCAGTATCTGCAATTGTCAGCGGTGACCTATTTGTTTGGAATCCAAAACTTACTTGTCGTAAATTACACAAGCAAACAGAGTCATGTGTCGAATCTGTATTTCCTTCTCGGGAAGTCCATCATTCTGGCAGTCAAGATGGAGCCCAAGATCAAAGCACAGTCTATTGGCCATCCCTATTCAAATTAGCTCCGTTCACTTATTGGGATCCTGTAAAACCTACCAGCATACATCCATCCCGTATTATCCCTCCCAACACCGCACTCCAAATCACCTAATAATAAAAATGCTTGTACAGAAGGAATTCCTCCAGGTCTTTCCAACTCCATATCTAGCATATACTTCGCTTCTCGGTGCAAGGTACATTCTCTATCACCCAACGTAATCTTCTTCATATCCTCCCTCTCTAAATCCGCATATCTATATCCCATCGCCAAAATACTGATATGCAGAAACCCAGAATAATACTTGTTATTCGAATTCTGCATATCTTCGTGAAAGGCTTCTTTGTGGACAATATGTAAAACGCTGTTATAATACTCCCAGAATAAATCCATAAGATAGTCATGTGTTTCGATGGTAAGAGAGCGTATTATACGCTCAGTCCGGCGGACTTGTTCCGGTGATTCACGGATGTCAATAGGTGCATTGCTGTCGGCATATATATGAAAATTTGAGGCCGGGCCGAAAAATCGAAGCCTGCCACTCAGTTGATCAAAGCTTAGATGTCCACGTGTAGACAGTAACTTATGTACTAGCCCTTCTTTTTTGGGGCCATCTAATCGTGTTGGTGGATGAGTTTCAGTAATGCTGTTGGTGGATCCCATATCGCCATCAGTGGATTCGTCTTGCATACTTCGTGGAGTGGTATTCTGTTGAGAGGAAGCTTGTTGCGGTTGCTGCTGGTAAAGAGGCTGCTGTTGCAGATTTTGGTTCGAATCTGCATTTGTTTGTGAAGCTGAGACTTCAGCTCTGGTTTTTGGCGGGTAATGTGCTGGAGGGATCTCTTTTCCAGTTTCTAATAGTAATCCTTCTAATAGACTAACACGATCTGTTAAGGAAGCCATATAGGCTTTTGATATGGGTCTGAATCATTAGCACAGTACTTTTTGGAATTTGAAGGTTACTTACCGCCGCCTTTCATCATCATTTCTGATAATACATTCCGTTTTGGACCGCTTACACTGTGTACAATCTTGCTCTCCTGGAGGCACGACGCACTTATAAATTATCAGCACAGTTCCTCCCATCTCAAAAATTGGAAGCTTACACGAATCCTCCTGTCCCGACATGAGGCACAGGCAATTGACGCTCTATGTCTCGCTGCTGGTGGCTTCGTCTTCGAGTTTGTAGTCAACTGCTCTTGCGGCGAGGGCTGCTGAGCTTCACTTCCACTCTGAGAGAAGTCATTACTCCCTGGCCCAGGAGCTTCGGAGCTCGCGGCGCTCTCGGCCTGGCGCTTCATCTTCGCGTCGTGCTCAAAAAGATTATTGATTCGCATCGACATCCACACGTTTTTCTATAAACATGAACAATTGAATTAAAGTTTGAGCAGAATGTCGCCAGTTCTTGACGTGAGTAAATCTGGGGAAGCCACGGAAACAGGATGTGAGAGATAAGAACAGAAAATCCACATCTGAGGCCGACAAGAAACTAATTCCCCACCTTTCCCCAAGGCTCTAGGTAGGGGAAGGCCCAGCTCTTCTCCGTACCAACTGCGCGAACTGGCGCGGGGTGCGATGGAGATTGCTCATTATTGGACATGACGGGAACAGGACCCAACGCCCCCGCCAGGAGTGGCCTTGTACCCCATAATCGTAACCCCAGACACCAATCATCGGCCACGCCGCAATGGTTGGGATGGGACCTAAGTACGCCGGACCCTGCTTGCATGTGCCTGCGGATTAGACTAAGTTGGCAGTGCGTTGCCTTTGCCACGAGCTCTTTTCCCAGGTAGATTAACGTCCGCAAAGCTGATCCAGTTGACGCAGTCTAGCAAGGATTTCAAGGGGACTAAGTGCATGCGGCTCCTGCTGGATATTCTTCTAAGTACAGTACAGCATGGCAGTGCGAGTGAGCGCTGTGAGCATTGTGAACTGTATGAACAGTGTGTGAGGTGTGGCAATATGGACTCCCCAAATTTCCCCGGATTGCAATCCCCTGATTTAATTCTTGAAAGATGGATCTATTGGCGTCCCAGTGGAGCTGTCCCACGCAGATTTTGGGTATTGCAAGGGAGGAAGCCGAGAACCGAGCTGGAGCGAGGTAAATTGCGGGGGAAAGGGAAGGTTTGTCGTTGGCCAAATAATGTCCTCTGACCAAAATCAGTCCATAGTGGGGACGATTGCGGGTTTTGGTGGTACTTTGGTGGCGTCTGCTAAGGAACTGATAGGGCTAAGTGTTCATGTGGTTTGGTTTGGGATTTCGTCAGCGTATGTTCGGGTAGGATATCCGTCGAATGAACTGGCAGCACGTGAGAAGACCTGGCACACCCATCGCGAACTGAAATTCTTTTTTAATGCATGGGCGGTTCTAGGACAAGCCGGTCCAAGAGCCTGGGTGCATGGAACGGATATATCTATTCCAGAAGGGAATAGGTTAGGGTTGGGACTCCAAACCCACGACGCGGGGAGAGTCACGGTACCTGGCTAACCTAACCTGGAAGCCATCTTTCGCCTTCGTTTGGCACAGGACTTTGCTCGAGAAGAATCCTCAGTTGTAGAGTGCTTCGACATTACGATGTCCTAGATTTTTGCAGTCAGATTATTTGCGATAGTCCATGAGTTTTTGGTACTCCCTAACCCAAGGCCCTGTTCTATCCATTCAAGGAGTTGAAGAATCTGACTCACAGCCAGGTAACAACGCTCGGTTAAAGAAAGGGGCACAGCCTCACAAAGCCTCCTCAGCCCTCAACCCTCCCCTCCATACCTGACAATGTATGGTACACTATCATCACAACTTGTCAGTCACTTTCTCTGACTCACAGACTGTGGTGGTTGGATCCCTGCCTGCTCTTCTAAAATTCTATAAAACCCAGCACATCTCTTTCCCTTCTTGTTTCTCTCTTCTTTTTTCTCCATCTTAGTGCAAGGGTAATACACATAGCAGTGAGAACTTCGTTCGAGCTTGTGTTTTTGCTAGTTGAAAACTATACCTTGACCACTCTTGCCATTCCAACGTGAAAAGCAGGGAATATTTGGACTCACAAATGCTGCTTTCTGTAACAGAGAGAAGACATAAGTTTTCATTGCATTTTCTTCTCTCACAATGGAGGGGAGGAGCGTGAAGAAGGCTCTTTTCAGAATCAATCAGAATAAAAAAGTGCCATGATCCCTCTCTCATTTCTTGAACTAAAGAGAGAGAAACGGGACGGTTAAAAATATTGAAGCTTAATCAACAGCTAAGAAATACAGGTAAATCTACGCACGACGACCATGCTGAAAATGCTCAAAGCCCTCCAATTCGTCTCAGCGGAACCGAATGAGATTCTAATCAACAGACCACTCATGATCACTGTTCCTCACGTATGGCGCAAGACCCGGAACGTCCCCCTTCTGGTTGGCTTTTACCTCTCCGTTACCTAGGAATGCAAAGCGGTTCTCATATCTATATCTAATATTGTAGTCTTCGAACCTCGGGTCTTTAATTGTTTTTAAGAAGTGGATTGTCTGTTTATTTTAGAGTTAGTCTTTTGTCTCCTCAGAAATTTGGGCTGAGAAAGGGCGGCTTACAGATCCAGGCCAAAGATAAATTCTGTTCTTGACCTTTCCATCCTTGAACCAACTCCTACACTCTTCCTGCCAGACGGTGGTCTTATGGAATGTATCGAAATGCGCATAGATATCATCCAAGGCTTCTTGCTTGACTTCAATTCCCCTGATAGCGTCGGATTGAATCTTGCGCATCATCTTGACCGCATATTCAACACTGGTCTCAATACTAGGAAGAAGAGTTCCGCTCGACCATGTAGCTCCGGGTCCCACAATGGTGTAAAAGTTCGGGAATCGTGGAGCTGACAATCCGAGATAGAGGTTGGGCGAACTTCCCCAGTCTTCATCCAGGGTTATGCCGTCATCATTAATCACTTTGAAAGCAGGCCGGAAAGCAACTTGGAATCCAGTTGCGCATACGATGCTGTCAAACTTGTGAATAGCACCATCGACAGTCTTAATACCTTCTGGAACCACCTTTTCAATACCACTGAATATAGGTTGAACGTTCTCCTTGACCAAGGCCTCGAGATATCCGTCACCAGGAGAAATTCTCCGGCAACCAGGCGACCACTTTGGTATAATGAATTTCTTCAACTCTTCATTGCCAGGACCGATTCTCCGATTCATCTCATTTGTAATAACTTCTCGGAACTTATTTGACATCTCGGATCCTTGTTGATACATTCCAAAGAGCGAATTGATTTCGGCTTCGATCTTCTTCCGGAATTGAAGGAGGTATTCGGGGTCTTCTGTGAACTTCTTCTTATCCTCCTCTGTAAATGTATACTGTCTCTCTCCTGCATCTTGCTCTGCTCCTTTCAAGAGTTCGTTGTTCAGGACACCTATTTTGCGCCTCGTCAGTTCCACACACATAAGCAGGGGGCAAACAAACATACCGCCGCCAAAAGGGGGAGAAATCCAAGTAGGACTTCTCATGAAGACTTCTAATTTTCCAACTTCCTTCTGCAATTGAGGCACGATCTGGACACTCGTGCTTCCCGTTCCAATAACAGCGACGGTCTTTCCAGCAAAATCGACACCGTGGTCCCACTTCGCACTGTGCATCAACGATCCCTTAAAATCATGCAACCCCTCGATATCTGGCCACTTCCAGTTGTTCAAGATTCCACTGCCATTAACCAGCACATGGCACCAGTCATTCCATCTCTCTTTGGTCTTCTGATCCTCAATCACAATATCCCACTTCCCTTCAGCCTCCACCCACCGGGCCTCAACAATCTTCTGATTCAATTTCATATATTTCTCACTGCCATGTCTCTTGGCAAATCCTTCGAAATATTTCTGAATTTCAGGTCCGTACGCATAATAATGACTCCAGTTTGGATTCGGGTCCCAGGAAAAGGTATAGAGGTGCGAAGGGATATCGCATGCTACTCCCGGGTAGGTGTTCTCGTACCAAGTTCCGCCAAAATGAGAGTTCTTCTCAAACAAGGTGAGTTCCCAAGACCCAGGCTCGAGCATCCGCTCCATCTTGTAGGCAAGACATAATCCGGTAGCTCCAGCGCCGACTGATGCAACACGAATTTTGGATACTTTAGAATGATATTGCGGGAGGATGTTATATGTGGAAGTTTTGGACGTGGAGGCGTAAGGGATGCCATCACCATTGACTCCATTCACCCCGTTAGGGTCAGGTAGAGCGGAGGGCGCCATGTTTCATAAATTTTCCCGTCCTCTCTCTGTATGCTCTGGCTTCTTTCACTCCTAGCACTGCTAGGTCAAGTAGAAAATAGTCTGGAAGAGAAAAGTTAAGGAATCAGAGGAGAAAACTTCAAGCAAGCCAGTAGATAAACAATGAAGGTTCTTACACATCGGTAAAAAACTTAGTTTAGGACTTATTACTATCAATCCACTCCTATTCCAGGCACTGCCCAGATCATACCTACGGAATTAACACCTTGGAAAAAATAGCCGGAAACTTATATCCAAGCCCAAAGTGATCCGATCTCGTGGTATTTTTATGCACCTTAGATCCTATAGAGTGTGCCGCAGAAAGTGATCCGCTGCTATCTCAGCATACTGTCGGCACTTAGTGTTCGGGACCAGCCCGTTCTTGGTTTGAAAGAGCTTCTAGGCCTTCCAGCCATACTAGGAGGTATTATCCGGTGGCGGAATATTGGAGGAAAGGATTGCGCTCACCATAGATGTGAGGTGAAGGGATGTTGAATTGAGGGGAAGTGTAGATGGGGTTATGGATAACGATATCCGGGCAGGAAGACGGAAGTGGAGAAGCGAAGCGATAAGGGGCGCGGGGCCCGTATCACGTGATTAATGGGCTCACTCGATGAAGTGAGATAGCCTTCCGAACTCCGTGGTTATTCGGGATAAAAGTGAAGTTTTTAGGGATGTAGCACAATGTGATATTTTTAGCGAGAAGATCATTTAGAGAGGTATGAAGGGATATGTGGGGTGTAGAGGATGCTGTAATGACAAAAGCAGGCAATATTAAATATTTAAACCTCATATCTAGATATTGTGTTGACTTCATGACAGATTAAATTGCGTTTAAAATCTTGCTTTAGATTCCTTTTCAAGAATCTTTGCGTCAGCCTTACTCCATTCCTTCATCGTCTTCCTCTGAATCTTCCCACTCGCCAACTTTGGCACTTCCTCAACAAAGGTCACTCCTCCTACCAGCCACTTATGTTTGGCCACCCTACTCTTTATCCACTCTTGAATCTCAACCGGGGTGATTTTTCCTTTTGCAGCGTCTTGAATAGCCACATAAGCTCTCGGCCATTCTTCACTGTGTAATGTGATACCCACGACTGCCGCGTCGGCGATATGTTCGTGTTCAAGGAGGACGGCTTCAAGTTCTGCGGGTGCCACCTGAAGGGCATTAACTTTTATGAGTTCCTGTTTGATGATGTTAATGTATATTCAAATTAAAAATTATTTGAAGAAAGGCAAGGAACAAACCTTCTTCCGATCTACAATCCAGAAGTATCCCTTGTCATTACGGACAGCCACATCCCCAGTCCTTAGCCACTTATCTTCACTAATACTCTCCTTTGTCGCTAATTCGTTTTTCCAATATCTCAAGCACACTTGCGGGCCGCGGATATACATCTCACCTGGCTCTCCTGCGGCAACTTCCTTACCATCATCATCCATCAACATACACTCCGTGTTCGGATCTAGTTGTCCTACACTGCCAGAATCATCATTAACTCCGCCAGGGACATGAATTGCGCCACATGTGACCTCAGTCATTCCCCAACCCTGATTTACTTGCATATTGAACCTATGAGAGACATCATTTTGTAGTTCTTTTGAGAGTGGGGCTGCACCACATAGAACGTCAGTTACGCTGCTAATATCGTATTTTGCTGTCTCGGGTCTCTTGCTTAACATAACCAAAATCGGAGGCGCAACTTGAAGATGTGTGATTTTGAAGTCTTGAATTCCTTTTAAGAAATCACTATAGACGAATTGTTGCATGACATATACGGGGACATTGAGCTTAATGGCCATTAAAATAGTGTAGAGTTGGCCGTAGGCGTGGTACAATGGCAGGAAACCAATCCAGCGCTCTGGTGGGCGGGTATCCTTCGTGAACGGTTTATGAAGGTATTTCATGAAGATTGTTTGTTCGATATTGGCAATTAGATTGTAATGGCTAACACAGACACCTTTAGGAAGGCCTGTGGTACCAGAAGAGTAGTTGATTGTTGCTACAGTCTCCATGGATTCTTTGGGGCTAAGCTTTGGCCAAGAATACTTTTCGCCTTCGGAGGGAGCCCCGATCATAAATCTCCAATCTTTCACACCATCCAATGTGGGATTTTCTTTATCCGAAAATTGGAATATCTTGTCCGTCGATAACCCGGCTTTCTTTGCGGCTCCAACTGCAGTCTTCACCATAGTTGGATGTGCCAAGATAATTTGAGCTCCAGTATTCTTGATTTGATGGACCATTTCTGTGATCAATTCTCAGTATAATAGTCGTCTGTGAAAAGGTTCAACTCACCTGACAACGTATAAATGGGATTAGCACCACTGAATGCATAACCAGCTCCCACAATCCCGAGATATGCTACTGGTACGAATATGTGATTTGGTGTGTATATCATTACAACATCACCCTTCTTTAATCCGCTCCTCGCTAACCCAAAAGACAGTCTCTTGACCCATTGCAGCAATTGGGCGGGGGATAAAGACAAGTTCGTATCTTTTGAGTCTATCCATAACGGCGTACTAGATGGAGTTGAATTTGGAGGAAATAAATATGTCAAAATATCGACCTTTGGGATATAAACGTCAGGAAATGGAGACGAGAAAGGCATCTTATCCAGCCAATGCAAGGGAAAAAGAGATATGAAGGAAAATGATTTTTTCAACAAGGCTACGAAGTACCGTAAACTTTACTTGTAGAGGTCGTTAATACTTACTATCCGGATCCGAGGTTGATCAATTGAGGCTACTGTACGTTGGGATACTTTGGAAAGATCCTACTGGTGGGGCGGTCTGCGGAGAACCATGGCCCGAGAAACCCGAGGCTATAGCAAAGCAGGCTGCGGAAAAGGCTGAGGCTGGAACAGAAGCCGACAGGTAATTTGAAAAACATATTTGCATTGAAATGGTATTTTTCATTCGATTCTGATACTGAAACTTCGACTTGATATTTCATCTTCAAAATGACCGACCTTCGAGACTTCGATCGCATGTTCCGCTTGGATGGTAAAGTGGCTCTGGTCACTGGCGGTGGGTGACGCTCCAACCCTGGAATTTGCACGAAACACACTGAATTCGGCGACTACAGGTTCGCGAGGACTGGGTTTTCACACCGCAACAGCATTTCTTCGTGCTGGGGCGAAAAAGGTCTTTCTGACTGCGCGCAAAGCAGGAGGGCCACAAGGAATCGACCAGGCAGTTGCGAAGCTCAATGAACTTGGCTTGAATGGCACCGCAGTTGGCATTCCAGCCAATGTGTCCACAGAAGCAGAGGTTGTGCGGTTGGTAAAGGAGATTGAGAAGAATGAGGGCAAGCTGGACATTCTTATCGCCAATGCGGGAGCCACTTGGGGATCGAAATTCGAGGATGCGCCAGATCATTCCAGCGGGAAGATTCTGGATTTGAATGTTCGTGGCGTTTTTCTTTTGGCACAGAAGTAAGTTGTTGTTTGGCAATATCCCTTTGCAATCAAACAAATTGAGCTTATGGAATAGATTTGCTCCACTACTAGAGGCATCGGGAACACCGAAAGATCCCTCGAGGATTGTCATTGTCAGTTCGACTGCTGGCATGAATGTCCCACATGTGGGTGATAATGGCACAATAATGTATTCGGTTTCAAAAGCTGCTGCTCATGTAGGCGCCGGTCTACCTCCTCTCTCGTCACCAACACTGACAAAATGCAGCATCTTGGGAGAAATCTTGCAATTGAACTTGGACCAAGAAATATTACAACAAATGTGGTTGCACCTGGGTTTTTCCCAAGTAAGCTGGCAGCTGGACTTATTGATAGATTAGGAGGTACAACAGAGCTGGAAGAGGCTAACCCGCGCAAGCGCCTGGGGGAGCCAGAAGATATAGCAGCGGTTATGGTTTATCTATGTTCGCCAGGTGGAAGTTATATGTAAGTGTAATCTTTTTACTGCTATGGCATTGTTCTGTGCTAATAAGATATAGAAATGGCGTTGATATTCCGGTTGACGGTGGCATGGTCCTGTCGGCGGGACGGCTTTCAAAATTATGATGTTAATTTTTAAATATAATTTAGCAAATGCTTTACTGAAGATTGGTGTCTTCTCTATGCTAGTGTTTAATATCTTTTTGACAAAACGTACCGGTGTCCACCTCTAGTCTCGTTCGCCGAATCTCTCTCAAAGTCGGAGGTCAGCACACCTTGAATATATAGGTCAGCATATATGCCGATTGTTCCTCGGATCCTTCTTTCCTATTGATTATTCTGACGATTCTGGATTAGCGTTTGTTCTAGTGGCCGGCTATTGAATCCACGGTGCAGGAGATGCACGGAGGCTTGGAGAATTGGGTACGATTGTGTGATTAGTGCCCGCATGGCCTGGGAAAGCATTTCCAGGCTACGTTCATGACACGCCTGGACCGGGTGTGCATTACACTAATGAATCGCAAAATCCGGGGTCGATCTGCGTTACCCCACCAAAACCCAGCAGGCTTGCTCCATGTTTGAAATATGAACTGATAAAGATATCTTGATATTTAACTGTCATCTCCTAGAATTTGAAGTTTATTGGAATCTCTAGCAATATCATATACAGAAGTTGGACTTAAAAAATGGAGGAAGTCGCGCCGAGGACTATGCTTGGAGCGGTTGGCTTCTTTCTCGCTCTTATTGTTGGCGTGGTATGTAAAGCATCTTATATCTTCAAATCATCTACTATATTAACACTCTTGAAGGGGGTTATCTATATAATCGGGCTTGTAAGTCACTTTTTAAAATATTCTGGAACCAACCTAATCAATGTTTTCCAGTCTCTCTATCGCCTTTCCCCTCTTGATCCTCTCTCCAAATTCCCTGGTCCAAAGCTAAATTCTATATCTCCCCTACCCGGGATTGCAGCCCTTCTCCGTGGGCGCATTGCCTTCGAAAATAAACTCCTACATGATAAATATGGCCCTGTAGTTCGCGTCTCCCCAACCGAACTTCATTTCAACTCTGTTCAAGCATGGGAAGACATCTATGGCCACCGACCTGGGCACCCCAACTTCCATAAAGATCCAGTTCATGTAGGGTCTGTTGAAGCCGTCGTAGGAGTCTCAACCCTCACCATGGCCGATGATGCTAATCACGCTCGCCAACGCCGTGCCCTTGCCCACTCATTCTCCCAAAAAGCATTAGTTGAGCAAGAAGACATCATTCAAGACTATGTTACTCAATTTATTGGGCATATGAAAAAAATGGGCGCCAAATCCGAAGCTTTCAACATGGTTAACTGGCTGAACTTTACCACTTTTGACATCATCGGCGATTTGGCATTCGGAGAACCTTTTGGCTGTCTTGACTCTGGAGAATTCCACTTCTGGGTTTCTTTAATTTTCGAAACTGTTAAGGCAGGGGCCCTGGAGCAGGCCACAAGGCGCTTTGCCACGGCAGGCAGCTGGTTCCAGGAATTCTTGTTGTGGTGTATCCCTGATGTAGTTCGCGAGAGAAGAAGGAATCACCTTAAGTTCTCAACAGAAAAAGTTATGCGAAGGTTGCAGAATGAAAAGACAGATCATAGAGATTTTATTTGGTATATTTTGAAGCAAAAAGAAAAGTTCGATCTGAAGCAAGACGAAATCATTGTCAATTCTGCACTGTTTATAGTTGCTGGCAGTGAGACGACAGCTAATGCCTTAAGTGGGATCCTTGCTAGGTTGATTTATAATCCAGATAAGTATGCAAAGTTATGTAAAGAGATTAGAGAGACTTTTAAGGAGGAGAGGGAGATGAGATGGGAAAAGCTGAGCCAGTGTGAATATTTGAACGCAGTTCTAGAGGAGGGTTTAAGGATTCATCCTCCGGTACCTACTGGGTTACTGAGAACGGTGCCCAAAGATGGTGATACAGTTGATGGGTTCTATATTCCAGGCGGTGTAAGTCTATTATCCACCCATAATATCCCTTCTTGCTTTGTGGCCGCGACATGTGAGTTGTTACTAATTCTGAAATAGACGGCGGTATCAGTCGGTTCATGGGCAGCCTCACACAACGAAAAGAACTTCCGTGATTGTGATAGCTTTATCCCAGAACGTTGGATCGATCCATCTTATGACACTGACCACAAAAAAGCCGCCCAACCGTTCTCTCTTGGTCCTCGTGGCTGTATTGGAAAACAGTATGTTTGGGTTTATGCCCTATCCTTTTTACCTTCCACATCTACTTTCTATCTGCAAGTATTGAATTTTCTAACATACGTATAAGTCTATCTTATCTAGAAATGCGTATTATCTTAGGTCGCCTCCTTTGGAACTTTGATATAGTCTCCGTGGACGGGGCACCTAATTGGAATCCAGAAAACGAGATGGGGAGAGCACGAGCATTCATGACATGGGAGAAACCTGATTTAATTTTAAAGGTCGTGCCTGTTAAAAGATAGTTTCTTCTATTCCTAAGTTATCGTGTATATTTCTGAGGCGATGATGAATGGGTGGTAGATATTGAGATCTCAGAAGCCTCAGGAGTGTGGGCAAAAGAGGCAAAAGAGGCAAAAGAAGGCTAGATGTATAGGATTGCCGTCTCATGAAAACTCAGGCCGAAAAAAGACAAGAAACCTTTCTCTTCTCTAATAATCCAAATATTGCTGTGAATGATGGTCTTGCTTATTGCCCTTTTAAGAGGAGGAGCTGGATTTTTTAGCTTTGCGGAAAGAAGCTTAGTACGACGAATGAGATAATCGTTCAATTTGCCGCTTTCATAGATTTAGTGCACAGCCCAGCTAAATTAAAAATCATATTAATTAATTGATTCTATTTAATAATTCAAATTGATCATCACAGTCTTCTGGTCTGTAAATGCCCTCAGTGCGGTGATACCGCACTCTCTCCCAAGTCCACTCTCCTTCGTCCCCCCAAACGGAGCAACCACCATCATCAAGCTGACACAATTGATGCCTACCATTCCTGAGTCAAACTCGCTGGCCACTCTCAGTGCTTTGTTGATGTCCTGCGTGAATACTCCTGCCATAAGTCCGAAGTTGGTATTATTGCTCTTTTCGATAATCTCCTCCTCGGTCTTGAAGCTATTCAGCACTGATACTGGCCCGAATATCTCTTCTGTTATAATCTCGGCATCGGATTGGACGTTCGTAAATACCGTAGGTTGGATAAAGTAGCCCTTATCGCCAACTCGAGAGCCACCAGTAAGTAGTGTTCCCTGGCCAGCCTTTCCACGCTCAATGAAGCCGGATACACGATCGAATTGAGCTTTGTCAATAAGAGGCCCCATAACTGTGCTATCTTTTTCTGGGTCACCAATCGTTTTTGCTTTCTCAAGCAATGCTTTCTTATATCCCTCTACAAACTTGTCATAGATCCCTTCTTGGACGTAGACGCGAGTTGCAGCAAAGCAAACTTGACCTGTGTTGGCAGTGAGAGCATTGGCACACCATGTGATAGCGTTTTGGAGATCGCAGTCATCAAAAACGACAGCGGGTGATTTTCCTCCTAACTCGAGTGTCACACGCTTAAGGTTTGATTTAGCGGCGGCTTCTTGAATACGTTTCCCAGTTGCAATTGAGCCGGTGAAGGATACTTTGCGGACACGCATGTGATGGGCTATTATTGAGCCCGTGATGCCGTCTCCAGAGAGGATCTGGAAAACTCCTGGAGGAAAACCAGCTTCAATAATGAGCGTTCCAAGCGCCAATGATGCGAAAGGAGTTTTTTCGGACGGTTTAAGGATAAAGCAGTTACCAGTTGCCAGTGCAGGACCTGCTTTCAGTCCTATCGTCCCAAGAGGCCCATTCCAAGGAACAATACCAGCGGTTACACCAAGTGGCTCATTGCGGACGATCTTGAGGAATCCATCTTCCTGCGGATAAGATTCGCCAGCGAATTTGTCGATCCAGCCAGCATTGTATCTGAATACTTCAGCACACAAACCGGTTTCAAATGCGCCAAAGGAAGCATATGGAGCTCCGAGAGTGATTCTCGATAGCTCTGCCAATTGAATGCCATATTCTTCAACCAAGTCGGCGAACTTCAGCATGATGGCTCTACGAGCTTGGTTTGTCATTTTTTTCCATGCTGGAAAGGCCTTCTCAGCCGCTGCAACGGCAGCATCGACATCTTCCTCACCAGCAAGATCGACATCATTGGCTACCAAAGATCCATCTTTAGGATTGAAAAGTTCCAACTTCTTGGAGTTTTTTGAAGCAACGTACTGTAAGGGGGCGATATGAGCAGAATTCTACTAGAACAGGGACAGGACTTACTTCGTTATTGATAAATAGCTGCTTGGGAAGGTTTGATTTACTCCATTTGAATGCCATCTTGATTGTACAATGTTTATCGTCAGAAAGCACGGCTTAAAATTCTACAACAGCTCACTCAGCTACTAGGTACAACGTATAAACTACACAAGCTTTGAAAATTTTCAGGGTGCCACGGAGAGAATATTCATAATGAACACAATGAAGCCTAACGCCTATCGCCGGAGGAGATACAGTAGATACCCCGAATGGAACTAGGTGATCGCGGTAATAACTTGACTTTGGACGGCTGACATATTCCGAGTCGAGATTTGGGACTAGCCAAATGTAACGAGCCCAATAAAACCTTTGTACTGACTCAACACGCTAGCCATCCCGAAGGCTGTTTGAGTAATGAAGGTGGGGTATTTGTGGCGGGGCGGGGTCGACAGGTGAAGGGCAAAGAGAGTTTTACGGTGTATGAGGTGACAGGGTCGAGGCTAATGCCTGATGCCAACTGAGAGTCTGTGAGTGGTTGTTCTTTTCCTTTCGAGTCCGTCCCCATCCTTGAGCTTGATTACTTACGACCTCGGAATTTAATTCTGTACGATTGGGTTGCAGGTAAGCGAGGCTTTGTTTAATGACGGTTAGGAAGCCTCGTGAGGGCTGGCGAAGACCTAAAAATCTTGCTCTTGTACAAGAGAAAGCGCAGGATGTGAATGCGACTCAACTTTCCTATAAAAAATATCATTTTGAAGAAGTACTGAAAAAAAATAATGGTAATTTGCTTTTGGGTTAATGTGATGGTCTAACAAATACAAGTATTGGCCTGAACAAGACATTTTGCTAGAAGGAGATCCACGGGTGATATCGGACGCAGTCCATCATTCTTTGAAGATTCCAAACGTGGGGCACTTGCATGGAAAATGTGGAGTCGAAGTTTCGAGGGCAAACATGCCTCATGAAATGGAGAAGGGTTTATTCCTATAAGACAATATCCAGCAAAAAGCTTAAATGAAAGCTAGGTAAAGGAAGTTGATAATAAATTACTCAACCAGCACTATTTTTAATTTGATTTCATCAAAAATTAAAAGGATAGGTTCATTGCTAGCAGCTGGATAAGAGAGGCACTACGTAATATATATAATACGCAA
Source organism: Haplographium delicatum (assembly GCA_037952705.1). Taxonomy (NCBI): domain Eukaryota; kingdom Fungi; phylum Ascomycota; class Leotiomycetes; order Helotiales; family Hyaloscyphaceae; genus Haplographium; species Haplographium delicatum. The sequence goes on from JAPZPC010000010.1 coordinate 229,743, forward strand.
AATGGGATAGCACTGAGAGAATGATAGTCAAATTTTAAACACACTATATTGTGTTACAAATTTAAGGTATCTGACGGCATAACATCCTCTCTCAAAACTTAGCCTTGATATCTCCAAAAGCTTTGATTAATTTGTAGACGCCTACTTCCTGCCCAACTAAACCTCCCATGATTTTCTTGCTCCATTCAGTCTCTCCCGTCTTCGCCAATTCCTCCTGAGGTAAAATTTCGCAATCGAATTCGTGCAATGCTAAAAATATAGGCACGTCTTTTCCGCTGAGTGCCGTCTTCAATTTATATCTTCTCGTTCGTACATATCCCGAACATTCGGACAGTGTCCTATAATGTTCTTTCTCATACCAAGCATTAAAGTCGTCTTCTGTTCCTGGGGCTGGGGAGAGTCCTGCTGAGATGACAAGTTTTGCTGGCCCTGTTTCACATTGTCAATTCAAATTCCATATTAAAATAAGGTGATCTACACACCAGCTTTCGCCCCATGCTTCTCAAATCCATCAACCCACTCATAGAACCTCGTGTCAAAATCGACCGCCTCGAAGCAAGACTCCGTTTTCGTCTTAAAGTATTTACTCTTGGTTGGAATATCCGTAAACTCCTTTCCGCCCAGCCAATTCACATCTTTTACTGGATACATGGCTAAATATGGTTTTTGAGAAGAAGGATCGATTGACATATATCGAAAGGCGCTACCCACGGCGGAGGTTTTGAGAACATCGGGAATATGCTCTGATTCGTACCATATTTTGAAGTTCTCGGCTGAGACGCCTTGGGGATCTGTGACTTGCGAGAGCACGAAGAGGAGCCCTGGCTGTGGCATTTTGACGGTGAATTATCCAAAAAATAAGATTGCAATATTTCTTGCGAAACTGTTGAGAGTGCTAGCGACAGAATGTTTCTCGCTGCAGGAACTGTGCAACCTTTCAGCCGACTGGCTTTTAGCAGCCACAATGGATAAGGTCAAGCATCAGCCTTGTGCAGCTGCGATTCAGATTCGCTTGGCGTCTTAATATCTCTGAGTCAGTTGTGGGGTACCCTTGCGACAGTAATAGATAGACTTCTCTTCTTCTACAGTTCGGAAAACAATAGGAGAATAGCGGGGAGGCTGAAGCGGGGTTGCCTCTTCAAACGATCCCCCTCGCCAATGAAGGCTATAACCTTTATAGGGTGGTCACATAGAAATGAGAAGCAGTAAGTGAATAGTTTGCACCAATCAATAAGATTTTTGGGTTTGGTAGCAGTTGAAGGCAGTGGCTTCACCTGCACATTTGCGTCATGGTTAATGCGATAAATATTCTAGCACCCCAAGAATAAGATAAACTTGAGAATTTAGTCAATATTACCCTTAGAGTTCGTCCTCTTTTAGAATTCAGGATCTTTTGTAAAATTTTGCAATTCTGAAGATTATTTATTCAAGAATTTCAATGTCAAAATCGGCATTAATCTTCGGAGCTAGTGGTGTTTCAGGATGGGCTTTTGTGAATGAGATTCTACACGACTACCCGAAAAAGGGTCTTTGGAAAAAGATCCACGCCTTAACCAATCGCCCTCTAGATACAACACTTTCACTCTGGCCTGCCGACGACAGGCTGAACCTTGTTTCAGGTATTGATTTATTGGAAGGGAGTCAAGAGGATTTAGAAGCTGCACTAAGTAATATTGAAAATATCAAAGAAGTGACACATGTCTATTACCTAGGTGCCCTACCCAAACATTATCTTTCTCTGAGAAATTCTAATATTTAGGAAGCATACAAAGCCCAAGCCGACCTGGAACAGGAATACAAGGATGCTGAAGCTATGTTCGCCCGCGCTACCATGGCAATGGATCACCTCTCTCCATCACTCGAGTTCATTGTCCTTCAAATAGGTGCTAAAATTTACGGCTGCCATCTTCTTACTGCTCGTCCAACGGACTACATCCATGTTCCCCTTGCCGAATCTATGCCTCATCTTCGTTCCCCTTATTATGAACAACTCTTCTACCATCCCCAACTTACCTTCATTTCTTCCTACGCTAAAGGCAAAAAATGGAATTGGTGTGATACAAGACCAGATATAATTATTGGATTTGTTCCCAATCAGAACTTTTATTCATTAGCTACTAGCTTGGGAATATTTTGTAGTTTGTGGAAAGAACTTCATGGGGAAGGAGCAGAGTGCCCGTACCCCGGAAGCAGTCAAGCCTGGATTACGAAAAGTAACGACAGCTCCAGCGACATGATTGCACGACAAACTCTATATCTCTCACTCAATCTTCCCAAATCTCGAAAAGGTGAAGGATTTAATGTGGCAGACGAACAATCTTACCGGACTTGGGAGACAAGATGGCCAGAAATATGTTCTTTGTTTGGAATCAAAGGCATCCCTCCACCAGCAGATAGGGAACCAATAGAGGTGAGAACCTGGATTAAGGAGCATATGGACGTGTGGCATCAAATGGAGGGCAAGTATGGACTGAGGACTGGAATCGCAGATTCAGAGAAGGCGGTAAAGAGTATGGAGTATTTTTTATTGACACAGTTTGATTTTGATAGGCAGTATGATATGAAGAAGATGTATGGAACAGGATTCAAAGAGGAGAGAGATACGAAGCAGAGCTGGGGAATTGTATTTGATAGGCAGAGAAAAGCAAGGATTATTCCATAACTGTCCTCGTAGGACGACAGGTGACTTGAATAGAGACGGTCTTATTTTCAAAATAGTATCAAATTACATGAATTAAAAGCAGTTAAAATTATGTTTAGTGCTATATACAAGCGGAATCTGGTCTGTTTCACAACATTAGAAGCATAACTTGACGAATTATTCGTAGAACGATTAGGTCGCGATATTAGGAGAGTCGTTTTGTCGATTTATTTCTAGCTTCGGTATCTAGAGCTTAAATTTGATGCTGAATTTGTCTGAAATCATTAATAGGATGATTGGACCTTTTAAAACCATATCTGGCCAGACTTCAGCACCTATTTGTTAACTTGTCTGACTGGACCAGCCGAATATTTATGGAGAACACTATTTTTAATTGCGATATAGAGGTAGGTACAAAGGTTCAGATAGGAAAATTTAAATGTAATTTAACCGCAAGTCTTTCTTGTTGTACATGATGATGAAGCTTGTTCACAGTCCTGGCAATGACAAGTCGTACAACCGCTTCGCTTCGGGAATCTTGTTTGTCATCTCCACCTGACACTGGCCGCCTTGGCACTTTATTCAACAATGAGGTCTTTCTCAAGTTTTCAAGTATCCCTGCTCATATCAAAGTCCAAGTCTGCATCGGCAATTCTAGGCATTGGAATCAAGTACCAAGGGCTTCAACCCATGTCCACCCTCGGCACTATGATTCCTATGGTCAAGATCTCGGTTTGCTTGACTTGCAGTCCGAGCCCAGTCCGTCAGCTTCTCAACCTCTCCAGCCCCAATCTATAAACCTCCGGTTCATCAGAGCTAAATCCAAAAGAGGTGGCACCCATGAAGAAATACATCCCGTGGCGTCGAAAGCTAATATCGCCTTCGAATCAGATCGGCTCACAACACGAAATTCTAATCAGGGGATGGGACCGCCATGTAAAGGTTTGAATTTTGAGCCCTTAACAAGCATGAATATTAAAAATAGAACTTTAATACCGATTAGGAAACTGACGTTGGATTTAAATTGACTTCTCCATTAAAATCAGATTTCAGCTCTATCAACTTCAGAAGAGAAGGTGATTTGGAATGCCTAGGTAGGTAGATGCCAAAAGGAATTTCTGCAAGATAACGTACTTAATCACCACAGCCATACCTTATATGATGGCTGCGTTTCCTCCTCAGCTTCGTCCTCGTTTAACATATCAGTGTCAAATTCACAACTTTGATTCGACCACGATACCTCTGGAGAGCACCCAGCGACCCAGAGCTCGGAAAAAAAAAACGTCACTAGCGTTGCAGAAGCACCTGGCAGCATTGATGCAGCAGCGGCCTCATTCAGCCAACGGACATGAGGAAGGCGCCGTTCGCTCTATTTTCTCGGTAGGTTTGGGAACAGCTTTGTACCAGAGCGATGATGGCGATTGGACACTGCTCTTATTTGTTTATATCTTCATATTATTGTATATGAAGCCGGTTAAATCAGGCCAAGGGCCGTGATCAAAGTTTTAGGGTTTGAGTAGGTTCGAGCGAATCAGCACCTGGATGGCAATATCAGGTGACCCATAACGGAGACAAACGTCTGGGGATGGTTTGAAAATATGGATAAATTCACCATTGGATCGCAAAATTTCCGCCTTGTCAATTTAACAGCCGTGCTCGGACGTGGGGAAATACCAAATTCCGCCACAATATAGCGAATGATTTGGAAGTGTTTCTAAATCAGGCATTATTTTAATTTACGTCCAGAAAGTTTCCGCGAATCGAATATCTATGTTGCTAAAATTAAACACCACGCGAATCTCAGTGAAACCTCGTCCGATCTAACGGTATTGCCTTCTCCGAGCTTTGGTAGCTTACATCTCAGAAATCAACCATTTTGTCATTTGGCCACAAGCACGAGGTCCAAATTCTTCTGAATCTGGTCGTCAACAATATATTCCGTGTGTAATTTCAGTTGCTTTATATCAAGGTACCCAGAAAGCGATTCTCTTATAGTGGTACTGACTGGGTACTCTAACAGCCCTCTATTGTCCTCTGCTATTGAATCGGATGACAGCCTTTTGATCTTTCATCAAAGCAGTCACCTAGTGGTATGGCTAAATGTTTTCGTGTAGTATCAAGTGATGTTTTGTCTTTTTTCTTCTCATTCATTTCGTGTCCATACGCATGTAGCCTAAAGCTTACGTGTTAATATACAACGATCTTCATTATTGATCGCCTTCGCGGATGCAAAGTAATATTTACTATACGGAATATAGGGCTTCTTAGTGGTAACATATATAGCTTCTTGCCTAGCATGCCTGACCTCGGCCAGCTCAAAAATCTCCCATTCTTGTGAGACAATAGTCTCTGATTGTTCACTTAACAATGAGGAGCATGTATTTCTTCACTTTGTTAGCTCTTTGGTGCTCTCTTGCCATATGTCTGCCGCAAGGAGGCTCTCGCGTTCATCTAGCCCGACGAGATAATGAAGATGTAGGAGGTTCTTCAGATGTTGCCACCGTTGAGCCGAAAGAGACCCGAGCACCCGCAAAACAGAACCCACAGACTCAGAGACAGCCACAGACTCAGAGACAGCCACAGACTCAGAGACAGCCAGAGACTCAGAGACAGCCAGAGACTCAGAGACAACCAGAGACTCGGAGGCCGACTGAGACCCAGAGACAGCCCGAAACTCGAAGACCAACTGAGACCCAGAGACAGCCCGAAACTCAACGGCCAACCGAGACCCAGAGGCAGCCAGAAACTCGGAGACCAACTGAAACTCAGAGACAACCTGAGACTCAAAGGCCAACGGAAACCCAGAGACAGCCAGAAACGCAAAGGCCAACGGAACCTCAGAGGACTACTGAAAGACCGCCACCACGAACTACTGAAAGACCACCACCTGAGACTACCGAGAGACCACCACCACGAACTACTGAGAGACCACCGCCTCAGACTACAGAGAGACCACCGCCTCAGACTACAGAGAGACCACCGCCACGAACTACTGAAAGGCCACCACCTGAGACCACTCCTACATATAGACGGACAACTGAAAGGCCACCACCACAGACTACTTATTATAATAACCCCCCACCTCGAACCACATACTACACTCCTCCCGCACCTACTAGGTCTTACCACCACAGATCTGAAAATTCATACACTACAATTTATATTCCAGGAGGGCCAACATATATTGCGCCAACATATGTGACTACGTATTACCAGCCAACGTATTACCAGCCGGAACCAACATACGTCTACACATCTTACGTCACTGCCGATCCATCATGGACTGATTACCCATATCAGACTTATGTACAACCGGATTCCACTATAACCACCTATGTGACAGGTACGCATATTCCTAATCTCAAGTCTCGTACTTTTTCATCTAACATACCAATGCAGCCGAGCCTACTGGCGCCCAGCCAACAGCCGCCGTGAACCCATGGCAATCGGCCTGTCCATTCCCTGAAGATTTTGTAGTAAATAACTTCATTTTCCAGAATGGTGCTGTTTCATTGACTATTTCGTACAATGGCGGGACATTTACCTGCCCCAACAGTGCGGCTAACGAGGTCACATATTCCGGCGTATACGACATGTATTGTGACGATGATGGCCTGGTTCGCGTGATTACAGACGGAATGAGCTGGCTGTGGATCTCCGAGTGGAGTTGGTGCTTGCCAATTCCAAGGTACGTCTCCGCACCCCTATTCTACACTTTTTGAAATGGAAAACATCTCAGATTATTTTATTTTATATGGAGGAAAAGCAAAGCTAACAAAAATTCAAAATAGATCGCCTGGGGATCTCCCAACTCTAGAAGCGTTATCAAATTATACATCTCTGAACGCGGCTCTTGGCTGCGGCTACGACAGCAAGTAAGTTTAAACGCTCACATTTCCTCCCACCCGAACTGACTTCCCGTAGCGGCTACACATACTGCCAACAACAAGCTCCCAACCTTGTAATCCCAGTTGATTCCTTCGGCATAGGTGGTAACATTGGATTCGAGCCTATTGACACAAATGGCGTGTACCTGCCCGGCTGCCCGACCGTATCTGACGTCCAACCTGTTGTGACAAACACGGCCAGCTGTGGACTGAATGGCAACCCGGCAAATCCAACTGTTACAGTTACAGTAAATGTATGAGTTAATGCATAAGAGAAAATGGGGTTGTATGAGAGATCTAAAAGTGCTTAAGATACAAGAGAGCACGAAATCGATAGGAAATAGTTCTAAAGGAAACCGGAAGATGGAGCAATCATCATGGATTGGGGGTAACGGGCGCTTTTTTCAGGCGTAGAAATATTGCTTTACTTGTATTGCTACCCATTAGGCGTTTTAACCGGCGGCAGGTACTTTGAAGATATGGCATATCGCCTATTCCAAGTTCGCAAGTTAGGAATAAACTATAATCAATAAAAAGGTGGATCAACTCTTCGATCCCATACTCATTACCCAAAATGTAATCAAATTTGGCATCACATATAAAGACATCTAGAATGCTAGAAATGATATATCTTTTCCCGAAAACTTTGTCTATCAACGGCTGAAGGAGAGAAATCTCGCCAATGTCACTCAAGCCCGCTATCGAAGTGATATCCCAAGAGGTATAGATCTTCGCGAAGCTACAACCAGTCCGGCAAACAAGATCGCACAGCTTTCACCCCTTGGCTTTTCCATTCTCGTCTGACCTTTACCTCTCGGCCATCACATGCTTCTCCTGCACAGCTTTACCCCTCCCCACCTGAGCCGCGCCGACTCCCCCACTAACATTCCCTATTAACCAAGCACCCTACCAAAAGAAGAAGAAATTGAGGAATTTCAATGCTACTTCTTAAGAGCGTGCTAGTAAACCTTAACCCACGTAGATATCTCCCGCGCCCCTCACATGCTTATCTGTCTTAAACGAGGCAGGGAAAGCCGAAATGATACGCTGGATGCAACCCTCTTCCATACTGCTAGTTGATAATCCATCCCTATCCTGGTATAGAAGGAAGTGTGATACCTAGGGCACGAACTAGTTGGAGAGAAGCGGAAAAGGGCACGATAACTTTTAGGATCGGGGTCAAGTCACTGGGAATGGCATCAGCGAACTATGCTACTTTGTAATATCTGTCTAAATGGCTTATCTCATTCACTTAATCATCGCACAAGCTCGCTCGATCATATGTTGGTTTTATCGAAATGTTTTGATTCTAGAAGTAGGATTATAATTTCGCTTCTTGCGTCAAGGTACATATTTACTGTGCTATGCGCATCGAAAGGGTATCTAGCCACCGCCGTGTTCCATCTTCCCATGTTGTCTGGTATCATCATAGAGCTTCATTCTATTCCGTGCTCAACCACCCACAGTTCTCGTATCAGCAACCTGCGTCGAATAATATACTCTTCCCTTCCTCCCGGGACATCCAAGACGCATTACTTTCTAGTATAGATACAAAATTTAAATACTATCCTGCAAGATCTGCTTCACGTTCATCGTAAGAGCTAGGGTGTTGCTTTTTAATGCAGCTTCCTGTTATGTTGTTAGCTCTCTTCGCTCAAGCATTGTAAATCTTATAGATCTTCAATTCGGTCTCGCTTTCCACTCATCTCTCTATATAATCCCAACACCGATGAGACTTGATATTCATATTGACTTATTCTCTATTTATCCAACTTGCAAAGAGAGGGAGACCGAGAAAGGAGAGGAGAGGCAGAAGAAACTTACATAATAGCTCAAATGCTGGCCATTATATACCGCACTCTGCCCTACAATTGAGAGCGTAACAAGACCATTCGCGTCCATGCTAGCTAACACTGCAGTCTGATTCATGACTCCCGTCATCGGGAGGCTGTTGTTTCCTGGGACCAGTGTGAAGTCGTTGATGGTGCTCGTACCGACAACACCAGCTTGGGTGGTGCTGAGAGACATTGTCACGTTACCCTATATAGAGGTTAAACTGGAGTTTGGAGAGTGGAAACAGCTGGGCAGAAAATTAAAGTTATACGCACCATTGCAATTGTCATAACTGATGGATTGGGGATAAATGCGAAGCCACTCAAATTTGGTTCTCCTGTTGTGGCAGTGAGGTTCAATTTTACACCGGTGACATTGAAGCCTTTCAGTCCATTAAGTCCTGTTCCTATCAGTCACATCGTTCTCATCTTTCGAAATCTTGTACCCGAGGAAGGAAAGGATATAAAAAGGATACAAACCATTATAAGTTGTAGTTGTGTTGTAATTTACTGAAACGACTGGCAATTTCCCTTCATGAAGCCTTGTTTTTCCGGTTATAGCGGTAGTAACCTTCTCCTGCGTCAAAACCTGGGTGGCATACTGCGTCACCTGATCCACATTGTAAATAGAGACGTTTTGTGAGACACTGGCATTTGACTGAGGGTGCAGCGCGTGGATTCTTGGCATAGGAAGGATCATCAATGGTGCTGGACCGAAAATCCCATTGGTTACGAGGAAGAGGGAGGCGTTGAAGGGATCGAGAGTCGGTGTATACATGCTCGGGCTATGTAGAATAGCGTCCTGGGAGAGGAAAATAGAGTCTGGCGTGGGTTCGAGGAATTGGATTGATGTGAATTCAAGTGAAGATTCATTGACGCCATGCTGAGCAATCTTCGGCATGGCAGCATAGACACTTGGGTGTCTCAGCCACAAAACACATTGAAGTTTGTAGGATTGGAGAGAAACTTACAGACACAGCGCAATGATCAGGAAGGTGATACAGAAAATAATCAAATGAACCCACCACCTTCTCGCGCAATGCCTTTTGACCCGTTGACCATAGGTAGGGCGTGTGCGCGCAAGGCCTTCGCTGTTCTCGATCTCCTCCGTATGCCCTCCGGCTTCGTATTGCTTGTCGGAGTTATGACTTCCGTTTTCAAGTGCGTGGTCGGCCATGGTGGAAACGAGCGCGATTATAGGCAGTACGAGGTAGGAAGACGATTTACGAGTGAGAGAGATATACGTCGCTGACGGATATATTCAGATATTAAGATAGGAGTAGAAGATCAAAGCAGAAGCGCAAAAGGCATGGATGCAAGGTGGAGTTAGATTTATTAAAGAAGAAATCTGGGGTTCTGAGACTACCTCCTCTATGTCCTACCTACGAATGAACGAGCAACTACCACTTGGTGTCTTAAACACAGCAACAAAAGAGGGAAGGTGGGCAGAAGATCATGGATGGCAAACCAACTGGGGTAGCATCTCCGTGGCGTGCATGGCAGCATGTGATCCCGAAAATAAGCACCTTAACTTGAACCAAGAATATTTTGTGGGAGCCCATGTCAAACTTTGTTTTTGTTGTGCAACGTTGGCCTTTGACGGTCCCCCTTTTCTAGTGTTATAAGTCGACAAAGGATAGTACGCAGGTACTTGAGAGTAAGCGACTAAAGCCCCTCTTAATTTCAGCCTCGACGACCGAGAAGAGACGAATTTAATATAGAAGAAAGTCCAAAAGTTTTCTTCGTATTGAATGGTGTTCCTCTCTTCTTTTCTCTTTCTGGCGGCGCATTGCTCGACTTGCCGCTGCATATGTGAAATCAGATGTCAATGAGTCCAAGGAATGTCGTGTGAAAGACCGAAGGTGGCTCACAACCGCCGAGGCAATCCCGGAGAACCTGTCTTATTAGGTTACCGCGTGTGTCCAACCGTGACCGTTTCCTGGGGTCTAACTGCGGAGAATGCCTGGCGCGACCAGGGCTCCCCGCAGGCTGTCCTTGTTGGGCGGCGGCTCCGGATCGCCATTCGACATCTGCAACGCCGGGAGACAATTTCTGGTCACGAACCCCTGTCCCGCTGAGCTTTGCCTTCAATAATTTTACATAACTGTCCAATAAAGTCCGCTACTGTAACTGCAATGTCCTAATCCTCTATAGAGTATAAACCTTGTAGAAAACGGAGAATCGTAAAGTGGCGATCGGAGATAAGCGACACGTGATAATTTCTTTCTCTGACTGAGAGGAAGGCAAACTTCGATACTTCATAGTGTATTTCAGTGGAAATATGAGAGTTCTGCATGTTTACGTCATGTAGTCTTTAGAGATTCTTCTAATGGTATTAACAACCCATTTCGTATCACGTACGTATACAAATCTGGGACGTAAGAGCAAAGCTAGTATCCTCTCCCTCTGGATTTAATCCGGGCTTGAAATACTATCACTGGGCAAACCCTTCACCCTCAAGCATGCGACATATATAGTAACCATCATCATTAGTATACCATCAAAATTTTATGTTCTTATATTGACTACCATTGAACAATATGGAAATTATTGAAGGCAAAAACAACAAATAGTCAGGGCATCCAAGCATTGCTAAGTTGGACTCACCAGGAATCTCGGTATCTAAAACACGGAGAGGAAGGTATACGGATTGAAAAGACACACTACGAGCCCATTCATCATGTATGCAGAAGCACTCAATACTGTTTAGAAAGACCTGAAGACTACTGACAGATATAAACCCCTCCCACTAAACCAAGCCGAACGTTTCTCCAAGTAAAGACAAAGAGCTGCAAAAGGCGATCACTTTCAGAAATTCCATGTTGCCTCAAATGGGATTCCAAATCAATTCGTCCGATCCATCATGATGACTCGCCCCTTTCATAACATCATTGCGGGGTATGTTTGCCCAAAGAAGCAAAAAATGCTCGTGGTGCCCCTCAATCGAAGCGCACTACTTTACCATTTTTGTTTTCCCCGAGGTTTGACTGAGGAACCTGCAAAAAGTGAGCGGGGCATACCTACGCCTCCTTGCCTCGGAACCGCTTTTTTTTGCTATTTCCATTGGTGGGGGCAAATGGCACATTAACTTCACATGTCCTATCGTCAGTTTGGGAAATTGATGCACAATACCATTCAACAATTCATCGTCGCGTGAGATGTGGCTTCGAGAAGGGCGCTCGAGTGCTTGATACAGTAGCTGATGCGACCAGGCGAAGGCGTCATGAGCCAAAGAAGTGCCCGACTCTTTTACTATAGGGAGCGAAACTGGCTTCAGTCGAATACACCATGATTTTAGATCAACTCATACTTTTTCGGATGTGCTAGTACTATTATAGCTAGCTTGGATCACAGATTAGTCCACCCCTGACGTGCAAGTACAATACAGTACAGTACGTCCGTACAGTATCACGAATTAAACGCACTACTGATTCATACGATTATACACGGCTTGAATGGCACTAGTAATGAACAATCGTCGCTGGGTTAGGGCTTCACGTGACTGTCTATCCGATACGGAAACCACTCGAGCGTGAGCAACCATCTGATTTACATGTTTCAACTTCTAATTCAGATCCAGATGCGCTCACCACGGCAGGAAACTAATCATGGCTCAATCGCGCATGGAGGGTCGAATTTGGATTACCTGCCGTGATGGCTAACCAACGATTGGCCAACTTTGCGCGCTCGCAGCCATGCCACCAAAGCCTCGATCTCGTCCTCACGGAGTCTTACGATGCCACAAACCTCCCAACGCCCTCGACGGTATCGGCTCACTTCAATCTTCAAAACATCTCATAACCGAACCATTCTCATCATAAATCGGATGAAACCTATCAATAAGCATGGAAGGCCTTGGAGTAGCCGCAAATGTTATTGCGGTTATTGAGCTCTCTGCCAAAGTTGCTTCAGTTTGCCTGGAATACTCTCTTGCCGTAAAGAATGCGCCAGAGGATATCGGTCGACTTCAGGCTGAGGTAGAAAGCCTGCAAAGCGTTCTGCAAAATGTTAAACGACTCCTGAATGGTCCTAATGCTGCTAAGTTGTCAGCGTCCCCTAGTCTAAGCAAGGAAATCGATAGCTGCAGATTCGATCTCACAGAGTTGGACGAGAAACTAAGTCCTAGCAAGGCTCGAAGAGCTATGAAGCGAGTGGGCTTGCGAGCGTTGAAATGGCCCTTTGAAAGCAAGGCTATTCACGAGACTATTAGCCGACTAGAAAGACACAAACAATCAGTTTCACTCGCCCTTCAAGTTGACCAGATGTAAGCGGCCAACCTATAGCTAAGCATAATTAATATTAAAAAAGAGGCTAACGGCGAGTTAACAGGAACGTCACTATAGCCGTAAGCCAGAAACTTGACCTATCGAAACTTCCTCAAGCAGAAGGTGCCGAATTCGACTCATATACGGACGAATTAGACGCGAGATGCCACCCAAAAACGAGAGTTGAACTTCGACAACGAATTAAGGAATGGGCATACGATCCACAAGGCAAATGCATATTCTGGTTATGCGGGATTGCAGGTACAGGAAAGTCAACAATATCACGGACAATTGCTCAGTCTTTCGCAGACAACGACCAACTAGGTGCTAGCTTTTTCTTCAAGAGAGGCGAAAGCGATCGGGAAAGTGCAAGTCGATTCTTTAGCACGATTGCACGTCAATTGATAGTGAAAATGCCTTTATTATCATCTCTCGTCAGTGAAGCAATTGAGACGGACCCTAGCATCGTGGGTAAGTCGCTGAAGGACCAGTTCGAGAAGCTTATCCTGCAGCCTCTGTCCAAGCTGCCAGTTCAGAAACAGGCATCGGGTTTTGTTGGTTTTGTTATTGTTATTGATGCATTAGATGAATGCGAGCGAGACGGAGATATCAGAAACATTCTTCATCTGTTATCTCGATTCCAGAGCGTTATATCAATAAACATACGTGCTTTTGTAACTAGTAGGCCGGAGCTTCCTATCCGCCTGGGGTTTAAAGATATATCTGGAACATCGTATCAAGACATGGTTCTTCACGAGATTCCTCGACCAATAATCGAACATGATATCGCCGCTTTCTTAGAATCCGAGTTCAGCAAAATTCGAAACGCCCGTGGCAATTTGCCCTCCGATTGGCCAGGTGAAAAGAATGTCCAAGCTTTGACTAACATGGCAATTCCTTTGTTCATCTTTGCAGCAACCGTGTGTCGATTTGTTGGTGACACAAGATGGGATGCCGAAGAACAGCTTGAGATTGTGTTGACCTATCAAGCAGCAAGTCAAGCATCTACTCTCGATCGAACTTATCGACCTATTCTTGATCGATTGCTTAGTGGTCTGACTGACCAGCAGGAGGAGATTCTGATTAGAGAATTTGTCCTCGTGGTTGGTACAGTTGTTCTCCTTACTAGTTCGTTACCGGCCGTCTCGCTCGCCAGACTTCTCGGTGTATCCGAGAAGAGAGTGAATCTCAGGCTAGATTACTTACATTCCGTTCTTAATATTCCTACCGACAAACGTTCGCCAGTACGATTACTTCATCTTTCATTTCGTGAATTTCTCACTGACCCTCAGAAAGAAGGCAAAAATCCGTTTTGGGTTAATGAGAGAAAGATGCATTTGATAATAGCAACCAAATGTGTCGAGTTAATGTCTGTCTTTCTAAAAGAGGATATTTGCGGCTTGAAAAGACCTGGGATATTATATGCCGAGATCGAGCGTCAGACAATAAATAATAACCTCCCTCCAGAAGTTCAATATGCTTGTTGTAATTGGGTATACCATTTGCAGCATGGCGCAGCTCAGGGTTTAGATCATAAAATTTTCCATAACTTCCTATCGATGCACTTTCTCTGCTGGCTTGAGGCACTAAGTTTAATGGGGCGGCTACGGGAGAGTATTACAATGATATCGCAGTTAATATCCCTCGCTCATGTGAGTCGACATTTTGTATAATACTATCCTATCTTACTAATTGAGATATAGTTTAATCACAATCCTCGCTTGGCTGACCTTCTCTCAGATGCCCAGCGTTTTGTTTTAAAACATAGAGCAGTGATTGAGATTGCTCCACTCCAGGTTTATTCGTCAGCACTCGTGTTTACTCCTTCGACTAGTCTTGTTAGGGCTTTATATAAAGAAAGCATCCCGCTATGGATACAGAGGTTACCTCAGGTAGAAACTACTTGGAATGCAGAATTGCAGGTGCTCGAGGGCCACGAGAGTCTGGTTAAATCTATAGCCTTCTCGCTAGACGGCCGGCAGATCGTGTCAGGGTCGGAAGACAACACAGTACGGATCTGGGATGCTACTACAGGAGTAGAACTACAGACGCTAGAGGGCCACGAGAGCTGGGTCAATGCTGTAGCCTTCTCGCCAGACGGCCGGCAGATCGTGTCAGGGTCGATCGACTGGACAGTACGGATCTGGGACGCTACTACAGGAGTAGTACTACAGACACTCGAGGACTGCTCGAGCTGTGTTTACTCTGTAGCGTTCTCACCAAACGGCCAGCAGATTGTGTCAGGGTCGGAAGACAAGACAGTACGAATCTGGGACGCCACTACGGGAGCGGTACTACAGACGCTAGAGGGTCACTCGAGATGGGTCCAGACTGTAGCCTTCTTGCCAGACGGCCGGCAGATCGTGTCAGGGTCGGGTGACAACACAGTACGTATCTGGAACGCTACTACGGGAGTAGTATTACAGACGCTCAGTGGCCACTCGGGCTCGGTTAACTCTATAGCGTTCTCACCAGACGGTCGGCAGATCGTGTCAGGGTCGGAAGACTGGACAGTACGTATCTGGGACGCTACTACAGGAGTAGTACTACAGACGCTCGAGGACTGCTCGAGCTGTGTTTACTCTGTAGCGTTCTCACCAAACGGCCAGCAGATCGTGTCAGGGTCAGGTGACAACACAGTACGGATCTGGGACGCTACTACAGGAGTAGTACTACGGACGCTAGAGGGTCACTCGAGATGGGTCCAGACTGTAGCCTTCTTGCCAGAAGGCCGGCAGATCGTGTCAGGGTCGGGTGACAACACAGTACGGATCTGGGACGCTGCCACGAGAGTAGTACTACAGACGCTCGAGGGCCACTCGGGCTGGGTTAACTCTATAGCGTTCTCACCAGACGGTCGGCAGATCGTGTCAGGGTCGAGTGACAAGACAGTACGTATCTGGGACGCTACTACAGGAGTAGTACTACAGACGCTCGAGGGACATTCGGGCACAGTTAACCCTATAGCTTTCTCGCTAGACGGCCAACAGATTGTGTCAGGTTCAGACGACAAGACAGTACGGATCTGGGATGCTACTACAGGAGTAGAACTACAGACGCTTAGGGGCCACTTGGGCTGGGTTTACTCTGTAGCGTTCTCGCCAGACGGCCGGCAAATCGTGTCAGGGTCGGGTGACAACACAGTACGGATCTGGGACGCTACTACAGGAGTAGAACTACAGACGCTTAGGGGCCACTCGAGCTGGGTTTACTCTATTGCGTTCTCGCCGGACGGTCGGCAGATCGTGTCAGGGTCGGGTGACAACACAGTACAGATCTGGGACGCTACTACAGGAGTAGTACTACAGACGCTCGAAGGCCACTCGAACTCGGTTAAGGCTGTAGCTTTCTCGCCAGACGGCCGGCAGATATTGTCTAGGTCGGACGACAGGACAGCACGGGTCTGGGACGCTGCTACAGGAGTAGTACTACAGACGCTTGAAGGCCACTCGAACTCGGTTAAGGCTGTAGCCTTCTCGCCGGACAATAAGCTATTTTATACCTTATCTGTGTCACGGGAATGGATAGTGAAGGAAGATGAGAATGTTCTCTGGCTTCCCCCTAATTATCGAGCAGTTTGCGAAGCTGTTTGGAAAGAAACAATTGTATTAGGACACTCATCAGGGAGGATATCTATTTTCAAGTTTAAGACAGAGCTATACTGATACAGGAAGAGTTAAATCACAAATCATTTATAAATATTATATTCTTTCCTTATCTCTATTTCATAGAGAGTCAAGGGTAGCAAATACCTTTAGAACAGCTGAAAATTGCCTCCTGATTTCGAGTGTCTTCTAGAATGATTATAAACTATTTGTATCACGGCTGTCACAATAACATAGGGTAAAGAATCAAAATTCGCGTAATTTGAAAAATGCTAAAGTTAATAAGATCGAAATCTAATTTACATGAGAGCTCTTACATATCTAGCAGGATGTAAATGCACTCTTTTCTGGCACATGGAACTGCCATTTGCAGTTGAAAGTACACATGACTAATCATTACAACGGCCAAGAGTTGACTTAGACCTAAAGATCTTATGATCAGATTCTAGAAGAGAACTTGAACCGAAATATTCCAGGTAATGAAGGAAAAGGGGGAAAATAGGTCAGATTAGGAGCTTAAATACATAGATAGCTTAGTTGATCGCGTCGGGTTGACTACGTCACGAAATCATGTGAAATCGCAGGGTCTCAGTCCGCTTTTCACTTATGATACATATGTTACACAATAGTTGTTGGCTTATTAAGAACTCCAGTTGGCCGTAATTGTACCTAGCATTGTGGGTCAACATTTAAATCATTGAGTGGCAGCAGGTAATGCACTTCAATAACTCATTGGTGTATTGTTTTAACTGCCACGTTCGGTCAGACGCATTTTCTGCGCTTTGGGCCAGCAAAGCACCCGCATCCTCTGGTTTTGAGAAATTGTTTCAGGATTAGATGACATCTCAAAAAGAGAATATAACGCTCTAATCGCTTCCGAATTGACAGAGAATTTCAAAGACGCACTTTGTGAATTGTCGGATCAGGTATGATAGTCCATTAGAAGGCAGGAATGCTTCAAGGACCAGTATTAACAAGTCTAGTACCGAGCTTCAATCCTAATGTGATCATACGTATCCAATCTGTGCCCCTATAACCCTATTGCAAATATCTGAGATACGAGGAAAACCAACTGATGGGCGACCTAGTAATCATTCATATTCGTCCAGCCTCATCAAAAGATTCACCAATTCTGGAGATGTCTCTGGAGATACTGCGATAGATTCGAGAGATTTGTATAGCGTTTGGTCTGATCCAGTAACCTTCTTCATCAGGGTTGCAAGGTAGTCTATTGTGGGTTTCGTAAGCTCAGTCGTACTCATTGCCTCGAGAAACTCGGTGAAGAAATCGATTAGGGTAAGATGCATTAACATATCGTCCTCTTTATTGACCATTTCCACGGTGGCAAAATATAATATGCCAGGCTCTTCTGCTCCATAGTGCTCTTCAATGTCAGGGAATTGCGTCCTTGTAATGGTTCTAAAATCAAGTACCGCTAATCGTGGAAGGACCCTCAATAACCTGCCCTGTGCCAAAGATTTCTGTCGTTCATCTAACTGGCCCAGGTCCGTGCCGGCAGTCTTAAAGCTACAAAGGGAGAAAATAATCTCATAGATGTCACGATCTTGGAATATCCTCCTCCACAGCAAGCCCTGACCTGGAGGCAGTCCTGAAGCTAGTCGAAGGCCACTCATCTGGGTGTTCACTCCAGCAGAGGATCTCTGATCACAGTCCACCTCTAATAAGTCGCCAAGAGCCTTTGTAGCCTTCTCCCCCACTTCAACGTATGGTGTGCTAAGCCAAGTTCTTAAGAAGTTCTCTACTACATCCTTCATAATCGATAGTATCGCGGTATCAGCTGGACTTCTTGATGCCTTTTCAATAATGGCAATGGCAAGTATAGCGGCAGAGGGTGCTGGAGATTGTAGAGCTTGAACGAGCGACTGCTCAGATGCTAGGGTGAGCACCTGGGTAAATGGGACAGGTTTGAGAAGCTTTATAGACAAGTTTGCAAGCAGCGTGGGATCTTGTTGATAGCTCGAAAGTATTTTTGTCAAATTTGGCAAAAGACGGGGAACTAAGGGTGGTGTATTGCTATCTGTATAATGTTAGATCGCTTTGTCGTCGAGAAATCCAGCACACCAATGCAGGTAAAGTGAGATTGGGCGTGAGCTGAGCATGTCAAGACTGATGATATTCTACGCGTACAACTCATGCCATATATGTAAAATTGCCCAAAGTTCACAATCTTTCAGAACAGCTTTTGCCATAAAGCATAGCCTACTCAGAAGCAGCCCGTTATTTAGGTTTGAAAATTGCTCACCGTTCAGCTGAAGTTCAACCTCATCGAAGAGTTTCGTATCAAGAGGTGTATCTGAAGCTGAGGATACCTGCTGAAGGTGTCGCTCGAGGTCTTCAAGACCGGTAATAGGTATCCCGTTCATCCTGAGATTCTTTGGAGCTCCTAACCCAGAGAATAGCGCAGGTCTCTCCTACAGAATCAACTCTGGTCAAACGAATAGGAAGCTATGGTCCATAAAAAGATCGATCACCTTGGTGTGTTTAACGGTGATTTGGATAGGCGTCTCCACACTGCCTTTGTTGAAGGCAAACCTATTGCCTGGTTAGCAGGAGAGCTGTTTATGGAGCAAGAGGAGTTTAACCCTGATGATCCGGAAGCGGAAATGCGGCCGCACCGGAGACACTATTTTTCCGAATTCCGACAGCCCGACCCCTCCAATCCAAATTATTTTCTCGTGTCGAATCCCAGAGAGAATTACCTAACACCGACGATGGTCAAAGAGAAGAACAGCAAGAAGAACCATTTTATTTCTCTGCAGCCGCGATTGGCCAAAACGTTTCTCTTCTAGCTTTACATACCGGGACTCCCCTTCCACTCTCCAATAGCCCTCACAAACAGTTCAATCCTTTCACAAACGGGTACCTCATGTCAGGCCGCGGGCGAGGACGACCTGGAGGTGGCGGATTAAAAGGCGCAACATGGGAACATGATGCATCTATCAAGCTTGAAAACAAGCCCATGGACTTGTTCCCTGTAGGTATTCTCGGCTTCTCGGCACTGCAGATTCTGATAAACCTATAGCCACACCCCAACTTGAAGAAAGCCAAAGATCTCACGGAAAGGGAAAAAAATCAGATCAAACACTACAAGGAAGTGCAGAAAAAAGTTCACCGCGGATCTCTATATACTCAGCCCACAAAGCGTAACCCTGGTGATCCTGCCAAGACGTTCAGCGAAGATCAATTCAATCGCCAATACGGCAGCAACCGCAAGGCCGATTTTGACCCATTCACTGGTGTTGAGACTTACTCTCAGAGATTCCAACCCAAGAAGAATGACATTCCTACGTTCAAGGACGTTGCATTCAGTATGTAGTTATAGCTATAGACAGTGGCAGACTCGAGAAAATACTGATTCTCTCCAGACAAGGAACTCTTTCCAGAAGAGCTTTGGTCTACACTAGAAGGTGGAGAAGGCGAGGAAGTCCGCAAGCATCTCGACCGAGCTACGAAGAAGAAAAGCGAAATATTAGCTTCTATGAGAGGAAAGAAATCGCCTGACAAAACACAAGTCTTATTGGACAAGATCAACTCGATTGCTGGTGACCTTGAAGAAGATGAGGAAGCAGATGACGAGCCTCAAGATGATGCAGGTAGGTGCCTCTGATTCAATTTTGAGATCAATCTTTTCTAATATATTCTGTTACAGAGGTCGATTCGACTTTTGATGACGAATCTATGGGCGGTGATTACAATGGAGAAAAATACTTTGATAATGGAGAAGACGGCAGTGAAGGAGAGGAAGTTGGAAATGATGATGACTATTAGAACCATCTGTGATTCCTTCACAATTCTTGAACCATAGCGTTTAAAACGACAAATGCTTTCAGTTTTTTCAGGCTATGAAAACACTTTTTTGATGTATCTAATTAGCGCGGCGTTGGGGATATTATGCATGTTGCAGGCCATGCTTATTGAGCTATGCACTTTCTTTCTAAATTGGAAGCAGATTATGGGAAAAGGGAACATGATTAGAAAGTCCTTTGATGGACTTGTGTACAATTACCTAATAAATATTGTAGGAATACCTGGTGCTGAGTTTTTGCTCAACACATGATCTCCGCTAAATTGGGAGGAGTGTCTTGAATCAATCTTGTGGAAGTGGAAGCAACAGAACCGTTTATGAAACAGAAGTATGGCTGAATTCTATGAATGAATTTTCATACAAATATGTAGCTTCATGGATATATCTATGTAGCGGTCGTGGGTTGGTCAATTGGTTTTCTTTGGCCGCGGAATTTCAGTTATCTCCTCATTTCATTGGCTAATTTCCCCTCTAGTTGCGAAATTCTCGGGGAGCCTCACTTAGCCAGCTGCCAACTACCTACTAGGTAACTATAGGTAACAATAAAATTGACTAGGGCAAGTTCCTTACCCGATATCATATTTTGAGATAAAAACGACATAGATAATAACGGTGTATATTTAAATTTTCTCCAGTTTCCGGGATCTAGATCACAGCTCATTTCTTAGATCTCCATAGACCTTGCTTATTCTGATGCTCTCACTTTTAACTCGTACTCATGCCTCGAACTAGTTAGTAAATTGTCGGTCACCAACAAAAGTATTGGATCTTCGTGGTTTGTGATACAGAAATTAGATTGCAGGGCTTCTTAAATCAGACATACCTTTATGTCAATAAATAAAACATTTGCAATATATGTTGAGTGGAAAGGCTGCAGGGTGACAACAAATTTGTCGGAATTGTCAGAAAACGGGGACCCGCTAGACTTCATCTAGCTAGGTGAGTTCCGAGTCATGATAAGGAAGATGTATCACAACTATCGAATGTTGTTTTATAGTATTTTTAAGCATATTTAAGTCGATTGACCTAGGTCTCAAGGCCAAACTCGTTTTCCGTCGGGACAATTCTTCGTCCGCCACCGCTCAGATACGGTTCCGTTGTAGAAAATCGTTGGTCTTAGAGATACCCTATTCAGTTACCCTCATACAGGCCAAATCGACAGTAAAGTAGAGTTATAACAACGACCGACCTTCGCCCTCTTCTCTTCATGTAGTGAAAATCTCCTGTTTCTATTCTTCTGTTAAATCTAACATGTCCGAAGAATTTTCCATCGACCCCCAAATCGGCGCAGCCTTGCGAATCTTTCTCCACTCCCAACTTTTCGTTACACCTCCATACCCAACTGCATCCTTTGCCAATCAAACAGTCATTGTCACCGGTTCCAATGTCGGTCTCGGTTTTGAAGCAGCACGTCATTTCTACCGTCTGAACTGTGCAAAACTCATTCTCGCGGTCCGAACCGTCTCTAAAGGCAATGCAGCAAAAGAAGACATCATCCAAAGTGTTAAGCATCGCACGAACGCGGATGTGATCAAAGTTTGGCCGTTAGAGCTCACTAGCACAGAATCCACACTCGCTTTCGCCGAGCGCGTTAAGAAAGAGCTTACTCGTGTTGACGTACTAGTAGAGTGCGCAGGAATCAATAACAAGACATGGGTCGTATCTGAGGGGTTCGAGCAGTCGATTCAAGTCAATGTTATTAATACAATCTTGCTCGCGTTATCACTCTTGCCGAAATTAAGGGATACTAAGGTCAAATTTGCAGATTCATCACCCCATTTGGTGATTGTGAGTTCTGAGGCCCATCATTTGACAAAGTTCAAACAGATCAACGCACTGGATATCTATGAGAAGTTGAATACTGAAAAAGATTTTAATGGACAGGCTTGGTAAGTTTATAAGTCCAATTTAAATATTTTACATTCTTGATAGCAGCTTACACTTACAATTTCTGGACCAGGTACGAAATCAGCAAGCTTCTTGAAATACTCTTCGTTCGTGAACTAGTGTCACGCATCAACGTCAGCAAATCGGCCTCACCACCGGTAACTATCAACCTTGTTAATCCTGGCCTCTGTAAGACTAGCCTGGACCGTAGTAGTGCAGGCCTTGCGACCAAAACCACCGCTTTTATCCTGTTCTCGATCCTCGGACGCTCGACGGAAGTCGGTTCTAGGACTCTCGTCTGCGCTGCTTCAGCCGGACCGGATTCTCACGGGGAGTACATGAGTGATGGGAAGAACCAGGACGTGGCAAAGTGGATTTATGAGGATGTAGGAAAGAGGGCTCAGAAGAAAGTTTTCGAGCAGACTATGAAGGTTCTGGAGACAAGAAGGCCGGGGTTAGGAAAGGCGGTTGGGTTTTAAGGATTCGGCGCCGCTAGGGTTGAGCCAAATACGAGGCACCGTTTCATTGAGGAGATCTTCCTTTCTATTTTTGTAATCTCAGAAGAAAGAAATGTCTTTTAGGTTCTCTCAACAAATTCTAGTTTATATATTCTGATAGCGTAATTCAAAGTGTTTCCAATAGAGAAGTACTTGATAGTTCATGCCAAACCGACCTACAAACTCATTATGATAGCAATTACCATAGAACCTAACCCGACAGGCCAAACATTGCCGCTCATAATTTTTCTCCCTCCAGACTTGGTTTGTGTAGTAGGCGTCACGACAGAACCTGTTGCGCTGGTGGTGGCATTCGCCAATGTCCCTGTGCCGGAATACGTCACATTAACTGTTGAGTTCGTGTACGCGATCAGAGCAGCAGGCAAGTAGAGATCATTTGTAATGTCGAAAGACAGGTTTATTTGACCGGGGGGGGGAATCCACACTATGTAGTAATTAGTTCTCATATTTAACATGAATATCCCTTGTGTGTCTATCTATATATCTCAATCACATTTGAGAAGTTATTTAATTCTTAGACAAGTAAATAAGAGAACTTACCCAGCATAAACATCTCCATAACAATTCAAGATCTCTGCTCTTTGAATCTCCCCTCCGCTAAACTCAACGTCGAAATTATAGTGACCATTATTCAGCTCGTCAATCTCGACCGCCACGTAAGTCAGTGAGCTATCGCCATACGGATTCCTGAAGGTGGCATTGGAATCTGCAAGGTCAATGACGCTATCTCTGGGCTGAAGGATTGTCCCATCGCGTTTACTTATATTTGGTGGAGGCAAAAGGCTAGCGTACTGTTTACAGCCGCCTTTGATGCTAACAAGAATCGGATCGCCTCTTTGGAGATCGGATTCGTCGATTAATCTAGACCACATGGGGCCTTGCGTTCCCGAATTTTGGTACTGTGGAATACAAACACGGGTTTGGCCCACGACTGAGTTCAAACTTCCTGAGTTCTGTCAGAACATGATATGGTTATATGTGGACGGCAAACCTTACCAGGAGGATATTCATCACATTGCATCGGTGTCCCAAGTGATGCACTTAGTGCTGATAGAAAGTTATTTTATATTCTCAATGATTACTTTCTAGGATCGAGAAATCTTACCAGTACAAAATCCTCTGCATTTGGCGTATACCCCTTGTCTAGACCCCTGGTAGGTAAGAATATCTTCTCCATCGCCAGTGCTACCAATTGTACCCGCCGAAATTCGTGCTGCCATCCCTAGATAAATCATTAATGTTACTAAAAATATCCTCAAAGGCTTATTTAATTCGCTCTTACCAGTACACATGCTCAGAACGAGCTGATCGGTCTCGCCTACTTTTGACTCAATCTCCCAGATAGGGAGTTCTAGGCCAGACTCAAGATGGCACACCTTCGGGCAATAGTTCACAAATGGACGTTGGCGCTTATTGATAGTAGTTGAGCCTGAAATACAACCAGTTGAGGTTGCTGTGGCTATTGATTCCGAGAGTGAGGTTCTGAGCTGTGTTGAAAGCTGTGTTGATAGTTGACTTGATAATTGGGTTGAAAGTTGAGTGGACTGCCTGGTGGTAGGCTCAATTGAGGAGCAATATCCCTCAATATCGGCACATTCTGAGCCCTCGGGACAACCTTTTGATTGTTACTTTCTGCTCCATGCACCTAAAACCAGGAAGCAACTCACATGTTCCATCACATTTAATCTCTTCAGGCGTGCAGCAGCCTTGCCCTCCCTGTGTGTTACATTCTAACCCAGGTGGACAAGCATAGGATGCTGGATCACCACAGCACTCAGATCCCGCGTCTGTGCATGCCACTCCTCCACATGTCTCTGCAGTGTCAGGACAGCATTTTCCACCTGATCTACAATTCGAATCGTCGGGGCAACAATCCAGGATTGTGGAGCACTTATTAAATTAGTCAATGGATTTCTTCCCAGACAAGAGTAATCTGGCAACAGACGCATTGTGAACCTTCAGGACAGCACCACTCGTCGCCGTCGCAAGGTACGGGATACTCGCAGGTTTGTTCTTGCCTGCTGTCTAGCCCATTGATAAAGGGGTTGGATCTTGTTTTTAAGCCAAGTAAAGAGTAAGTGAGATTCGAATGAAAGGTCTGATCGCTTGCAGCAGCATGTGTTGTGCCTTTGAAGAGATTTGTACGGCCTAGAAGCCTTACATCTTCAGCGGCGGTAGAGAACGCAAAGTAAGTTATCAAGAAAAGTATAGCATGCATAATGGTAGGCCAAGGCAGAGGTAGCTTTCAAGGGCGGCCATCTTTTAGGAAATTCGTAGGTAATAAATATCTCTACCACTTCACTGATACTCAAGGCTGCGGGAAGGGAATCCTTGACTATTTGCGAAGCTTCTCATTTGGTGGTTTCAAACAAGGGTTCCCAGGTTCTCATATTTTAAGTTCTGTGTTCTGCGGGGAGCTCACGAGGCTTTTCGGTTGGCTTTCTTCAGTCCAGCGCCCTTGGCGTAAGACCGGTACAACTCTGCCTAGATCTTCCCAAGATTGGAATCGATCGCCATGGTATCGAATCCTTCTCAGAGTAAGTAAATTAACAAAGTTTGGTTAACCAATACCAATCCAATGTCGAATCGCCAATACTTGTAGAAGACATGTTTCGAATTCATGTCAATTTTTAGTTGATAAGGTAGATACCTCAGATACCTACTGAGTGGATCATCACACGCACGTTTAAAGTTCCTTGTACCTACCCTATTTCCTAGTGCTTATAACATGTACATGGATATGGGATAGCAATGCCTTTTGCTTAGGCAGGCGTTACATAATTCTCATTGAGAGGAGAATGATTAATCTGAGATGTGGTTGATTCAACTACTGAAATATACTGTCAGAATTCGCTAAGATTTAAGGTTATTTAGATAACGACCCCCTACATAGCCAAAGGAAGGCAACTTGAGAGAAATATTTTCTGCCTGAAATGGTCAGAAAACCCCGATGATGATTTCAAAATGGTGTTTCACTCTCTGGATAAGATAAAATCTGGTTTAGCTCCCAATGATCTATTGTGCTGTCCCAATCCCACACTGCAAATTTTAGTCGATCATCCAGCTTTTAGAAAATAGTAGGACAAGAAAATGGATATAACAGTGGACTTTAAAAATATCTGAAAATGCAAAATCCTCAGATAGAATTTAGGCGACGAAATCTGTAGCTTTAAGGAATGCGTTCAATTATTAAAAGAGAAGAGTGGCCAGGGGATAGTGGGGAGATGAGAGAACACCAGACAGATAGAAATAATGAAATCAGTAAAAAAAATAGAAAAAGAAATGATGAAATTAATATCCACAATCTTCATAAATCATCAAGTATGCCCTCACCACATCTAACCCCCGGAATCTTCTTGTGAACCGCCCGTTTAGTGCCTTTCAACTCTATACTCCTCAACCCTTCTGACCTCTCTAACCTCATCACCCATGCGCCTTACGCACAACATCTCGCAGAAGTGACCCCATTCTCCTCGCGTCCCCTCCGCTACGGCCCGCTGCATGTCCACGCCGTAACGGGTCCGGTACTCGCGCTTGACGGCCTCCATATGTGGGCGGTCCCAGTGGTAGCGCACGAGGCGGGATATGAGGAGCTCGCTACGGATGCTGTCTGACTTGGAAAGAGATAGGGCGTGCTGCACTAGAAGCGCATCGCGCACGGGTTTGTTGATCACGCCGTTGAGGATGTGGGCGAGTAACTCTCCCTAAACTGATGTAAGTCTTGGAAAAAGGGCAAAGAAAATAAAGGAGGACAAGAAAGTGGGGGAAAAGAAAGAAAACAAGAAAGCGGACAGAAGACATACCACAAGATTTCCACTCTTCTTTAACATCTCCCTAGCGAAATTTGCCCTGTAGGTACTCTCGTACAGTCTAAGCACCTCCCTTAAATGGCTATCGCTCCTAACCACCACGATGCTAATCATTGCACTCTCGCCACCTTTCTCGCTCTTGACTGCTCGGTATAAATCTGTCACATCGTCCTGTACCAATTCCTTATCGACTGGATATCCAGGGCGTTCCTCCATCTTCCTCTCGTCCAACACCAGTAAAATCGCCTTCTTGAACTTATCCTCTTTCAACTCTGTTTTCATGCATTTAACCAGGGAATCACTGTACTTCTTGTCGCTGAAACCTTCTTTAATCTCCTGGATCTCTCGGTTGGTGCGCCCCATGAGACTCTCAATCAAGAGCTCACGACGATTCTTCTCGCCTTGGTACCAGAAATTGGCCCAATATGCTTCGCTCTCCCACTTGCCCAGCGCGCATACGTAGCATGCCTTCATGAGGTTCGGGTCCTCCTCTTTCATGCGCAATTTGATGTGCTTTGCAATATTGACCCCCTTCCTCTCAGATCCAGTTTTGACAATCTTTTTATACTCGACCCTCAAGTCTAGAACTTGCTCATGAGTCAAACCAGGTAGGATCTCAATCAAAGGCGCCGTATCTGGTCCTCGCTTCTCGCCTTTCAGTGCACTGGCAAGGATTTTGGCCTCGTCGACAGGATCATGGAAACGAGCCGTACGACGGGTTTTTCTGTCTCCTCGTCGGTCATCATCTGATGATTCTGGTGAGAGGGCCTCGATGAGATTGACGTCTGAATGTGCGGTCGCAGCAATCATCAATGGCGATGGCATGGGTGAGATGGATTGATAAGTCCCACGATATGCCTCCAGGAGAGGAGAGCCAGGGGCATTTGCTAGGCTGAGAGCTGCCCCTCCATGATGTCCTGTAGACACGGAAAGTGAGTGCATCCCACTATTTAGACCTGAGCCCAGCGAATCATGTCGTCGACTTGGATCAACAGTGACAATCTTCGAAGACTCAGACAGGTATTGAGTGCTTCCACGTGCAGAGTGTGATCCAGATCCATGGCGATGTGGTGGACTGTCACGACGACCAGAGTAGATTTCCTCACGCTTCGAGTACGTGACCTGCTCTTCTGGCTTTGCATACTCCCACTGTTTAGGCTCGGCATATTGTCTCCCATCTTGATATGGAGGTTGATATCCTGAGGGCGGAGGCCCTCCACGCCCATGCGGCTGGGGTTGATAATCTAATGGATCGGGTTGTGCATACTGTGGCCGGTCACGCCCATGCCCGACACTGACCCCGCCAGAGATACTATGTTGCCCGGCAGAGATGTTGAAACTGGCTCCTCGTTCCCTCCCATGTTTGTCGTCCTCATACGTCCTATCCTCATACCTTTTATCCTCGTACCTCTTATCTTCATAGCCTCCGCGGCCAGAAGTCCTCTCCTCGGCGTATTTATATTTGTCCACTTCCTCATACCTGCTTGTCTCTGGAGGAGAGACCCGCCGGCCAGGTTCATCCCTTCTGACGTACTTGTCTTTCTCCTTGTAATATTCCTTTTCTCGCCCTCCTCTCCCACTCTCATATCGCACACTTACATCCTCCTCCTTAAATGCTCCTGGGACCCCATAACCGCCCCGGGAAGGTGGGCTGTCGCTCCTGTCCCGATACTGATTCACATTGCTGTAACCCCTCGGTTCCGCTGTCACCACCTCCGGCTGTCTGACGGTCTCCTTCACCTTCTCATACTCATATCTCCCATCCCTGCCACCCCTCGTAACAGTTTCTCTCTCTTCGACCTCATATCTCGAAGATGGGGGACTCACTGCCCGGACACGCGATCTCTCGCGTGTGGTCTCAACTCTCTCGTACTCATCGACCCTCGAGCGAGAAGTGTCGCGCTCTCTCCCTCCAGGGGATTTGGATCGTCCTCGGCGGACGCTGTTTCGCGGATCCAGGGACATCGTCTCTTGCTTCTCGTCGCTCTCGAAATTTTCTTTCTTGCGGTTCGTTTGTTGTGGTTCTCTGGAGACGGAACAAACACTCTCGGTTTCCTGCGGGGCAATCTCACCGGCGCTACTAACTCCCTCGGGATGAGCTTGTGAAAACTACCACTCAAATATATGTCGGGCCAAATGAGGATTGATAACTCAGAATAGCACTTGAAGTTGCAAAAGCACGCGCAGACTGAAAAGAAAACGACCAGAATGAAAGCTTCGTCAGCTTACAAGAAGATCAACGTCAGGTTTGACGGTTGACGGCGGTTGGGAGATTGGGCAAGGAGGGGCATGCGGGCAGAGTTCAGCTTGCAGTCGGCGCCATATGAACAGGGGGTTGGCATTGACTAGACGCCGGAAACGTAAAACAGCCCCCAACACACACCCCTTTTCGTCCAGTTCGATAGAACATATCCCGTTTCATTGGATGCTGTGCTTTTTTTTCTTTTATTGGTAAAATCACTTGTGTCCGTCGCTAGCCAACTAAAATTTTGCATATGCTTTGATCTGTTCGCAATTGTCCCTCGCACTTACAATGTCACTGCGAATTAGATGAAAATCGTGCCGCTGGGTGATGGCATTTGACGTTTCAGCCTTGGAATGCGGCGTTCCTTCAAGGGAGTGCTCGGGACATTGGTGTTGCCATTGGAAACGCCATCCCGTTTGGTTGATCCTTCCTTATGCTCGAATTCGAGCCATAAATACATCGGACGCATCTGACTGGATTAAGAATTCTAGCCATACCCTTCCCGGTGAACTGCAGCTTTGTCTTCGGATACCAAACTGCACATAGCTCCCAGCCTTTTGATTAGTTAGATATATATATTTTTTTAAATAAACACAAACAGTCCACAAACTATGTTGTGGTTGAATGGTCTTGGAAAATCTAAGTCACAAGTGAACAAAATCATCAGTAACGATATAGGGATTCGTATTAAGCTACCGCTACTTTCTCGGATTGGCGCTCGCTTCTAATGCCTCTAAATGAAGGCATTGTTTCCAGAAGTTTCAAGTCATTCTCATATTACCTTGCTTTTGGTCAACTGTCATCGATCAAGCTATGTCAAATAATTTGAACAAACTGTCCAACTGCTGGAATTCCATCACATAGGACGTATAGAACATAAGGCCCTGGAGGAGCGACATTGCGGTTTGGTGGGCCAATTACATAAACTGTCTGTAGTCCACCTCCCATTACAAAGTTTGTCAGGTCCAACTCCAACATTCGATGACCCATATGAACTGAATGGGTGATGAATCCGCTGAATGCTGTCAGAACTTGTTACCATGAATAGAAAATTACTTACCCATGGTACAGAACCACCTTGCAATTCTGCGAATTTGCCGGAGCGTTGAATGACACGACAAACTGGCTACCATCTGCAGAGATAGTTTTGTTGGGAATATTGACGTTAGTTGGACGTCCATTGGAATTTTCTCCCTGGAGATACGGAGGGACGTAAATTTCGACCCGGAACTCCGTTACGTATGGATTTTGAGCATCGGGCTGAAGTATTGGCATCTGAACAGGATTGGATCCTGCAATCATGATCGTCCCATCAAGAAGGAGAAGAGCTACAGAGTGGTAGAGTCGAGCAATGCTTGAGATAGCCAATGAGGAGAATCTTTGGCCAAGTGGTTTAGCTGGGTCATACATGAGGGCTTCGAGCGTCGGATCTGACATGAGACCAAACCCTTGAGCACCACGATTCCCGCCATTCAGCCAGACAACTGTACCATCTGGAAGAGGAATTCCTTCAACCATGCCACGTCCCTCTGGCATTGAATCCATTTCCCAGGTAGGATTCGCATTCAGTGGTTGAATTCGGCCACAGCTGGGATCCGTTGGACTGGTAATATCCTGGTATGCTCCACCACCACAAATAATGATATCAGGCTCCCAATTGTTCGCGCTGGATAGCGGAAGTAAGACACTACCGCCGGTATTTGGATATGTACGGTAATCACCTGGGAGATCCGGAAGTTCCTTCGCAACTGAGTTTGATCCCACGTCAAAAATTTGGCAAGACTTGGAAGCAAAGACAAATAAATGGCCATCATGGAGAAGGTGGATGAACGGATACATGTAATATGGTTGACTCTTTGACAAAATATCCATAGGAAAGTTTTCGCCTTCGCTAATACCAGCTGGACTGAGTATCTCATATGTTGGGTTATTATTTGCGAGCACTGTTGGGTCCAAACCGTTCAAGCTTCCAGATGCAACAAAAACTGATCCATCAGACAAAGTTTGAGCTGTTGCATACCACCTTGCACTTGCTAACTTATTCCCAGGCTCGCTCCAACTTTGGCCATTGAGACTTGGATCAGCAGGCGACCGTTGGAGATATCGAATTGCTGTAAAACCGTCACCAACGTTTGGGTCCACCCAAGGTAGAGGTGCATTACCCCCTACTGAGATTGCACGTCCATCTGCAAGGAAAGTACCCCCAGAGCAAAAAGCATTTGTCAAGTATGCAAGAGGGACAACATTATTGGTGTCTGGATCATATTCAGATGACATGGCGTAATACCCATTAGGAAGCGTCACTTCAGTATAATTTTCCAATTTGTCAAGGAACATCACGCGCCCATTAGGCATCAGAGCAGCATGCATGGCTGGTACTCCTGATCTACCAACAATTTTGAAAGACCCTCCATTGGGAGCAGCGGGTGCAGGACGGGGACCAGGAACTGGAACAGCTGGAGCTCCAAGACAATTACCAGATTGACATCCCGCACCACAGTGAGCACTGGTGTTTCCACTGCGAACAGTCAGAATATGGTAGTCGTACTAAACAAAGTTCAGCTTACCAAAATCCATACATAGAGCAGCAATTGCCGTTTGACCAATTTCCACAGACAGTGTTGCCATTTGAGGCTCCGCAAGTACCGTCGGTGGTCGCGGCAGCTGTCGCTATCACCTCGGGTGGCATAGTAGCTGATATGGGACCAATTACAGGCTCTCCAGTTGTAGTGATTTGGGGTGCTAGGGTTGTAATGGATGTTGCTAGGGTGCCACCGGTGCATCCATCCTGGCACCCATTCGTGACAAGGCAGTAATCATTTGTTGATCCACAGTATCTGAATATGTCAGTTCAAGTTCTTTCAAAAAAACAAAAAAACAGACCCACAATGGGATCAGCATCCACCATATGGACCATTGGGATCGCAAGGGGAGCTACCAAAACTTGACCCGCATCTCCCATCTGATCGAGGCGCATATGTCATTGAACTAGGAACTGCGCTCTTGACTGAACTCTCTGGAGTGCATCCATTTCGACAGTCATTGAAAACAAGACAATGCTCAGGGGTTTCTCCACAGTATCTTGATAATTACATGGCCAGGAATATGAATATATAACAGTGAAATTGGAATTGGAATTGGAATTGAGAAAGAAAGATGCCACGTACCCATATTGAGAGCAGCAGCTACCATAGGGGCCTGTTGAATCGCACATCGCACCACCAAAATCAGAACCACACCTCCCATCTGACCGTGGAACCGTGCTGTCAGCAGTAGGGGTAGCTGGTGGAGCGACGGAGACGCTAGTAGAAGTACATCCAGAAATACACCCAGTTCCGCAGTGGCTGTGTAAGGTCAGTCAAGAGTCTTGCAGAACTTATTTTCATCTCACTTAGACGTATTTCCGCACCAGCCATATTGCTTTGACCAAGTTAGCTTGACAGTCCATATGGCACCTCCTCAAACCTACAGAACAACACCCTCCAGTATAAATATTGCTATTTGGATCGCAGATTGTGTCTCCGTGCTCTGGGCCGCATGTTCCATCGGTCGAGTACACTGGACTATCTCTCAAATAAACTTTAACTGGCTCTGATCTGAATAAAAGAGGATATCGAACAATTTCAGCAGATACACATCTACGTCATGTCAACAAATGAAGATATGGAAAATTAGTGCAACTTACTCTCCATATTCAGTGCAGTTCTGACCACGGAGGCAACCATGATACATCAAGTGGGTATCGGTGATGTTGCAGCTCAAAGGGACATGATTGAAGATGATATTGCCATAGGCAGCAGCCAGAAGGCCGAGAAAAATAGCGGTAGCTTTCATTTTTCCTAAAGCTGTTTGAAAGAGTCAATCAGTATCAGAAAGATAAAACCACAGGTTCTCAGAACATTTCGAACCATCACGCTTTAATATTTGTTTGTTATGGCGCTTCAATCGACCTTGTACAGAATCTGCCTGCAGAATCACCGACGCTGCAAAACAGACATCTGCCAAAGAAGAGGAGGGATAATGAGACAAATGGCTCACATTGAATCAGATCGTTTGATTTCAAACGCTTCCCGACTAATCGTATTATGAGAAAATGCTTCTAGTAAGAGAGTGAGGTAAAGAGTGTAGGTTTAAAGAACGGAGTACAAGGTTCAATAAATAAATTGAACCTCGCAAAGGATATGAGGAAAAAGGATTTGAGGTTTTTGATATTGAGGAAGATGAGAGGAGAATTGGATGTTGATGCTTGTTTTCTTCCGCTTTGATCCCGTTTGGGAAGCGCAACCATGACAACAAACAAGTACGGCAGGCGCGGTATGGAAGCAAGAAAACATAATGCTCCGAGAAATGTTCAAGTTATTTTATGAGATACTTTCCAGTCCCCCGTCTTTCTCGGGTCCCAGATGCAGGTACGCGTGAACACGACATGGACAAGTCATCCTTTGGTTTGAGATTAACTAATTGCAGCACCGAACATAAACAAACTAGTCTTCAAATTGGGGGGAAATGGTTTAATGCAAGATTGGCTTCTCATAAAGGGCTGCTGGTACTTTGAGGTTTTATAGGATGCTCGCATACGTGTGTTTTGACTGTTTCCACAGCTGAACATTTGGGCTGCCCGAACTCTGAAGCTATTCTCACAGCTGTGAGACTGATGATATAGCCCGGGACATATATTCCACAGTTTCTCCTTCCCAGTCAGATCTAGTTGACTGGTCTGGAAAGCCTGTGCGCGTTTCCCCATACTGTGGCATGATTTCTCTAATGCAGCAAGCGAGCTCTATGTCATCCTATAATATTATAGGCAGAACTGCGTTTGATGAAGCCTTCAGAGAAACCAAGGCTTTACAGATACCGACTTAAAGTGGCGATTGTAGCTCTGGAAGAGCGATCTCTTTGTCAATATCACCAATTTAGATCCTTCTTCGAAAATCCCATGATCTTCCCCGCCGAATTCGGTTTCGTAGGGGCTTCCGTTGACTTCTCCTCTACTGTTGTTGCTCCTTCGAGGGTCTTTTCTATCGGCATTGCTCCTTCTCTGAGAATGTTCACCGTATCTACGCTCTTATCATCACCTTCCAAAGGCTCTAACTCTTCCTCCCTCTCGTCCAAAATGCCTGAGTCAAGCATCCATCTCTTACATTCTTGCACAACAACTACGTCCCACTTCCTAACCAGCGGATGTGCTTCGACAACATCCCTAAAAGTAACTTCTCTCTCCCCTTCTCCCTCTACTGCAAACTTCCAAATCCCATCCTGACCCCACCACTCATTTCCAAATACACTCTTCGTGTCCAACTCTTTCTTTGCCTCCTCCCATAAATTTCGTATCCTTTCCATCTCTCCCGCCCAGCCCCCCTTCCCAGCCTTTACGCTATTCACAACCCCTTCCAACAAGCCAAGTATTCGTCCCACTCTCAGCCCCAGCATCGCACCCAACGAGTATCCCTCATCAAAGCCCTTCTGAACGCTTTCCCCCTTCCCCTTCGTGACGCCGTCTCGATAACCTTCGGTCTTGTGCTTTTCTTTTATGCGCGGGATATCCGACTGCTCTGTATACCCGCGCTGTCTCTCGCCCTCCCCGTTTCCATCCCCATCTATCTCTTCGTCAGAGTAGAAAGTGGGGCTTCCAGGAGCGGAGCCAAAGACGTCGTCCAGATCGTTATTGGGATATATCTGCGTTCCAAACCCCGCGGTAGGCACATCGCCTTTTCCAAGACCATCTAAATTTGGCTGAACCTGAATACCAACTGGAAAAGCATGATTATCTTCCAACATCTTAGCCTCGTCTCTTCGCTCACTGTCCACCAGAAGCTTTGGCGATTGGTAAAGCTCTCAGGAAGGTTTGTCGATAGAAAACCCTTTCTACCCCGCCAAAAAAACTTATCTCGCTTAAGGTTACTGCAAGCCAGTTTCTACAGCTTATCGGCCCCTCACCTGACCACGCGGCACACTGCATCTTACCAAACGCGCCTGCTTTTGGAACTTTCTTTATATTCACCATTAACACAAGAAACAGCAAAAATTCATATCCAAAATGGCGTCGTTGTAGTAGTGGTTAACTGATCTGCTTCCCATATTCTTGTTTCTAACTCGACTGGGCGAGGGACAAGAGGTAGGAAAAGCAGGAGACGCGAGTTCGAACCTCGGTAAGTACACTCTCTTTGAGTTGAAAAAAAAAGAAATTTAAATGAGTTTACTAAGTTGACCCTTAGCACGGCGCAAGTTAGATTCTTTTTTACACTTTTTAAGTTTTTGTTATCTGTGAGCTCTTTTACATCGGTTAATGAAGATAGGAGTTATGTACAGATTACTCTTTTTCGGTTGACGTCACGCGTTTGTAACTGATTCACAACTGAAGATTCTTTGAGCCGCTACTTAGCTATCTTGCTGAATATCTTACCGAGCATATTGTGCACAAGAAGTTTAAGTCTAACATATTGCTTTGATTACAATGATTAGCTTGCGGAAATCCGCAACGTTCTTCCGGGAGAATATGATTTTGATGCTTGAAATAGCTTCGAATGCCGGCCTCAAGGTTCATAATTTCCTTTCAGGGACCCAGCTAGAGGAATTAACCTTGTTGGTTCATCAGAAAACGATATCAAATAGAGATATGACTGCTGTCTTTAATTGAATACCAAATGAATGCTCATTAGAATCCACCTTGATCTAGTATTCAAATCGCCAGCAAATCTAACTGATATCTTTGAATTCTTTGAATTGACATCAGCAATGGAGGCCTCGGGATGTTTTTTTGGGATTATGCTTGATGCGATATTCAATTCGTGTGAGGAAGCTGACTGTGTACAAAAAATAGGTCGTAGATGCAGTACCTGAAATTGCAGCACAGGTGGGGAATTCATCGAGCAATAAGGTATCTCACCCTGTCCGACACCGGGTTCAGATTGGGTTGGTATATACGAGATATAGCGAGAGACAGTGTGGTACAGTACAGGGCCGTAGGGTACGAACTATACGAACTACCGAACAACACAAGAAAAGTACCACCAGTACAGTAAGACCAGGTTACGTAACCGGGTTTTTGGCTGGTTCACTCCACCGAGCTCTCGTCCTCTGGGATCGTCCTGATGGAGAATAGGCACGGCATGGCAGGGGTCTCTCCTGATGCAGCTGCAGCCCTGTTCGCCAACTGTTCAACGGCGGTTTCATCTCCTCCCTTTTCTTCATCCTTTTGAACTTTCGGGACCACTCGACTTTCTCTCGGATTCGGTGCAATGTAACTCTGCATGTTCCCTCCATTTCTGTCATCTTCTGGCCTGGCGGTAATCTCCTCCTCCCTCCTTAATACCTTCTGGCAGTTAACGGTGGGTTTGCCCCGGCGATCGTTTGTGGCGTCCAATGTCGCCTGCAGCTTCCCAGTAACACCGCGCTATTGCATCTCATTGCATCAGGTCTCGACCCAAGAAAAGCTGCAAATTAGGAACGCCACAGCCAATCGACAACCCTCCCACCGTCATCCTGGCTGGAACCAACAACCAAACCGAGTTACTGTGTGCGCCGGAGCGTCGTTCCTTGACCTAGAATGGGCCTGTGTCAAGGAGTGTTCCCCGCACGATGCCCTGTGGAACGAAAACTGGGCTGAGCTGAAGATGATGCGTAGACATGGAGAAGCTCCTGTTAAAACGCCCAGCGCCCATCTAGCTATTGATCAAGCTCCTCATCGCATTCTCCTGTCGTTACGATTCTGATTATAAAAGTCGGAATTCCTCCATCGGACGATTCATCGACCTATTCACTATCGCTTATTCCGCACTGCCAGGTCGCTCTATATACCCATCCGTCAACATGAAGTTTACTATTCTCGGTCTTGCTGCGGCAAGCTTGGTTGCCGCTCAAAACTTCGGCGCTGAGCCAAGTTGTGCTGTAAGTGCCACTGCGTTTGTCCTTGCGTTTGTCACTCTCCAGGTTTACTCAAGCAATTGCTTCCTCAATTCTCAATTCTCAATTCCTCTTTTCTTGCAGAGGACAAGGCACTCGGAGAGGCCATTATTTTCTATTTTTCTTAAAAACTCTCATAACGTGGTCTGCGGAGGACAAACTCCCCATCTCTTAATTCTCTCGTCTCTGAACCAGAACTTGCATGACTGACCATCCTTCCCCCCAGGTACCCTGTCTTGCCTCTGCCATCTCAGTTGCTGGCTGTGCTCCTACCGATGAAGCTTGCCAGTGCGGTACCGGTCAAGCTAAAATACAAGCCGCCGTTGCAACCTGTCTCCTCGCATCCTGCACCGCTCCAGGTGCCGTCCAATCTGCTGCCGCCGTGGGATTCGCTCTCTGCTCAGCGTACTCTGCTTCTGTAGCAGCAGCCGGTGCAACCATAACCACGGGCAGCCCAAGTGCTTCAATAGTTACCGCAAGCTCTGGCTCCGCGACTGTGGTTTCCACCGCCAGTGTGACCGGTGTGACGACTAGTGTTCCAGCTACAACCACGAAACCTGCTTCGAGCGGAGCCTCGAGCGTTGCTCCATCCTCGGCTTCAAGCTCGCTTGCTGTCGTGAGCAAAGCTGCAGCACCAGGCTTGGAAGTTGGCTTTGGAGGAATCTTTGGTGCCGTTGTCGGTATTTTGGCTGCCTTGTAATTGGCACCTTAGGGGCCAGCACACGGGAAACATAGTGGGACATGATGATAGACCTGTGAGGAAATGAAATATTGAAAATTTTTTCAATCTAATTCTTGAATTTTGATGTTGTGTATAGCCAAGCATCTAATAACTAGGGCAATAACAAATTTGAATTGCCTTTCAAGCCACTCAGTAGTCTCTGCGGAAGCTGAATTATAACTCAAACTTCTTGAATATTATTTACCAAGGCAATTGCAAGGGCGTAGGTAAATTATCTCCCATGGTTACATCTGCTGTTCCAATATCCCCTATCTTATGTCAGCATCTTCAATTTGTCCCTAACTTACATGAATCAAAATTATGCCTAACTTACTTGGTCCTCTTGGCGCCCAATACTGCCCCGTCTTACTCATATCCAGTTTTTCCACCCAATCTATCATACTCTTCGCCGCTTCATCGGGAGTAACAGCTAGACAGAAATTAGCCTCAACTACCCTCCCTTCTGCCTCGCTCAAATCAAACAGGAAGGTGCCTTCCTCTTCGAATACATACCTCCACCGGCATCCCAATATTGGTCGAAACCAACTCCCTTCGTCATATCCGTCCGCATAAATCCCGGATGCACAATACTAATCACAATACCACTCTCCTTCAAATCCAGGGCGAGAAGCTTGCCTACCATGTTCAGGGCTGTCTTGGACGCATGGTGGGCATAGTTTCCCCCGCCTTCCTTTGCGTGGCGGAGGGTGATGGATCCGGATTCTGAGGACACAAGGACGATGCGCGTGTTGGCGTTCGGCGGGAGGAGGGAGGCTGCGGAGAGAGCGTGGATTATAACGGGAGGGGAAACTGAGGAGGTTGCTAAAGGATATCAGTGTTAATTGGAGATTGGGAGATAAAAGGAAAAGGGGAGGGGACAGGCTGGGGGACGAACTATACATCTTCACTTCCTCCTCCCATTTTGGTCCGCTGGCCCAATCTTCCGTAGCAAAGTATCCCGCGGTAATAATCTATTCTCAAAACATCAGTAATAACTCCATCTCTCTTCTCCGCATTTCCTCTTCCCCTTCTAATCCTCTCTCTCCACCACACAAGAATTCAAGGCAGAGTAGAAACATACCACCACGTCAAAAACCTCCCCATGGCCCATAACCGCCTTCAACTCTCCAACTAACTTCTTCCCTACCTCCTTGACACTAACATCCACGCCGGTCGCCCATACAATCTTTTCATCCCGGCCATGCGGCGGCTTCAAAGAGCGTGTCGTTCCGTATACCTTCGTTCCGGGCTGCGCTGCATAGGCGTTGGCAAGTGAGGCGCCTAGCCCGCGGGTCGCGCCTATGATGAGGACTGCTGGCATGTTTTTTCAGATTCGGAGTAATTTCTGGGGGTGGGCAGAGAGAGAAAAGTTCGAACTATTCTCGTATCTACGAGAGTCAGAAATAAGAGATATGATCCTATCTAAAAATTAGGGGGCGAATGGGAGAAATAGTGGAAGAAAATGTCGAAATTTTTGAAACACAAGTTGGTGTGTCGTCATACCAATATGATGATCAGCCGGAGCTCCAAGAAGAGCTCTTATCTTATCGATGCGGGGCACGTTTCGTTTGACAGCTAGGCTTGGTCAGCGGGCTGCGTTAGTGATTTGGGTCTTGGCTCCACTGAAGCGAGAGCATCCATGGAATACGGGGATGGTACTTGACAGGATGAGTTAATATTAGTTTCGTAGCTATGTCAGCCACATAATTATCATTAGTAATAAATCAATAGTTAGGATTTCATTTTTTTTTTTGTTAACAGCTTGTAAATCATATACTCTCTGTAAGCTCCTTCATATTACCAGCTGCGCTTATAAGATGTGATTCTACTTGGTATTTATTTTTCTATTCAGTATACCACTATACTTCTTCAGCAGCTGTAGATAATGGAAGTGGCCTAGAGGTGACAGCGTATTAATATAGCATGATACTGCAGGAGCTACACTCTCTATTTCTTTCACACGTAATCTTGTCAACGAACCAAAGCGGGTCAACGGCAATTCAACACCGGTGGAACGATGTTGCTAATGAAGAACAGGAGAAAGAAGATGACAGCTAGATTAATGGTTGAGAATAAGACAAATAATTGACAAGAAGACTAAACAATTGACAGGAGTAAAGTCGCTGAAAGATAAAACCTGCGATTTCGACCGTTAGTTGGAATTGACAAAGGTTCAATATGTTTCGAGACCGTAAATTTTAAAGCATTTATCCCTTCGATCCAAATCGAGCCTGTTCCAATGATCTATTCTCCTACCAGAATTGTTTTTAAGATTTTCTGGACGGAGCCTTGAGTTTTTCTACTTCAACGTTAATCCAACTAAGACAATAGATATCAAAATTGGTCCCTTATTCGGTTTTAGAATAGCTTGGGTTCTTTAATCTGTGAAACGGATAATCAAACTTCAAAGTTGAACGGTTTTGGCTATTTCATCAGATCTGCCAGTCATATCGCATAATCATAATACTCAATCCCGCGAACAGATCTCTCTACAAGTTTGTAAGAACTTCTATCAAATTATCTGCTAAGTTTAAGGAAAGAGGATGGAAGGATCCTTTTAGATATACTTCTTCCTAAGATGTCTTTTAAACCCCAGCGGCCTTTCTAAGGAGGTACGCGCTAATAAAATTTTCAACCTTTTGAAGTTCTCCCAAGGTCCATCAAAGATCAGAAAGCTGCAAATGCTGGTGCTTATGGAATGAACTATTCAACTCTTTAGAGGTATATCCATGACATCAGATTGAAGAAGGCAGATTATAAGAACAGTCAAGAGCTCTTCTGCAGGGAAAAGCTATCTCTACATGAGCACCTGGCCGGTGAGCCGTCTATCTCCTCGGACTGAGGTTCTATTTCAGTTTTCCGCTCATTGTTAGTAACTAGGATTGAAGTTGCGGCCATATTGGCCTATTGTACTCGCTTCTCATACGGCAAACTGCATCTTTCTATTTCGAAACGATGGGCAGTTAATGTCGAACATAACACACCGAATGGACTCGTAGGTTGGATATATTAAGCTGTACAGGAACATAGCAACTTTATCAACGAATATTTCAAGGAGAGGAACCTTAGTGGATGGATATTTCTGCTCAGATGTAATAGGGGTTAATAATTCAGTAATTTAATAAATGCCTACAATTACTTCTAAAGCTCTTATAAAGCTTCGAAATTGAATAATTAGTCTTTAAATAAGATATCAATAATATTGATTCAGCCCCAATACTTCTCCTGCATATCCTATTAACTGGGGTTGTCACATTTAGTAGTGTAAAAGTAGGTAGAGAAATGCTTAAATCAATTTAATCACTATAACTTAGTTCTGTAATTATCGATAGGCCTTAGCCCTATCCAAATAGCAGATTTTCCACTTAGATTGTTTTTCTCTGCATTTGCGATTTAATCCACGTTTCTGTGGTTGTGACATCTGCAGTAAATCTTGGCCATACGGACTTGATAGAGATTTCTTTTGCTGCCGTGTCAAACGCAGCCGTTGCATCAGTCCTTTTACGCTCTTCATTAGTCTAGAATTACTTATAACAAAGAAGCTCGCACAAAATAAAGCTTACAACAATGTCACATGGTATCCCCTATTTGGTTAACATTCGTAAGCTGCGTGGGATCATAAATGAGTTTCTTACAGCTCTGACGTTCCCCTTGCCGTAGCCTCAAAACAGGTGTGAGACTCCAAACCCGCAAATATAAGATTCGTGATGTCGCGCTGGCGGAGCAGGAAATTCATATCCGTGTTCTCGAAACCGCTGCGGCCAAAGCAT
Organism: Haplographium delicatum; assembly: GCA_037952705.1. Classification (NCBI taxonomy): domain Eukaryota; kingdom Fungi; phylum Ascomycota; class Leotiomycetes; order Helotiales; family Hyaloscyphaceae; genus Haplographium; species Haplographium delicatum. The sequence goes on from JAPZPC010000010.1 coordinate 270,651, forward strand.
CAGCAAACGTGGCAATTTAGCAACCGTTATTGGAAAGATTCAGCTAACTTCATATTCCAGTGCCTACTCGCAACCACATCACCATTAGCAAGCACGGGCTCTAAACCGTCGAGGATGGTGCCTCCAAAACCTTCCGCGAAAACATGTAACTTCTCAATAGCCGCATTAAGTTTCGTCTTGTGTTTCCAGCCTGTGTAGTGTCCCTCTACATAGTTCTGGTGTAGGCTGTAAAAGACGGGAATATGTTGTGAACGAGCGAAGGCAAGCAATGTTTTCATGTTGTGGATTACATTTGAAGCAGTGAGATCATCGACGATGGCTGAATTCATCATGCCTGACGGATGAAGGAAGTCATTATAGGGGTCTATGAGAATAATTGCGGTATTAGAGGAGATAACAGTAGGGTAAGACATGATGAATTGTGGTTTGAGTTCTTGCTTGGCAGGAATTTGTCGTTTTGAGATGGAAATCTGCCGGCTTATATACACTGCGGATTGCCCGGCATAAAATCCAAGAGCGAGGGCCGTACAAGGCGACAGAGATTTTCACCTTGATTGAGTAAACCGAGGGTATAGTAGGTTCAACGTTACGGCTTTTAGTAATTATTCAGAAGTTGGGATCGAATTTTCAGTATTCTACGGACCGATAAAAAGTCGCTGAATAACGAGGCTGCATATTTCCGATCGCCATGTTTTCGTTGTTATTCGTCTCCTCTTCTGAGTGATCTTCTTATCTATTTCGAGCCTTCGTTTCTATTTTCTTTATACCAAGTCTAACCCTACCTCCTCTATGGCATGATAGTGATCTAGGGAAAGAGGAAGATATCCTAGGAAAAGAACTCCCAGAAAAGGCCTAGGTAGTTTTCTTGCTGGAAATAAGGCAAGTATTGCCGCATTGGAAGAAATTCCTGTAAAAAAAGTTGTCGAAGGGCTCAGCCAGTTCCTTTTTGAAAATTCAGTAGTGATTCGACCAAAGAAAGGGCTTCATAGTAATTCTCAACTCTGTCACGACTAGCCTGTGCCATACTGTGCGCATTTTTTTTTTCGATCGTGTGAAATGGGTAGCCGAAAAGCTGACAACCGGGATCCAATTAACTCGTAAGCAATACCCCATATACTGGTACAGAACACCCGTACGGAATATAGCGTTCTGACCAGGGTCCAACGTCAAAATAAAAATCTGGGGAACCCTATCGCACATCATCTAGAAGCATATGAATGAACCCTTGTATAGGTGATATTTTACCGAATCTACGAAGTGTTACATTCGCTTCAAGATGTCTTTCTAACCTTGACATTCCATTCCGTGTCTAACGTAAGCACGTTGTTTGCACCGCAGCGCAGCTTTTCTTTTGGATGCCGAGGCACAAAATTTCCCCTCCCGTTTCTTGGCTTTTCCACATCGAACTGTTTGAGAAATGATCAAGTTTCTTTAAGATTCAGTTACTTGCAAATTGATTACACTGGGCTATTAACATCATCATGGCGGCCTCCAGGAGCGCAACTAAACAGACATCATCTATAGTAGCAACGAAATATCCACCATTTGGTTGTCTTACACCATTTGCCGAACCCCTGTGGTACTCGCGAAACGTTTCACCACACTATACAGATTCTCATCGAAAACTTCGAGCTGCTGTTCGAAAGTATATTGATGAAGAGATTCTCCCATACGCATTTGAATGGGAATCGGCTGGCCAAGTTCCTGATTCGGTACGTCGTCCCTCCTTCTTGTTGAATTCAATCTGACGAACTTAGGCTTTCAAGCGCCACTGCGAACTTGGGTATGTTGGAATGGTAACAGGGCTTCCTCATATAAGAACACCGGGTAACATTCCATGGCATGAATGGGATTCATGGCACACGTTGATCGTAACCGATGAACTAACCCGCGTTGTACGATTCTTAACTGCCCTTTCGGGTCCCTGGCTGACGCAACTAGGGATATAGTGGTGTGATGTGGGGCTTAGGAGGTGGAAATAGCATTGGGGTACCTCCGATTGTGAACTTCGGAACTCGGTTTCAAAAAGAGAAATTTCTTCCTGGTGTAGCAAATGGAAGCATCCGATTTTGTCTTGGGATTACTGAGCCTGATGGTGATTTCTCCTCGGCAATCAACTGATCTTTGTTGACACTCGTAGCTGGTTCCGATGTAGCAGGTATCAAAACCACCGCTTTGCGAAAAGGAGATCATTACTTGGTCAACGGATCGAAGAAATGGATCACCAACGGGATTTGGGCAGATTTTGTCACTGCAGCTGTCCGCACTGGCGGGCCCGGTGCAAAAGGGATTTCACTGCTTATAATCCCTCTCAAAGCACCCGGAGTATCAACTCGGCAGATGTTCAACTCTGGTGTCGGTGCGTCAGGGAGTACTTTCATTACCTTCGACGATGTTCAGGTCCCAATCGAGAACTTGATTCACAAAGAAAATCAAGGTTTCGAAGTGATCATGTCAAATTTCAATGCTGAGAGAAAGGCAATAGCTACTCAGGCAATTAGACTAAGTCGAATTTGTGTTGAAGATGCATGGAAGCATGCATGTTCCAGGGAAACCTTCGGGATGAAATTGATAAAGAATCCGATAATCAGGGCCAAATTTGTAAAAATGGGGCGAATGATAGAGCCCGCACAAGCATTTCTTGAACAACTCACCTGGTTGATTGAGTTGAGTCGAAGTAATGGGAGGGAAGATGGTGATGTAGTTAGAATTGGTGGTATGACGGCAATGCTGAAAGTGGTAAGCACTCGGTGTTTGGAAAAGTGTGTAAGGGAGGCACAGCAAATAATGGGCGGCTTGGGGTATGCCAAGGGCGGGAAGGGCGGAAGGTCAGTAAATTCCAGTTTTTTCCAATTTTCCCAATATGTGTGCTAAGTATGGCTAGAATTGAGGCAATATCAAGAGATGTTAGAGTTATGGCTGTAGGTATGTTTCAATCCCTCGATAACTCGATCTGCGAAAACAATGAACCTTTACTAATCGGTAGTAGGTGGTGGAAGCGAGGAGATCATGAGCGAGCTAGCCATTAGGGAGGAAGCAAAGGATTTGGGAAACTATGCAATTATGTCGAGTAGGCTTTAAATGCAAGCATGATAGAAAAGCCGTGGCGCACTTCAAAATAGAAAAAGTTAACCAGTCGCATTCCGTAGAACCTTAAGAGATAGGTCTAGTATATCTAGGCAGAAAAACTAGTAATGAAACGCAGATAATGCCAAGATACCACGGACTTCTACAACGTCTACCGCTGTAGTACTTGGTATTCTTGGGAAAGGGTACCTAGACTAGCAAGTCGGCTAGTGGAGAATGAATCCTCCCCACCTGGGGGAAGCGCTAATGGCTTAATGTGGGACTGGGCAGCAAGCGCTCGGCACGGCTTCGGAGCACTTAGAATTAGGTTAGGTATCAATATTGACGGGGAGGCTTCCGAGCCCCCGGAATCTGCTAAAGCTCAAAGTAAAAGGCCTCTCGAGATTCTTTTTTTCTTTTTTTTTTGTACGATTGTAAGGTTACAGTACATCTGGTATGCACACCATCGACAATCGCAGACGCCACGTTGTTCCCCAGATTATGTGCTCCAGGTGACGACAGTTCCTACACTCTACTGTGTCATGTCAGGGGTCGAGGCTCACGCCACGTTTAAAAAAGAAAGGGGGCGGGAGTGGGGCGATGTCTTCGTCCAGTCCACTGAGCCAACCGCTTAATTCTGAGGTGCATTCCGGGGAACCAATCTCCAGAAACACCACCGAGACAGAGGTCCTAACACCTCCCACACTGCAGATGATAGTGTATTTCATGGATACTTGCCACATGCTTATACAGCCTGTCCATGTCTTCGGATCAAGTTCCGGAGCCCTAGAGTTATATTATTAGTGAGGCATAAAGCGACGATCATCAAACTGTGTCGTCCACAAAGAGTCAATCTCCTGCTAAAGCATATATCTCATAGCTAGGGGCAAATGGAAATAAGGCTGGAACTAGTTTATGTGGGGTTCAGGAGAAGATCGTCGAGCGAGTTCTGCCCAACATGGGGCGCGCCTAGCAAAGACATTGCAATTGTTCTAGATGAAAGCCACTTTTAAGATAGGGAAAACAGAGTTCTGACAAGCCGGTTCCAGTAATCTGTTTCTGTACCTGACACGAGGATGGGACGGGAATATCCTCAACGATCTACCACCTCCACAACCAGCTTCCCCAGGGTGGGTGGGGCCCTAAAACTGTATCCCAAAATCCTGAGTAGGAGGCTGGCGCCCCTGATGCATCAGGGTTAAATCCGTCTGGAGGAAGCTTTTAAGTTGTACGTACGACAAAAGTCCTTAGCGTTTCTAGGGTCAATCTAGGGTTTCGGGAGTATGCACCCAGCTCAGAAGTACTGTACTCCAGGGCCGCCATTTTCGTCTCAGGTATTTGCCCGTTAGCAACCTTGAAGCAAGTCTTGTCACGATGTGCAGATATTCATCCGTACCCAACCTAGATATTCCTATAAACCAGTGAAACATTTCTTCATTCTCTTTTCCGAAAACTTCAAATTCGCGGGACGCCTCAACCCCTTTTCCGGTGGATTACCTCGTTCATGCTGTTCATATTCATCTAAGAAAAGCTATGTGAGAACGCAGCGATTCACAGTATTTTGACTGGCGTAACTTGGTTCTTTTTATCTAAATTTGAGCATCTATTTCATGATGGATCAAACAGCAACAGGACCGATATATCGGGGACAACAGACAGCTCTGATTGCCGTGTCTGTCGTCTCGACGTTCTTTGGATGTAAGGCCGCCGACAAGTTCCAAAGCGATGAGCAAGGATAACTAACCTTTGTGCTCATCACAGCTGTTGCTATGATTTTACGAATTATTGGGAGGATGATCATTGTTCAAAACTTAGGCGTTGATGATTGGCTTATGGTTTCTGGAATGGTATGCTCATAAACTTCTGAAAAAGAGGTAACCAAAAACTAAGGTTCCTAGGTATTAACGTTAGCATATCTCGGAGAGATCTTGTATGGTATTAAATTTGGAATTGGTCTTCATGGTGTCGATGACAGTTCAGCCGATATGGTGGGACTACTAAAGGTTAGATACAGCAAGCAAAGTGCCTTAAACCAAAATCTAATGTGAACAGGTCATTTACGCCATCCAACTTACTTACAACACTATCGTTACTATTGTAAAGGCATCTATCATCTGTTTTTATTTGAGATTAGGTATTATCTTTGCGCCCAATAGACTATGCAATGCTGACATATATAGCTGCTGTTGACACTGGACTTCGCACTGCCTCAAAAGCAACCCTTGTTTGCATGGGTTTATTCTATGTAGCGGCTCAAACAACTACAATTGTCCAGTGCTTACCAATTCATGCTACCTGGGATATCACCGGAATCGTGGAAAAGAAATGTGTTAATTCGGAAGCCTTTTTCTACGGTATGCCCCCTTCATGATACCTTCTCACTATGCTAAAATATCTAGCGATCGCTGTCATCAACATTATGATCGATATTTGCATTTTTATTCTTCCAATCAAGACACTGATGAGCATCAAGAGACCACGTAGAGACAAGATTGTATTATTTGTACTCTTTGGTCTCGGCGGGGTCTCTACAATCTCAAGGTATGGATTCTTTTTCCGCTTGGATATTAAGATTTTGAACTAGCCAAGTGGCCGTATCAGATTCAATTAAACAATTCAATGAAACCACAATACCACCTTCAAGCTACAAAGCATTTATCAACACTACAGGGCTGATAGAATCTTCCAGTATCATACGTTTGTACACTATCAGAGTTTTCTTAGCGTCAAAGGACCCATTCTACGCTGGGGTCCCCATTAACATCTGGTCTATGGTTGAGATCAATATCGCCATAGTCTGTGCCTCTGTTCCAGGTAAACTCTCCCCCCCCCCTCCCATTTTCTTCTGGTCGCCACCTAACATCTTCTAGCTATGAAACCACTCTTCACAAAGACCATCCGCAACCGGCTCGCAAACTCAAGGGGCACTATTTACAGAATAGACTCCCGCAATCATCAAATGATGCCCCTGAGTAACGAACCTAAGAGCAAGACTACAACTCAAGTTCAAGCATGGCCTGAGAATAGAGCCGCATTTAATGGAATAGATAGTGCTATGAGATGGGAGAGTGATGAGGAAATTATGCCTAAGGCGGGCGGACCTGGCGGTATTGAGCTCGAAAGAGGCTTTTCAGTGGAGGAAGAATTTGTCGGATCAAGTACTTCAACGAAAAGTGGCGAAGGGTTTTGATCTGTGTGTTTCTAATGCTAACCTTGAACATAATATGAGCGAATATGAGCGAATCTTAGCGTATATAATGTGATTTTGTGTGTAAGCTACTGTGTTTATATTTGGGAATTATATCGTCATATTGGTATAGGTTAAGTATAAAAGTTTAGCATGCCTGACATTCAATGTAATTATTAGAAATTTTTAGCACTTGGCTTGTATGATCAGATGTTGTGCATATTATCTAGAAACTGCAATCTAAGGAATACCGACTGTCTTTATGATTATTTTCTGTAGAGCTCCTATTTCTCATTGAATGTTTCAAACTAGAGTTTTCTTTTATTTCTGTGGCGTTTAATTCTGTTATAATAAGGGGAAATTATTAATTGAGGACAGGCTCGAGCGGGCACTGCGCCGGAAATGAGGCGGTTGCCGCGGTTATGCAAACATACTTCATGCTACTCACGTGATTTGGTTTGAATGAACGTCTAGTGCCATTCTCTTCTTGAAGGAGTCTTGCAGGTCGACGAGCTTTCGATCTACGACTGCAACCCTAGTCGAGAGAAATCCATCCACGACATATATCTAGGTCGTAAGCAGGGTAATAATTGCAAAACTTGCAGCAGAATGGCTCAGCTCGTCGCCAAGCCAAGCTGTCCGCACACAATATTGGATAAGGGGGATTGTTCCACGGCTTTCTTATATCCGAAGGCTCACATTTGGACCCTAATATCTCTTACGCTGAAGAACTTTATTGGTTCATCGTCCAACTTGAAACGCAAACCTAGTGAATATTTTCAATTGCTCTTCAGCTGCTCAAATTATCTTCTTGGCAACAATGAGAGAGATGTATATACTGTATATGGAGCCCATCCCAGCCAAGTGGTCACTTTGAAGCGCTCGAATCCAAACAAGAGCAGAAAGTTTATCACCTCCCAGATTAATAGCAAAAAAGGTGAAAATGAGGAGACTGAAGCAAAAGCTATCGAAATCAGCCAGCAAGCCAGGCAATGACGAGAGCAGTGCTATAGGATCTCCCAGTCAACACCATTTAGATGGCTCGACTAAGACGCTGGCCGCTTTAGAAATTTCCAGCCTAGACTTACCTCAGAGCCGCTTTGAGATTGCCCGCCAAAAAATTCTTGCTACGTCTTCGGAGCTTTCCGAAAACCTTCGCCTATTAGATGCTACAAACGACCTAGAAGAGGCTGATCTAAGTAATCTTGACATCTCTCCATCTGAAATTGCAGCAACTATTGAGCGGGTATTGGTTCAACGGCGATCCCAATCGGTTAGCATTGCGTCTAAAGTAGGAGTGTTTTTGGGGAAAATATATCCTCTAGCTTCTCTTACCTTAGGGTTAGGATCCACTGTCTCCGAAGTAAATACAATAGGCTGCTGTATAGCAAGACAATCCTCTGACACTATATTAGGGAGTTTCTTTCCTGCCGATCAAAGGCACAATCAATGGCCTCGGCCTGCTCTATTCGGTACGTAGTTATTGGATAACCGGTAGAGAATTTCAACTGAGTGTATATCAGATTGCAGAACAAGAACGTGCACGGGGAGAGGACTTTCTACGACAGCTCGAGAGGATATCTTACCAATCTTTACGTGTTGGAGAGATACATAAGATGCAAAATGTAACAGTTGGAGAACTTCTCCTAGAAAAGTCAGCAAATCTCATGGCGGCAATCATCCAGTTTTTGAACTCAGCATTGGTTTTTTTTCGGCATGACTACTTCTACCGTCTAGGGAAGACTCTACTACTTGGACCGTCGATATATGCTGATGGTAGAACTGCACTGGACCAAGCAATTGCAGAATATGATCAGGCTCTATTGTTAGAAGTTACAATCAAAATTCTTACGATATCCCACCCTAGTAATAATCATATGGAACCTTCAGACCAACAAAAGCTGACAAACTTACTCTCGTGGCTCCAATCATCGGTGCCCGAAGTGGAAGCACAATTCACCAATAATTGCGAGGTTCGTGCCCCTGGAACCCTGAAATGGGTCCTGGAATGCGAAGAATTCAAAAATTGGAGACTACAGCAGGAAGGAAATAGCGGAAAGCGTTCTCTTTGGCTTAATGGTGTTCCGGGGGTAGGAAAATCTGTCATCGCAGCCTTCATTGTGCAGGTCCTTAAGGCACAGCACCCAGATGCAATAGTGCTGTACTTCTTTTGCAAAGCAGGAGAGAGTAAACTCGATAATCTGGGTAGTATTATTTGGACCATGGCATCACAGCTGGCCCGATTAGACCCCACATGCCGTGAACGCCTGCAGGTATTGAAAGATGACAAGTTTAAACCTTCCAAATCCGTACAAGGACTATTTGAAAATCTGATCAAAAATGTCATATCGGAATTACCGCAAAAAATATTTATTGTCATTGACGGCTTGGATGAATGGTTTGGTGTTAGCGCTGAGGAAAGTGATGACCTTCTTATCAAGTTCCTCCAAGGGTTCGATAAGTTGAGGGCACAACTTTTGATCTGCAGTCGCCCAACCCCAGAGATTACTAAAGCTCTCTATTTTGGCTTCAAGAAGACACTGACTCTTGAAGATAGCCGTGAAGATATTGAAAAGTATGTAACAATGCGAATTTCAAAATCGAAAAACCTACAGAAGGGCTTCTCTCGTATATCCAAGGAGCCAGAGAAATATGTTACTGAAAAGTCCCATGGGAACTTTCTCTGGGCTTCCATCGTGCTTAATCTACTTGAGCGCACCCCTTCAGCAAAAGCGTTCCAATCAGCTCTTGAAGCCATCCCCCGAGCAATAGGAGGCGTCTATGACAAAGTTCTAGACAAGCTTGAGATGGCGGGGACGCTTGAAGCTGCGATGGTGATTCTTGAATGCGTATTGTTTAGTATGCGGCCAATGTTGATTGACGAACTTTATATCGCAACAGGGCTCATGTCTGATGAGATTCTTGATCTCCAAGGCTTTGTAGAGGCAGATTGTGGATCATTCCTTGCCTTAGTACCCGGGAAGAACGGGGCAAGTGTCCATATTGTCCACGAAACCTTCAGAACTTATATTACCGATCCCAAAGCTTGTGGCACTCGAAACTTGCAACCTAGTTCGAGCAATGCTCACATTGCAGCGGCTTGCATTGCGTGCTTTACGGAAAGAGACAAAGATGACAGTGATGACAATGTTGAGCTTCACACTGATTGCCTCCGAGACTATGCTACTACAAATTGGTACTCGCATTTGAAAAATTGCATGGATTTATCATCAGCACACTATGAGACTACCCTCGTCCTCTTAATCTCGATTTATGATTTTCTCCATGATAAGTTGGCTCTCCGCAAGTGGATCCGTCGTTGGATCTTCGACAAGAAAGACAAGTATACTGCATGGAATCTTGGAAGTGGTATGGCCGATATTCACGACGAACTCCTTGACTGGATTAACTCTGAATTTGTCGCTAATATTATCAGCCAGCCGTTAAGCCAAGACGGAGATCTGCAATGTCCAACGATTATTGCCCAGTGGAGAGCTGAAGCGTGCAAGGAGAATTCCTTGACCTTGGCCGAGACCATTTCAAATAATTTTACATGGGTTTGGCTAAATACGAATTGGGAAAACTACACTCTGGCTAGGCAGGTATTTTGCGGCGCCCTTGAGCTGGCTAGAATTACACAGGTAGCTGGGGAGCCAAAGGAGGAACCAAACCCTATTCAATGGACATCTGGTTTTAGCCCGCATGATCGTTTAACCCCTCAACAGAAATCAAAACCTGGTTGGACTTGGCGGCATTCCTCTTCGATATCATCAAAATGGATGGTAAGTCCATCTCAACTCTCCCTTGTGGCCTCCAACGGGAGCTGTGATACCTCTGTTGGCGTGCAGGCCGGCAATTACGCCGTCGGGCAATACTACGCCCACTCGCCTGAGTGTGTACATAACTTTTCAATCGCCATTGACGAAAATCCTGAACGATGGCACCTTTACGAGGGTATGGGCGCATGGTATGAGCGAGAGAAGGACGATGCGAATGCTCTCAAGTACTATGGGGTCGCGATGAAGCTGGATCCCCTCGTGCCGCCTAATTGTGCGGAGGAGTATTACTCACTTCTTGCTGAAATCAAAACCAAGGAGGGCGACCTTTCAGCTGCTGAAGATGCTTTCCGACAAGGGGCCAAGAGGAAACAAACTTGGTACGGTAACGTCTATTGGAATAGGATGGCCAAACTTTACCAGGATATCAAAGACTGGGAAAATGTCAAGAGAGTTTTCCGCGAAGCAATTGAGAAGCATCCAGTGTGCGCTGAAATTTACTGGGACTATCTTGCAAACACCTACAAAGATGCAGAAGACTGGAGAGGGCACCTACATGTCCTACTAGAGGCAATCGAGAGAGACCCAGAACATGCAAGCAGCCATCAAGACGGCATTAAAAATCTTGGAAAGGATTTTAAAGATGTCATGTTTTGGGATAGAGCTATCGAGATCTTCACCACTGCAATAGAGAAGCATCCTGCTGGAAAACCATAATATGAAGAATACCTCGCTGATGTTTATGTTACTCATGGTGGACAGGAGAGTTGGTTGAAAGCATCTGTACTTTTTGAGTCAGTAATAGAAGCAAATAAGGGGGAAAACAGCATGGGGCATTATCAGGGTCTTGCTACATGTTATTTGGGCTTGGGAGAGTTTGAAAAATGCCACGCCGCATTGGCACGAAGTGTCATGAGCGAATATGTGGCAGATGATGTTGGTCCCGCATTCATGATTGCAGGGGAGTATCAAAAAGCTATCCAAGCCTTCAGAGCCGATCTCACCTGGCGTTTTGAGAACATTAAAGGTTATCCCAAAGAGAGGTATCAAGCAGAGAAACTTATGAAGCTCCACCTGAAGCTTGGTCTGTGTTACGAAGCCGTAGACAGAAGAGATGCCGCCCAAACCAGTTTTCAAGCCGCAATCACTTGCTTCGAAAGGTACGTCATGGAGCTGAAGGAGGAGACGCTGACCAAAAGTAAGAATGATTATTGGCATCGCAGCGATTGCTGGCCTCTTTACAAATACGGTGTGGCACTGGAGAAACTCGGTAGAGTGGCGGATGCGAGGGACTTCTATGAACCAGCCAACACTGTCTGCACCATCACCACCTTCGCGGATGACGACGAATTGTGCACAGCACAGGCGGCGGAGATACAGGAGGCTCTTGAACGTACCACACAGGCTCTGAAGCAAGAGGGTGAGGCTGCCCAGACGACCGTACCGGATTTGATGTTGAGGGTTGGCAGTATTGGGCTATGGAGGAAGCTGTGCTTTCCGCATCGTACGAATTGGTATGCATCCCCAGATGGTAAAAAGCCGCGGTACAGGGGAGGAAATACCGGATATTATAAACGAGTTCATTTAAAAGAAGATACACCATCCGAAGGCTCTTGAAGTAGAATCGTCACAAACTCGCGGAGATGGTACATTTTTAGGACTCCGTACTATTTTGTAAAGTTTAAAATGGATTTTCTAAACAAGATTTCGTACAACTTCGTAAACACGAAAAGTTGCATGATTTTTCTGTATGCTGGTCTCTCGAGGGATCTCACATGTGTATACATGTCTGGTAGAGGATGATTGTTTCTTCCTTTCTCTATCTGAATCTAAGCAACATACACTGCGGTGCTCAGATAACTAAAGCAGTTGGGTATTACCAACGCCAGACTCCGTACGGAAAATAAAAATTAACCCCCGTTCACCACTAGCTATAATCCAGCTAGTACGAATAAAGCTTCCACATTTCTCAGGCCTTATTATAGAAGTCAACACTGCCCTTATCCCAGCCCATACGCCGCTCAATATCTTTGAAAACATCGGGTAGCAGGGCAGCATAAGTTAGATCTGGAAGAACGTGATCATTTCCACCCCATATCATAGCAACTGGCTTAAACTCCCGATCGATAATCACTGCTCCGGAATCGCCACGCTCAGAAACCCTTCCAACTCGAAAAGGGATAAAGGTGTGTTCATGAGTTACTACTCCATCAGTCAAAAGCGAAGATTGGACACCAGTGTAAATAGCCTCATTCCAGCCTGTCGTACGACTTGGTGGCTTAAAAAAGACTTCTTCGGCTTGGGGTAGGGTGTGGCGAACTGAATTGAACTCAGGGCCGTCCTGGAAATAGTGCATCGTATTATAGCACCAACCGACTCCTTCCTGCTTATTGATGTCCCTCTCGGCCTTTTTATCTAGGCTAAAATCCATACTATAATTCATTGGGTCAGAACCCCGATGCTAAGGCAAGAATTAGTAGGAGCGTAGAAACTCATATAAGTGTAAAACATACCTTGTTTGGATTGTGAATTATGGCACGCTCGTAAGCAATTAGTGCCCAGTCTAGGCGATACATTTCCGTTGTCAAGTCCATACCAGAAGTAGCATATATGTAGCCAAGATTCGTGTCGGTGGCACGACAGTTTTGTTTAACTTCCTCCCAGTATGTAGAGTTATAGCCGCGTATATTATTGTCTTCGATAGCTCTTTCAGCTTCTTCGTGGTCTTGTAGAGCCGGAGACGTTATTTTGAATTTTGTACCTTGAGCAAAGATATAAGGATTATGGGACCCGATGACACTACCATCCTTTCCATTGACCACATGTTCATTCGTAAGCGCAAACACCTGCCCAGCATGCGTTACGTATCCACATAACGTGCCTTTGCATTGTTGTTTCTTCTCCGGTCCAATAGACGCACCAGGAAGCGGGTGCTCGGAATCATATAGCTTGCTGTAAGAACGAAGCAAATTTCTTTCTTCAACGTCGTCTTCGTCTGTAGTACGGAGAAAAGGATAAGTGTAGGCTTGAGCGGCGAGCATCTGACAAATATCAACTCGGATTCTAAAGATTTGTTTCATAACATGTTAGTAGAGGGCGCGAAGTATTAAAAAGTTCATATTTATCAAATACCTTTCGCCAGCCCATACAGCTGCTAATTCGCCATCAATCTCAGCCGCCATTGCACAAGCATCTTCGCGCGACAAGGCTTTGTGATCGAGAAGAACAAGAATAACCACTGAGTTGGTTGCACGATTTCTCTCGTATCCGATGCGTAGGACATGAATTCCTCTCCAGTTGGGGGTATAACGCGAAGCGATTGACACGATCGGTGTTCGAAGTCTGGCTGGGTACAGCTTCTCAAGGTCCCTATTTGCGACGGGAGAGAAGCCTTTCCTGCAGCGGAATGTGCCATTCCAGGGGTCATCTTCATCGATGCAGCTAGTACTTGTACTTGCCAGTATCTCGACACTAGGAATACCGTAACTTTGCGCACGCTCACTTTCGATTACGACCGCGGTGGAGGTCGCGTAGCCTTGCTCAGCCTCGTCGTCGCCAGTGGGTGGAGTTGTTGTTTCTGCCATGGCGAGTAATCAAAGTCGTCTTTCACCCACGAGTCCACAGGGCAGACATGAGAATAGGACTAATATTGAGGGAATCGAGGAGGCGACAGCGGTGGAGGGAGAGAGACCCGTAGATGGGTTGCATACCTTGAAGGCTGGTCCATCTTTATTCATGAGGTAGTTGATTCAAAAGTGGTTAGCGTCGGCAGAAAAGTTCAGCCAATAATCTAGCGAGCCGAGATGTTGCGAATTAACACCAAAAAGATTCACGGAAAGAATGATTGTTGTCTGTTTTTGGTTGGAGGAGGTGAGAAGTATTTTGAAGTGAAATGTTTTGTATTGATTTTGGCTGGAAACTTTATTTTCTTAATCTTTGAACCAAAACGTACACTACATATTTTTTACGGTTATTTACTAGAATAAAACTCTTTTTCAGACTATTACTGAAATAGAACACGTTCCTTAGAAAAGTTTTTAAGAAATAGTTCTGTATATTTACTATTCTTTATAGTAATTATCAAGTCCCTAATACACTGAATAACTGTTTTCTAATTATCATTGTATTATACTGTACAGGACATTTCTAATTTTAATTCTTGCTCTATTCTATGTCGCTGAACCTCTTCCTTAATACTTTCCTAAATAAAGTATACTTAGAAGCTCTAACTCATCTATTTCCACTACTCTCTTGGTTCTCATTCCTGTCCTCCAGGGACAGTTTAGTGTTGATTCTTGTATAATTTTAATAGGGCTTATATTAGTAGGTGACGGCGTAGCAATACTTAATGAGGTAATTAATTTTTGGAGTATAGTGGTAGATCATGTGACTCTAGGTGGATCTTTTTTTCCCCCAAGGAACTTGTTCTATTTTAGTAATAATCTGAAAAAGTGTTCGATTCTAGTAACGCAATAGCAATTATGACAACTCTGTTTATACTGCAAGAAAAAAAGATCGTGCCTTTATAATTATATACTAATCTTAAGCTATATATAATAAAAAACTCTTAAATTATTAAATTTTAAAGGACTTTGTTAAGTCGGCAGAACGCATCTTGATTCACAACGTATCTCGCCTTTGCTAACTGCGGAGGGAGACAGTGAATAAAGACAAAGCAGGCAAGCACGTCCGACAATCAACTAATTCATACAGCAGGGCTGACAAAGACAGAGGAGGTCAAAAGAAAGATTGGAATTTCACCCCTACTGATCTGATGAGATTCGGAAGGGAAGGCCGTAGGTTTTACCTTCTTTACTTCTTACGAATATCACAAAGAAAATCAACATGGGTTCCTACTTTGTTATGTATGTATTTCTCTCATGCTCTAATTTCTCTGCACTTCAGAATATGATATAATATAATATATTTACTCATCACCTCACCCTCCCAAGCGCCCCCTCTCTCTTTCTCCAAATGTATCCTATTTACATCGCGAGTCCAGATGATTCTGTCCTCAAAATAACTTCTATACCATTTCCAAACCCCACTTCCAATTCCCAAATTCCAAAATGCAACTTGACGCCTATAAATGCTTCCCCCTTGATCTAGTTTGTAGATCTAACGCCTGGTATCGCACCTAAAATCGAACACCTCTCCCACCCTAAAAAGCTTAGGTAATTTCCGAATGCCTAAATCCTTCGTCCCTGAACGGGTAACACTTTTGGATTTTTTTAAGAATTGAATTCAAAGAAAACCCGGAAAAGAAGATTGATCCATGACGTAAAATAAAGTCGTCGAGAATCTCTGTTTGGAGCATCCCTTCATCACTCGTCTGTTCCGTTTTCCAGAGCACCTAAAAAATCTCACGTAAGACTACAAAAGAAAAAACAACCGATCCTATATGAAACTTTTTTCATTCATGTTGCTGTCGTCCCCCATCCGCTCTAAGTCGGGAGTCGCAGTCGTGGGTATTGACGCGGAGCTCTTGCATTTTGGTGGCGGAGCGGGTTGGAGTTTGAATTGTTTATTGATCATGAATGCAGCGACTCCGTCATCCTCGAGGTAGATTTCTCCTCTACGCTGGCGGGTACCAAGGATGATAGATCTTCTGTGAGAATGTGTTAGTTTTTGACACCTTTTTTAATGTATTTTTTTTTTAACAGAAACTGTTGAAAGAAGATGTAGGGGGGAAGAAAGAAATTGGGGTACGAACAAATCAGCAATCCTCTCCGCAGCCTCCAATGCAACTACGATAGCCAAGAAAAGAATCACAATCCCAACGACCAACAGGTCGCTGTATTCCCGGACGAGATACGTGCCCTGTGTACGCAAGGAAGAGATGGCGACTAATTGCTTGCCGCATAGGTGGATTGTCCTCTCGGGCTTGAATCTCTCGGTCTGGAGAGCCGCTTCCTCCACCTCTGTCCCTTCTATCGCCGACCAGTATCTCCTCGCATCTTCCTCCCGCAGTACTGGCAACGCAGAAGTGGGTTTCGCTGGCAGTGCTTCTGTTTCGGCCCCGGTGTCTTCTGTCAAGACTTCCTCTGATTGAGGGGATTTTGAGGCTGTGTGTTTGGATATGGGGTTGGCGTTGACGAGGGAGAGGAGGTATGCGGAGGTGAGAGGTTGTACAGCTGTAAGGGCTATTGTGTGTGGGATTGATTTCGCCGGGGTGAGGGGAATATTGTTGAATTTATCATTGGAGGTTTGAGAAGAAGCCAGTTGATGAGAAGGGTAATGTGGCTCTGTGAGTTGAGTTGGTGGGGTGTCCGGTTTGGATTGAAGAAGAGCTGCTCGGAGAGCTGCTAGGCAGTCTTGGTCGTAGCAGTCGATGGGGTTAGAGAGATGCTGAGGGAGGGTTGGAGCGCCGGAGATGAGGGTGATGAAGAGGAAGAGAGAAAGAGGCGAAGTTGGCTTCATTTTGAACTTATTATATATATTTTTGCGTGGTGTATAAATTTTCCTGTGGAATTGAAGTCGATGCGGATATTCGGGGAGTTTCTCCCAAGACTGCCCACACTCTTTCACGTCTCACACTACGCCAAGCCTTCTGTAACGATCGTCGAGGACTAAAGAATTCAAAGCAAGATGTCGATTATTTTTTCTTCTGTCACGAAAGAAGAAAAATAGGGAGCAAAACGATCGACGTTGAATGGAGAGAGGATAAAAAGAATGATTGGGAAACGTGGAGCGAGGGGGCTAATTCGACCTTTAAAGAGGAGCTGACATGCAGTCCATATCCACATCCACAATCATAACTAGACCCAGACCCCGACCCAGACGCTTTGTAGGACCCATGTCATACACGCCGTACCGAACCGGCGTCGATAGTCTGTCTTGTCTAGTCTGGCAAGGCCAGACTACCCCCTCGAGCAACAATGCTTGGTACAGTACCAGTACATCGCCGGGTGTAACTCATCAATGCTTGTCCAGCGGGAAAACACAACGCCTCAAGACTCCTGCACTGCAGAACGCCCGGGCCATGTCCACGTTCCCAAGGCCGGCTCTGACTGGCGCACAATGATACATCCAAGCCCACTTGTTCGATCTCCGGCTAGGCCCCTCCAGGGTGCCGTTCGCTGAAGGCTCAGACTCCGAGGTGGGCCACTCTCATGGACGGGACAGGTGTGGTTCATGACGGTAGTATTCTCACCACGGGCCACGGGGCTGAGCGGCGATGGAGCAAGATCGTCAAACGGGCAGACGACCTTCCAAGAGACGACAATACTCGAAGCTTTTTGACAGGACGGTGCGCTGTGCGACTGCCGGCCGTTCGTATCTGGCTGCATGAGAAATAAATGATGGAATATGCAATGCGATTCATATATACATATACTGGGTACATTAAATATAGATTACCGGCCAATTTACAGGCGGTGGTAATGTCCTCCACCGTCAAGCTCCCAGTTTAGCCGACGAGCAAACGTTTATCTCGTGGACTTCTGGGCTGGTGATTTGAAGAGGCTAAAACAAAGGAATGATAGAGATGATACACGCGAATACAGGTCCGGAGGGAGGCAATGGCCGTGATTGATAGTGAAGGGAATGCAACTTTCCGATGTTACAGTCCATATCGAGATCCTGCCAGGATGCCCAATCCCGAATCGAATAAGGTGTATTGATACAGTCGTACTCTCGACGAATTATTATATCCTATCCCTATTCCATTTCCACCGTCACAGTGCTGTCCAGTACGCACTCAGCCCTAAAGCTTAAACTTCTTCCATTTCATTTCCTACCCCTTCGACCTGCCCGCCGACTCGCAATTAAACCATATGTAAGTTATCACCCACAACCTCCTTTAGCGCTGGTGCCCTCTCATCCATTTCTCGCCGTCAGATAGTCGAATCATATGAGCGCATGTACCGTACAGTACCACCCTGTCTGTACCACATACCATAATTGACTTGTGGTGGCGGCGGACGTTTCTCCTTAGCGCAGGGTCTCACCAACGGTACTTGTACCAAATCACCAGCACGATTGTCCTCGTCACGTCACCGTCGGTCCATCGGTCGAAGTGTGTAATCCTGTATACGTACGCTCCAGGCATCGGACAATAGCCACCTGCATCTAGAAATCTGCAGCAACAAATCGTAGAAAAAACCCGCCAGCAACACGTGCAGAGAAAGTGTACATTTAGGGAGTCTTGGCATGTCAGTGGGCTCGGTGGGCCAACTTAACTGTACTTGCCCTTCACTTACCGTAGTCACAGCAGTAGCTGGGCTACTTAGTGGTGGGGAAAGGCGGCCCTGTCTTAGATTCGCCATTAGTCCTTCGAATGAGGACCTGCCTGGGGACAACGTGATTTAGCGGCCTTGGCCTTTAATTGTGATGACCACAATGCTTCATTCCCATGCCATTTGATTTGCCCATTTCCCACGGATGGTGCCGGTTGCGCCGTCGTGTGCATTCGGTGTACGGTCCTTGGTGGGAGGGTAAATTATTACTGTTGGTGCTGCCCTTTCTCGCGACCGAGATTTATGAGACCGTGGCAGTCCTGGACAGTTCGGACTGTAGTTTTACTTTAGTATTACTGTCATGTCCTGTCCTGTCCTGTCCTGTTCTGTTCTGTCCTGTATTATTCTCTCCCTCGCTCCTATCGGAGAGACCCCTCGCCTGGCTGGCTCGGGTCCGTCTTCACTCGTCAGGCACAGCAGCCCTGGCCTCCCCCTGATTCTTATCCCGACCTCTCTTCCCTATGTAGAACCTCGGTGGTCTAGGCCTACGCCTACGCCTGCACCTACGCCTGCACCTGCGCCCGCGCCCAACCGCCCACCGCCCACCGACTCCCGACCAGAAATGCCAAGTCGGTCAATCACGAAAGTCTCATCGCCAAGTCCCCATCACCAAGATCCAAGATCTGTCAACACTCCAAAATCTCTTCTCTTCGAACGCGGTTGACTACGACCTGCCTGTATCGAAACATCAATGCTCTGGGCCCTTTGACCCGATCGACTCCCCTCAGCCTCGACCTCAGCCTCCTTCACGACCCATTCCCCCGTAACGCATTATTTCAATTTTAAACATTGAGGCGGATGCAACCCCCTGGTGTCACTGTCGCGTGCTCGGAATCCTCACCCCGTCACTCAGTACGTAGGATATCTTGTTCAGCGTCTGCTGTACCGCACTCGCACTGTCCAATAAAGTTCTGTTCGGTAGAGATGACTAAACCGAACCGAACTAACTTCTGCCCGCCCCCGGGGAAACCGTTTTTGCACAACACTGCCTCGCCCCTCTGCTTTAACTACCACTGCCAACTCTCCAGATACGAAGAAAAAAAAAAGAACCCCACCTCTGACGAATACGACAGATATTATTCTCACATTATGTCATGAATTTTAGGCACCTGTCTTATTTCTGACGAGTTACGTCCGATTCCAAATTTCCCCTCTTCTATTGTGTTTCTCCTTCTGAATCGGGTCCCGCTGTCTCGGAGGTATTATTTTGACTTGGAAGCAAAAAAGAAAAGAAAAGAAAAATTAGAAATAAACTCGGCCCACCGAATAGTTAGGATGACATTCCTGGGTCCCTGTATGAATGACGTCCGGGTTCGTATTTCCTTTCTGCCTTCACAATTTTTAAACCCTCATATTACGCGTTGAAAAATTCTCACACCTTGTATCTCCTTATTTTCATTTACTTAATCTATCTCCGTCTAATTCCCCGACACTTTCCTTTCTTATCGTGCATTGTCTGCGCCTTCCAAACCCCTCCTGAGAATTGAAACCCTTCCAAGACGACTAGCGAACAAGAGGGGGGGTCAGAACGAACCTTTCAAGATGGATCGCCCCAGGGTTGGGTATGTCCTGGGAAGGGTCAGCCGAGTAGCTGTTCACGTGACAATCCCTTATATTCATGTTTCGTATGCTACCAAAGACCTTTCAAGTACGGTTCTCTAGGGTGTAGCTAGGCTGTTAGGTAGGAACAAAGTGGGGTAGTGTGTGGGAGATGGGCCCGAGGAAGGATATCCTCGAGAGCTATTAGTCAAGTTTGCTGCGAGCCACTTTCAGTACAATTTGATTTGGCCAGTTACTACGAAATAGCTCAAGCCCTCCTCTGTAGATCTATCATGCTTATGATACTGTTCCATAAGTTACTCCATTTTGAAATTTATCGTGATGGGGAGAAATATTCCAGGGACTTAGCAGCTACTGGAAGATTCTTAATACAAGAATACTATCATTTCCTCTTGACGAAGTATTGCCGTAGAGACTTAAGGATATTCTACCTTTCCGCTTGTCTCTACAGTCTTAAGTTTGTACCTTTCTTAAGTAATGCTATTATTTTAAGATTCTAACTGCTCCCTTGAAGTCAATGAGTTGACAGTACAAAAGATACCGAAGTTGAAGGGGGTTTCATGCCTGTCAGATCACAAGAAAGGACTCCACCAATAATTTAAATTGATCACGAAGCAAAAATGCAACTACTCTTTAACTATCCTATCAAGCATCATTAATTACTACTGAAACCCTTTCGTTATTAGACTTAGTCTCATACGCAGCCTCTAGAGCAATAGGGCTCCTATTTCATGGAAGCAGACCTTCCACTCCGCTCGACTGCAGCCTACAGCCTTGCTACGTTGAAAACTGAATATCTTTCAGAAGAGATTGAACACTTCTTTGAAGCCATCTTTTAGTGCCCAAGTTGTCAATATACTCCGAAATGAAAAATGAAAAAAGAGAAACTTTACACTTTAACTGCTTTCAAGGAGTCCAATCATCTATCTGCATTGGCCTTGAAATCGCCATGGACCTGATAAGGCTCTTTGATAGTTGCCCTTCTCTGCTTCAGTTCTGCGCCCCATGCCAGATTGCTATTCGGGATGGTCAAATTGAACGGATTCAAGGGCCTAAGAAAAAGAGCATTTGGAAAAATGCTCAATTTGTATGGTCATGCCCTTTATGTTGGACTCTTGAGGCTAAAAGACAGCGACCTACTTCTTTCTGGGCCAGTCTAAAGTTATGGTATTCATCTTTATACCCCGTTTCCAATCGCCTCACATTGAATCCCCATACTCTCCCACACTCAAAAGATCAACAAGAACCAGGAGATCATTTTGAGCCGGGAATTGACCAGAATCCAGTCAATGATGCTCATGACGTTATATTATATGATGAAAAACTCACAGGGTCCACAACAATGTTCGACTACCCTCTGGTAGCTATATCAGACATCATCAACATATTTCGACTGCCTAGCAAACCCATCCTTCGCATCGTCCCAATGAACAAAATCGATGTATCTCTAGCAAGAGAGTGGATTTTAGCTTGCCAGAACAACCACGAGTCCTGTCAACATGTCTCATAATTTAGGCAAATCCAGAGCATCATCCAACCTGGTCTCATCCTCGTCGACGTGGAGCGGAAAAGGCTTGTCAAAGAGAGTGCCACCTGTCGATATCTTGCTTTGTCTTACGTCTGGGGCCAAATCAAGCAGCTACAGCTAACCAAAGCTAATCTTTCGACTCTAGAGAAGAATATGTCGCTACAGAATCATTGGAAGGAGATTCCGCGAGTCGTACAAGATGCAATTAACTTCACACGAGCTATCAAAGAGAAATATCTCTGGGTAGATACTCTCTGCATTGTTCAAGACAGTGAAACTCGAGATTTAGAGATCGCCCGGATGAATAGATCTACAAACAAGCCTGTTGTACGCTAGTCGCCCTGGATACCAAAGACGCATCCAGCTGCTTGCCCGGTGTCCGTCCGCATACAAGGGGAATCAGAGCAATGGCGAAGTGCCACGGTCTGATAATGGCAAGGAAAAAGCCAGAGCTAGGAATGAGTTTCGCTATGTCTACATATGAGCATAGGGCATAGACTTTTCAGGAGCGCTTACTCTCAACTCGATGTCTCTACTTCACGGAAGAACAATTGTACTTGCATTGTCAAACAGAAATGTGGAGCGAAGACCGGTATGAGCATTTCAGACAGTGAGCAGATACCTTTGGCTCGTATCCTTCACTGATATGGCCATCGCAAACACTTTCACGTATCGCATCTGAGAAATTTAAGGCTTATAATTCACTCGTGGCCCAGTGTACTCGAAGGAACCTGACATTTGACATCGACCGCCTTGATGCTTTCTCCGGTATCATACACGCCTGTAGCGAGGAATGGGGCTGGGCGTTTGCCTTTGGAATTCCCGTCCAGGCGTTACACTTGAGCCTGATGTTGGTTTCTTCAGACTATGCTGCCTATGGTCGGATAAAGAATCAGCGTGAGGGTCATTGTCTGCCAAGCTGGTCCTGGGTAGGATGGAAAGGTGATGTTCACCATCTCCTCGCCTCAACACATCTTCCCGCTGATTTTAAAATCGAGATGACACAGAGAGACAGTTTATATCGATGTGAAGTATCCAGCTGGGATGTGGTGAATGACCTACCTTTGAGTCTCTCCCCGAAGGCAGAATCCTAGGTACTGTCTGAGAATGGAGATGATGAGAAATTGATACCAACCACAATCTTACTTAATATTCTATCATTTTGGACAAACGCCATACCCTCTAGCCAATTGAGCTACTATCAATCGAATATCAAAAGGGCATGTTTAACCAATGGAGGCTTTATTAATGGAGATTTGTCTCGGATTTACGATAAAGATCGACATGCTTGCGGGCTCCTCTTTCATTCCAGATATGCAGTAAGTTTCAAAAGTTCCAGCTGCCAGTTCATCTTGGGAGAATCCAGCTCGGGGCTGTTCGCGTATTCTTTTAACGACGCCGAGGTGGAAGCAGATGACTCTGGGCACGATATCTACGACGAGTTTTATCGGAGCTGTGGTGGCAGGACTTTCAACGTCATGCTGATCAATTGGATCGCCGAGCACCGCGCGGAGCGTGTTACTCTGGGACAGATCCATGAGGCTGCTTGGTTGCGTGCCGGCCCTGTGATGACGCATATCTCTCTGGAATGAGCTCGTCTGTTTAGCCAAGCTATAACCTGTGAGAAATCAAGAACTACCAAATTGGAGGGTCATTCTTTTGTGATACATCAAGATGGTAGAAAAAGACCTATGGATGTACAACTGGGAGTTGTCGAAATACAGAGCTCAATGAGAAATATACGATTACTGGATACAAGCTAGCTACACCAGGTAAAGACTTGAGGACATACAGAATTGACTATCTAACGAGGCAGTGGAACAATTCGAGAGAGGTCCCTAGTTTACTTAACCTGGAATATCGAATATAGGAATTATAGACACTAGACCAGGTTTCTTACCTCCATCTCGGGGGGAAAAAAAGGATGGATATACCTCTTAAATAGATAGATAAATCTATCTATTGATCTCATTTCGAAAACTTGTCGAGATGTAATTCTTTTAATCATTTTGGTTCCTGCCACCAGCATATCGCAACCTTTCAAGGACGTAATATAATACTCTCCCTGTTTTATCTTTCTGCTAGGATTTTACTTTTATTCACTCTCGCCTAGGTTTTAAATAAGCGATTGAATATGCCGAACCATATACAGCCAGTATTATAGCACTCACCTCGTATAATAAACGCTGTAATGCCGTGATAAAGTAAGGACGACGGAAAAGAGCTCAGATGACTTCGGCAAGGGAAACGCTCGGCAAAATGCCCATCTCCTCCATATTTCCGATAGCGGGACAGATCCAAAGATGGAAGATTGATAAAAAGTATGTGAACATTGAAATAAGTCATCGATTAAGATGCTGGCAGACAGGATTTGAGGCTGTTCAACGTGAGAAGTGATACTGATGGCTCTCTGGGTCAGGTCGAGTTCGACCATGGGACTATGATCTTTCCTGTGAATATGATGCTTCTGGGACTAGTATGTAGATGACAGAGCCTAGGTAGCCAAGTGAAATAAGTATCAAGAAGTACACTTTACCCTGAAGAATTTGCTAGAGATTACCTGGAGATAATGTAACTCAGGAAGAGGGCAGCAGAGTCATGTGACAGAGTGATCTCTAACTTAGAAATATTACAGAATAATTGCCAATTAGTCAATTCTGGTTTTCACCTTATTGAATTGGCCTGTTACAGTAGCCGATTTTCTATACATCTTCACTCACACTCGTTCACGGGCAGCAGGCATTCAGCCTCGAGGTTACGTTAACCGAAAAGATCCTACAGTGCAAATAATTCAACCCCAAGGCTGAGAACACGAACACAGAATACTGACCTCACTCATTCATATGACAAGTCCCACCACATTATGGTGCCCAACCAGGCGCCTCCAACCTCTGCAACGATTACAGAGCCTCTACCTCCCCTGGCACGAAACCCCCCACTTCCCCCCTACTCGACCAGACCAGTCGCGACGGATCGATCTCTCCTAACTCCTGAAGATGCTATCTATCAAGGATCTCCACCTCGTAAGCAGTCCGCGGGTGTCAATAAGCTTTCGAAGGAGCTGCGTATGACCAATGGGAATGGAAATGAAAATGGGAATGGGAATGCCAATGGGAATACCAATGGAAGTGGTGGGCGCTTGCCTGGGAGACAGAGACATAAAAGTAGGAATCAAAGTGGGAGTAGGGTGCGGAAAGGGAGGTGGAAGAAGATTCTATGGGTGAAGCAATCTTGTAAGCCCTACAACTGTGTCCAATGAGCCATACTGATGTATACAAGATCCCGACAATTATACCGACCAAGATACATTTCTCGAGCACCTCCAACGAAACCCGCGGCTTCAACCTTACGATTTCTGGCCTCTTGTTGCAGATTCGACCGTCATTGTCCAACACGTCTGCTCTGTTATAATCTTCGTCGCCTGCTTCGTCGGCATCTTCCAAGAACGAGTTTCTCCTGTATCAGTAGTAGGATGGGGATCGATTGGGACAGTTCTGGGCTGGGTGTTGTGGGATTGGTGGGTCGGACAAGAAGAAGCGACGAAAGCTACCTCGCCAGTAATACTCACATCTTCTCCCGTTGACGCATCTGCATCCAGCTCAGTCACAAATCTCTATAATCCAAATGGCCTCACAGCACGCCACTCGCATTCTGCATCTGCCTCCTCAATCTATTCCAGCTCCTCCTACTCACAAGCCCCGCCGTCACAGGGAGTTCCCAACTACCCCTCTCCCGGTTTTTCTACTCCTCTCTCACCACAAACCTCCCTCCGCCTCTCAACCGCTAAATCGGCACTCTTAATATACTTCACACTCCTGGGCCTGTCGCCAATTCTCAAATCCCTCACTCGCTCGACATCCTCCGACTCTATCTGGACCATGTCCTTAATGCTCTTCACAATCAACATATTTTTCTTCGACTATGGCTCCCCCGCCTCGGTTTCCTCTTCCCTCAACGCTGGGAGCAAAAACTTTCCCGCGAGCTTAAGCACCAATGCCGCATTGATGGCTTCCACTGTGTTGGCTTCGAGATTACCCAGTACAGATCAGGTATTTTCACTCACACTGTTCAGTATCGAAGTCTTCGGGCTTTTTCCAGTGTTCAGGCGGTATGCAAAGCAAAGGTCATGGAGAGGCCATGTCACTCTTACAACTTTACTTGTTATCGGTGCGGGTGGTGGCGTAGGTTTGATATTAGGACGCCCGGGTGATGGGGATGGTCTTTGGGACTGGCCTTGGAAAAGCGGATTGTTAGGCGTTGTGATAGGAGTTTTGGCTACGGGGTTAGCTATGGGTGGATGTAGTTGGTGGTTGATTGGGTTGCAAAAATATAAGAACGAGATTCATGGACCTTGGGATCCGGCCAGACCGATCATTAGGAGGTATGATTATTAGATGTTTTAGAGGAGGTTGTTCACCGGGCCATATCTAATGAAGGTTGGGAATGGAGAAAATACAGGCAGTTGCTAATGAGTCAATGTGGTGGGTTGTATATGTGCCCATCTTATTTATATTTAAAGAGTTTTTATTTAGGGATTTCATGTAGATGGTAATCGGAGTAGCCATAAAGTCTATTGATCCTATTCTGAAAGGGCCTCTCATAAATTCAACTAGAACAGAAGATAAGATTTCGAGCATTCGTTCTCCTTTCTAGAATCTAGATTGATTTTGTTGCGGATATATTACATGAGTTAAAATTTAAACCTCGCTATTCTTATGCCAGAAAGTCGATGGCTATCATCAACTATCGCACAAGTCAAGCAAGCAACTGTTCGTTGCAACTCCCACTTCAGTACGGTGCAAATTGAATGACTAAGAATCATAGTGAAATTAGAGTTAATTATGCAGTGGTATATCTCTGGGAGAAAACCAGATACGGAATTTTTCGTATATGCAAATCGGCCCCAAGTACTGAGGCATTCCGGATTTCCATTTCACTCCTCCTCATTGGCCCACTCAAACCCCCACTTTTCTTCAGTACAACCAGACCCAAAATTGGGAGGAATTTCCGATTTCTTATCGCCCCCGGCTGGAGCTTTGGGCAGTGTCAATTCAGGCTCTGAATCCAGGAACAAGCCCTCTCTTTCGTCTTGAGGAATACTCAATGCTAGAGGGATATGTCCAAAGAAACAGAACCAGAGAAAATATAAATAAGTAGAGATAGCTACCTGGCTAGGAGCTTCTCTCAATCCCAGCATTTTCATTTACAAAGCCCACATGCAGACACCCCGTTTTCCTTTCTAGGAACAGGCAGCCCGGAAATTTCTTGAACTCGTTACACTTTAGGCCGAAAACGCGGGGGAGACGGGACGACTGCACCTCACCTTTTCCTCTTGCCGAGGGTGATCGAACGGGGAGGCGGGAGCCGCACGCGATGAGATCACTCGATAACCTTTCACGCCAGGTTTGTCAATCGCACACTCTAAAATTGACAGGTCTGAGCCAACGCCAATCCCTTTTTCTCGGTCCCTGAATCCTTTCTCGTAAACAAAATATTCCCTTGGAGGGGTCATCGAGCTACCCTTTCTCTGCTGGTTATACTTTTTGTCTCTAATTGCTTGTTTGGTTGCTAGGCCTTCCCCTCCGCTTTCTGTCGTCTTATCAGCACCCTCGATCAGCATTTAGCTTTTGAGAAAACAAAGACGCCGAAGATAGAAAGAAGGGAGGACTGGGAGAGATGGGATTAAAAGGCGAGGATATTGCGAAGCACAACTCGCGTGAATCGTGTTGGGTTATTGTTCATGTATGCACTTGAGGAGTGGGGGATGAAAATTAAGAGCTGTAGTTGAATTGTAGCATGCTGACTTGATGTAGGGCAAAGCATATGATGTTACAGAGTTCTTGCCTGGTATGCCTCTATTTTAATGCTCATATGTTCAAAGGGGGAACAGGAGTGCTGATGAGGACTTAGAACATCCTGGGGGTCCCAAGATTATCTTGAAGTATGCGGTGAGTACGAATTCCTTGTGCACGTTTGATCCACGCTAATATCAAACAGGGCAAAGATGCCACAGAAGAATTCGAACCCATCCACGTATGTCATCTCCATTGCCTGTGTTGATGCTCTATCTGACGTCGTTTAAGCCTCCCGATACCTTGGACAAGTATCTGGACAAATCAAAACACTTGGGTGATGTAGATATGGATACTGTTGTGCAGGATGCGAAGGAAGTATCCCCAGATGAGAAGGAGAGACAAGAGCGGATAGCTCTAATGCCTACATTGGATCAATGTTTCAATCTAATGGACTTCGAGGCGGTGGCAAAGAATGTTATGAAGAAGGCGGCGTGGGCGTATTATTCAAGTGGTGCCGACGACGAGATTGTAAGTCTTATCTACTACCTGGGGGCCTATACTAATTGCTCTAGACTCTGAGAGAAAACCACTCCGCTTTCCACAAAATATGGTTCAGACCGCGTATCCTCGTCGATGTTGAGAAGGTCGATTTCACAACCACTATGCTTGGCACAAAATGCGATATACCGTTTTACGTTACAGCTACTGCTTTAGGAAAGCTAGGAAACCCAGAAGGTGAAGTGGTTCTCACCCGGGCAGCGAAAAAACATAATGTAGTTCAAATGATCCCCACTCTGGCCTCGTGTTCCCTTGACGAAATCCTGGACGCGGCGGAAGGGGATCAGGTTCAATGGCTTCAACTATACGTCAACAAAGATCGCAAGATAACCAAGAAGATAGTCCAGCACGCTGAATCCCGAGGCTGCAAAGGCCTCTTTATTACTGTCGACGCGCCCCAACTCGGTCGCAGAGAAAAGGATATGCGATCTAAATTCACCGAGCAAGGCTCCAACGTACAAGCCGGAGCCCAGACCGACAATTCTCAAGGCGCAGCTCGAGCTATCTCCAGTTTCATCGACCCTTCGTTAAGCTGGAAAGATATCCCATGGTTTAAATCGATCACTAAAATGCCCATCATCCTCAAAGGTGTCCAATGCGTGGAAGACGTGATCCGCGCCATCGAAAACGGCGTCCAGGGTGTAGTCCTTTCCAACCATGGTGGACGGCAACTCGACTTCGCCCGTTCAGGGATTGAAGTGCTGGCTGAGGTCATGCCTATCCTCCGCGAGCGTGGCTGGGAGAGCCGCATAGAAATATTCGTCGACGGCGGGGTAAGAAGGGCGACGGATATTATCAAGGCCTTGTGCTTGGGGGCAAAAGCGGTGGGCATCGGAAGACCGTTTTTGTACGCCATGAGCGCCTATGGCCAGCCTGGTGTTGAGAGAGCCATACAGTTGCTGAAGGACGAGATGGAGATGAATATGAGATTGATCGGGTGTTCCAGTGTCGATCAATTGAATCCAACATTGGTGGATACAAGAGGGTTAAGCATGCATTCAACTGGAGTTCCTGTTGATAATTTGGTAAGCTCGTTCTTTTCCTCCTGCTCGCGGCCAAATTTCATTCTCATTCAGCCTTGCCAAGATACTAATTCTTCTTAGGGAATGTCTGTTTACGATCCCTTGGCCGTACCAAAACAGAAGTCGAAGCTATAGCCATATTCATGAACTCGAGAGGCATGATAGCATCGTATATACCCAAGTCATCTGGAACCTGTATATATCAGACATTTATATATTGAAATCATGTGCCCCGCACGCGACAGCAGCCTGTTTCCATTCTGTGCCGTGACCAGAGCTCCCCCGACTGGATGTGGCTCAGTCAGCTCAGCCGACTGATTTGTTTCTGACATGACACAATAAATACGTAGGTACAGTAAGCCGTGCTCCGTCTCTCCGGAGGGGTAGTGATGGGGTTGCTAAATATGGGTGGAAATATATAACCAGGCCTGGTAAATAAGACATGATTCCACGGGTTCATCTCATCTTCCTTTCTGCCTTCCTGTCCAAAAAAAAAAAAAACTGCCCTGTCTCAAACAATATCACAGTCTTTGGTGCAGATGATCTACGAAAAGCTGTTGAAAATCATCACAATCACACACGTGACGACCCATCAGGCCCTGGGTCCCAAAATCTCACAGCCTCGCATCAACATTAGCATCAGTAGCGACTCTCGGTATCAGCGACACCAAAAAGCTCTCCATCCCATCAGATCACCGCAACTTCAGCCCGCCCGCAAGCCCTGACCACAGTGCGTCATATCCAATTTCCCACGCTCCACAGTACCCATTACCCTTTAACCTCGGACCATAAAATCTCCACAATAGGGAATTTGTTATTGAACGCTGGACGCGCTGCTTATTTACATATACCTTTTGCAATCCCCCCTCCCTTCTCCCTCCACGCATCTCTTTCCAACGCGTGCGCAAATATTAAAAAATTAACTAAAATAAACACTCGAAAAGCCCCGTCACAATTTTGCCGTCACCCCTTTTTCCCGCGACCACCGTACGCGGAGGGTACTTTTTTAAAATATTCTGCCAGATAGCTATTTTTCGCGAGCGGGTCGGTCTAATCGGTGCGGTCGGTGAGGGGGAAGGAAAGGCTGAAACACGTCGCCCAGGCGCAGTGCAGTGCTGCTGGTGTGCATACCGTATGATGAGGAGTAGCAGTGAGGGATGAGACCAGAACGAGACGAGAGGAGACAAAAGACGACGACACCGCCGCCGCCGACGGATGTTTCTATTCTTTCGTTAAGCTCACCTTTGACCTTCTTTTCTGCCTCTTTCTTTTCTTTCGAGGGCGAGGCGAGGTGAAGGCCAGACGAGACGAAGACCAAGGCCAAAAAGCCATAAAAGGGTGTTTTTTTTTTTGAGGAGGGTTTGTTTGTTTGTTGGTTTTCTTTACCGCTGCCGTCTGCGCATGTGATTGTTCTGCTAGACGGCAATTTCAATTCCTCGACTTCGAAGCTTTGAAAAGTCGGTAACGGGAGGATTTTGCGTCTTTGTCTTCTTGTTGTGCGCTCCCAGGTTAATTTTTTTTTCTTTCGATTCGCGCTCTAGGATTTTTGGGACCGGTGATATACGGGCATATAAAAGAAGTGAGAGCTCGCAGAGAAGAGAAGGAAGACAATGGCACAATCTCTCGAAGCTAAGATCGTGGTGCTGGGCTCGCAGGGCGTGGGGAAGACGAGCCTTGTTCAGAGGTATGTTTCCTGGAAGTGGTTTGCGAGATGTTCAAAAGAGAATGACTGAGAGGAATGGAAAGCTAACGAGGCTTCTTGCAGATATGTCAAGAATCAATTCACACCGGCGAGCACGACGAGTACAGTCGGGGCAAGCTTTTTAACGAAGCGCGTGGTGGATGATGAGAGTGATACAGTGGTCAGATTACAGATTTGGGATACCGCTGGGCAGGAGCGTTTTCGGTATGTCTCTCACCTGTGTCTCTCTTGCCTTCTCTTTTGTTTTACCCTTCATGGCGTATTCTCTTGCAGCGTAGATCTCTCTGGCTGAGGCTGACGATGTGACACAAAAGATCCATATCCCGACTTTATTACCGCGGCGCCAATGCCTGCATCCTCTGCTACAGCATTACGGAGCTCACCTCCTTCGAGGAAATGGGGGTCTGGCTCACCGAACTGCGACGCAACCTCCCGCCCGACATCATCTTGCACGTCGTGGGCACAAAGGCGGATATCGTGGCGCGGGAACCTACACAGAGACAGGTGCCATTCGAACGATGCATTGCCTACGTCGCGGACAACCTCGCACCGGGAATGAGCGGCACGCCGCCCCCAACCGCGGGCGCTCCTCCAGGAAGTCGAGGAGCGGAAAGCGTGCTGGATGTCGGCGGAGGAGGAGGCAGAGGGTATAGCTTCCTGGGTGGACAGGCGGCGACAGGACAAGGTCTAGACGGGGCCCGGAGCCCGAGTTCGAAGAGGAGTAGCGGTTTTTGGGGACAGGAAGTGGGCTGGGACTGCTGCCACGAAGTCAGTGCTGAGAGCGGGGAGGGCGTGGAGGAGGTTTTTAGAGTCATTACGCGAAAGCTGGTCGAGCAGAATAGAAAGATCCAGGAGAGTTTGGCGAATGCGGCGCAGACACCAACGCCGGGCCAGGAAGGGGGACCTGGCTCGGAGGGAGGCTATTTTGATGGGATGAGACCCGGTGGGAGCTTCAGGGTGGGAAGAGATAGGAGGAGCTGGTTTGGCGTACCTGTTGAAAGTTATATTGAGGAGGGGAGAGAAGACGGTCGTGTGCCACAGGTCAAGACGAGGAGGAAGTGTTGTTAAGCTTAGTTGGCCGTTCTGGCCCGCGTGTTTTGATATCGTGCAAGTACTTGGTGTTGGATGTTTGAGTTTGGAATATCATGATGACGGGATAATGGTTGCATTTGGGAAAGGATGGTTTTCGCTTTGGTTTGCATAGCAAGGAGTACTGGTTAATTTGTCTGGCATAGTTGATATCATAATGCTTTCTCACCGTCACACGCTAAGAACCTAACCCTAAATCTCCCATGAACTGTATTGTATAGCTAGCCATCATGCAGTTGCAGAATCCCATTTACAGTCTTACCAAAAAGAAACTGTATGCGTGCTAAACGAAACGAAACTAAACTCGAAAAATCACAATCTGAATTTGTCGAATAAACGCCCGGCTCCCAGTAACAGCCGCCCCGCCGTAATCTACATAACCAAACAGCAACTATTCTGCTTCTTCGCCTGTTTATAAAACATCTTGCTCTGGTTACTTAATCCATCACTCTTCGCAACCAAGTCATCGATCTTCTCCCCACGCTGCAGCACGCTCTCGATGGTCTTGTGTAGCACGATCTTGGTCTCGTCCAACTCTTTCTGGATCTTCATGATGCTATCGGCCTGCTGCGGATCTTGGTATTTGACGATGTATTCCTTGAGCTGGGGGAAAACGAGCGTCGGGGTACTATTAGCCCAGGAACTGCGGGGGTGTGCCGCGAGGAACTCGTCCACCACCTTGGAGAGCAGTTGATGGGCCACCAGGGCGGGGTAGTCGTGGTCTGAGATGATGATGCCGGCGACACCTTCGGTGCGGCCGTAGGCGTGGAATGTATATTCTACAGGGTTGGAAACCCTTTGTTAGATGATATTCAAACAGGCATTTATGGGAGGCCAGAAATACCTCCTTCTTCCACATCCTGCCGTTGTCCAGGTCGAGTCCGTTCGGCAACCGTCTTACTGGTAAAGGTCATAAATTCGCCAATGCTGTTCTCCCATCAGATCGATGCCCTTTCGCAGATGAAGTGCTGAATATACCTAGATCGTGTGAATCGCGAGTAGGAGCTCAAATCTTTCTCTTCGCACAGCTCGTGCGACGGTTTGATCTCATTCTTGATTATCTAGATTACACAAATAGAGCGGTCAGCAAAGATGGCAAGGGGGTTTGGAAGAGGGGGCGCAATTACACCAATGTAGAAAAGCTTCATGGTTGTGGTTATATAGGGGAATTGAGGTGAGATTTGAGAGTTTGGAGGATTGAATCGTCGCTTTGTTGCTTGCTTTTGAAACTGGACTTGTCCGGAGATATTGAGGGTGCCTTGCTCCGCCTTCTGTAGCCACCACCGGCGGCTGGAGCCGGGAAAACGTAGGGCCGATGGATTTAACGATCCACACAGTCCGACCCGCCGTCAGTCTGTTTACGTATTGATTTAGTCTCGAATTGTTCATGCTTCTGGTCTCATATTCTGTAGTAATTTGATTGTCCTTTTTGAGAATTAAATAATTATATATTATCTATTCTTGTTCAGTTATTCAGTTCATTTTTCATGGCAATCCTAGGTGGTAGAACTCTTAGCTTCTAGATCCTTAACGTCTTACTCGTGTAATCCCTTCGATTCCGAGATTTGCCCAGCGCTCGGAGTTAACACAACTAGGCTTCAACTTAGTTTATGTTTTCTGACCCTTTTTCTCTTTTATTCTGTTTTCACATGTTTTGAAGATCTGGCTTTTGTTTTTGAGGCACATGACCACGGAGCGCAATTCTACTGCCTGGCGGTCATGTTGCTGGAGCAGCTGAGACCACAGCCCAAGTATAGATTAAGATCTCCAAAGACTCACTTATTCTTGTGATCAAAAGTGCGCTGTAAGGATTCAGTAATTTCCTTGATGATATTTTATCCGCTTTGTGGGTCTATTCAAAGACCATATAAATAGAAATAAATAAAACGACCTCTGAAACAACTCTCTAGAGAAAAAGGATATGGGAAAGC
This sequence comes from Haplographium delicatum, assembly GCA_037952705.1. Taxonomy (NCBI): domain Eukaryota; kingdom Fungi; phylum Ascomycota; class Leotiomycetes; order Helotiales; family Hyaloscyphaceae; genus Haplographium; species Haplographium delicatum. The sequence continues at coordinate 304,102 of JAPZPC010000010.1, forward strand.
GAAAGACGGCGCAAAATATATACGTTCACCATGCAACCCATTATCTGCTCGCATATCTTACTATAGTCTTGTGAGGTGTGAAGTAATCTAAAGAGCTATTGGAGCATCTTTAAAAGAATCCAGTCTCGAAGGGCCCGCCATATCTTCCTGCGAGAGGAAAGAATAAGAACCAGCTAGTTTGGACTAAGAGACAATTTGGAGTACTCAGAACGCCTACGGTTGAAGCATGGCCATGGTATCCACTTAAAAGGAACTTTCCAGAGGCAATCTGACAGCTCTAAAAATCGCCCGCGTTACTTATTCCGCGCAGTGACTCTTCAGTGACATCAGCAGCTACGGACAAACCGACCCTGCTAGTCTAGAAATAGTTAGGATAAATATACCCGTACCGGTACCCGAAAAGATAACCGAAGACGCCAGCGATACCCGAAAATCCCTCCGGAATCTCTTGTCGTCCTCCAATCCCAGGCTAAGAAACCCTTCAATATGGATGTCATCGTAAATCTTCCCGGGATTGAAAACGATACGATAAGAAACTATGAAAATACTTAGTGAGATTAGACAAGTACCAATACATGGTCTTCCACGTGACTTGAAAAAGACGGCTACTTTCCGCACCGTGATCCATGTATCTTCCATTTTCATTTAACTTGTCAAAATGCAACAACCACGCCCTGCCACCGACTAGCAGGCAAATGTTGTTGACATTTTTGAGGTTGCGAAGGGTATATTTAATAGACTACATTCTCTTATTTTCTCCATTGTCTCTTTGCAAAACATTCAACTCTCAGAAAAATATAATTGATTCTACAAAGATCTCTCAATGGATTCTAAACAATTTAAAGAAGCTGCTACGTCAGCAATTGACGAGAGTGAGTTCCCTGTATCTTTCTTTTGCGCTAGCCAGTTCTAAGTCAATAGTCATCTCCTACTACGATACGATAGAGGAGCGGAGAGTTGTTTCGAATGTTGAACCTGGCTATTTGAAAAAGCTTCTCCCGGCGGGACCGCCAGAGGAAGGGGAATCATGGTCGGATATCCAGAAAGATATTGAATCAAAAATAATGCCAGGACTTACGCATTGGTATAGATCTACCCTTGTAGCCTTTCTCTGCTAAAAAAAAAAATAATAGGCAGTCACCCAATTTCATGGCTTTCTTCCCAGCTTCCTCCTCCTTCCCAGGTATGCTGGGCGAGCTTTATTCTGCTGCGTTCACAGCTCCAGCATTCAATTGGATTTGTTCTCCGGCTGTCACCGAACTGGAAACAGTTGTCCTCGACTGGTTGGCAAAACTTTTCAACCTCCCGGACTGTTACTTATCGACTTCGCATGGTGGTGGTGTTATTCAAGGCTCGGCATCAGAAGCCATCGTTACGGCCATGATTGCGGCACGAGATAAGTACCTTCGTGAGACCACGGCACATTTATCCGGTCTAGAACTTGAAAATGCAATCGCACATAAGAGAGGCCGAATCGTCGCATTGGGAAGTGAAGCAGCACACAGCTCAACACAGAAGGCCGCACAAATAGCTGGTGTCCGATATCGCGCCATTCCGGTAACGAAGGAAGACAATTTTGCTATGACGGGTCTAGGTCTCAAAACTATACTTGAGGAGTGTAAATCGCAAGGGCTAGAACCATTTTACCTTACCACCACATTGGGAACCACAAATACTTGTGCCGTGGACGATTTTGCGTCTATCGCTTCAACTATTTCCAAATACGCTCCTCCTAACGTCACAGGCGAGATATGGGTCCACGTAGACGCGGCCTATGCTGGTGCCGCTCTCGTGTGCCCAGAATATCAACACCTTACTGCTACCTTTGAACAATTCCACTCATTCGACATGAACATGCACAAGTGGCTTCTCACGAATTTTGATGCTTCATGTATGTTTGTGAGGAAGAGGAAGGACCTGATCGATTCATTGTCGATCCAGCCAAGCTACCTCCGTAATGAATTTTCTGAGAGCGGCCTCGTGACCGACTACCGCGATTGGCAGATCCCTCTCGGGAGGAGGTTTAGAAGTTTGAAGATCTGGTTTGTACTGAGAACTTACGGCATCAAAGGACTGCAAGCGCATGTTAGAAAGCATATAAACCTAGGAGAGATCTTCGCCGGTCTTCTCAAGACGAGAAGCGACCTCTTTGAACTCATATCCGGGCCCAATTTTGCCCTATCAGTTTTCAGTATTTTGCCAAGAGTTGGGGGTAAAGAGGAGAAGGATAAGATTACAAAGGAAGTGTACGAGCTAATCAACAAGAGAGGCGAGATTTATATTACATCAACTGTTGTTGGAGGACATTTCGCCATACGGGTTGTGAGCGCCAACCCTGCAGCCGAAGAGAAATTCCTCAGAAAAGCATTCGATATCCTAGTGGGTACGGTAGAAGAGATTCGAGGTGGGAATTCGATGAGAGAAGCATGAATGGCGCTGTCACAGACGGGAAGAGTTCGCGGGGTGGCGGCCCTGTAGGGTGCTCATTGGACAAAGTTCTTAATTGATTTGAGGGCAGCTTTATTCCCACGTTTCATGGCGTCTTATCTCAAGATAATGTGATTCTCGCTGTCATATCTATATGCGCGAAACATTTGAGGTCAGCCTTGGCGTCAGGTGACTGGGTTTGAGCCTATGATTCCAGAATTTTTCTTTTTTTTTTTCAATCATGCCCAGGATACCCTGAGATTGCAGACTAGAGGAAGCAAGATGAGATCTGCAGGCCGGCCATGCCGACGGAGATCTGCCCAGCTTTAGAAACATGAAGCCGTCCTAACAGCAGCCCAATCTTACCCATGGCAGTCCCCAGCTTAGTTGCATTTTTCAATGCTAATATCTTTCTTTGAACTATTTCCCCAGCTTTCAAGTGTCCCTCCGTTAGAAAGTCTCTTGGCGATGCTCTTGGCTCTTGGCGATACTCTTGGCGATACTCTTAGTACTTAATTATCTTGGCACAGTGTTCCAATATCCTTTTCGGCTCTACCAATACAAATGAGTAAAATTGGATTCAGTGCACACGATAAGAGATTCCGCAGCGCTGAGACTACTAAGACAGCGCGTACTACCACTGGAGTGGCGAGACGCCTCTCATTTGCAAGGCAGAGAGAGAGATAAGGGTTCGGTTCAGGGTGTGGGGAAGCGTCGCTGCGCTGCGCTGTCACCATTTTACTGCCCTAGAAAACCATGCGAGTAGTGCGAGTCTAAGGGTATCAAGCCTTTAGACAAGCCTCGCCAAGGGACGCGCTACCGTTGGTCCTCTGTGGAGATACGGCACCCCACCACGGGCACGGTTTTTCGCTTCCCCCTGCACTTTGTACATGGCTGCAGACATCCAGACATGCATGCAGACACAATAGAGAGCTCCAAGAGGTCTCCAAATAACTTCCCCCCCTTTACCTTACCTTTATCATCCCGAAGCGAGTCGGTATTAATGGATCGTCCTGCGCAAAACTCTGTCAAAGAGCCAACCCGGATCCATCTCTATACTATCCTAGCTTCCCACCCCTGCAGCGCATCCGGCAAGATGCAACACATTTTCAGCCTTCTGGCTGTGGCGTGTAAGTGCAGGTGAACACAAAGATAAGAATGAACCAATCTGAGCTCTCCATTCGGCGCTCCAGACCTCACCCAATATTGCGTCTCTCTTAAGGAGCTTTCTCAGGGTCCTCCTGGAGCTCGTCCGCGATAAGCTTTGCGAAGCTCATTTGTCTCCCCCTCTCAGATTTCTCCCGTCTACGTGGGAACAGGCTGTCTGGACTGAACGTATCATTCGATACCAACATGATGAAGCATAGCTACTACCCCATTCGAGCTTCGATGCACCGTGGGGCTTGCTTTAGAACCATGCAGGAAAAGCAATACTTAAAAAAAATTTGGTTCTGGAGCTACCCTTTCGAACTCGTATATGAACTGCGAAGCCTCCATTCCTGGTGCTTATTTCTGAGCTCTCGGCCTTGTTCAAACTCCCTTTCTTCTTTCCACCTTATAGCTCAATATTAGAGCATCATGTCTTGGACAGTTGCAAACGTGACAGCGCCGGACTGGCTTGATACCGGCGACAATGCCTGGCAATTGACAGCTGGTTCTCTTGTTGCTCTGCAGAGTGTTCCTGGCCTGGTTGTGTTATACGCAGGATGGGTCAAGCACAAATGGGCAATCAATTCGGCTTTCATGGCATTTTATGCCTTCTCTTGTGTCCTTCTCTGCTGGGTCCTCTGGGCGTATAAAGCTTCTTTTGGAGAGCAAATGCTGCCTTTCGTTGGCAGACCAGGACCTGTTGTGCCTCAGAACTTTCAACTCATTCAATCGACTATACCTGCCACCGGTCTCTCTCAGAACTTCCCAATGTCCACGATGATTTATTTCCAATTCGTCTTCGCGGCTATTACACTCATTTTGATTGCTGGCTCTTATCTTTGCCGCATGAACTTCTACGCATGGATGCTATTCGTGCCTCTTTGGCTGACCTTCTCCTATACCGTCGGTGCCTTCTCCGTTTGGGGAGGTGGGTTTCTCTTCCAAATGGGCGTCATTGACTACTCCGGAGGATACGTCATTCATCTTTCTTCAGGAACGGCCGGATTTGTGGGTGCGTGGTGGATCGGACCTCGATGTGACGAAGATTTGGAAGACAACCAGCCAAACAATATTTTGATGATGCTGGTTGGAGCCGGTATTCTCTGGATTGGCTGGAACGGTTTCAATGGTGGTGATCCATTTGCTGCCAGCCCTGATGCAGGTGTTGCTGTTTTGAACACCAATCTGTGCACTGCTGTTAGCTCTCTTGTTTGGGTTGGTAAGTTAATTATATTTCTGTAAACTGCATTTTAGCGTCGAACCCCTTTTGTCAGCCTTTCATATTTAGTTTTCAGATCATTTCTAACTTTCATTAGCTATGGATCTTGCATACTTCCGCAAACCCTCTGTCATTGGTGCCATCCAAGGTATGATCACTGGTCTTGTTGCTATCACTCCCGCCGCTGGTGTGGTTGCAGGCTGGGGTGCTATCTGCCTCGGTATTGGATCAGGTACCATCCCTTGGATCTCCATGAACATTGCCGGTCGTCGCTTGTCTCTTTTCGCACACGTTGATGACACACTTGAAGTTTTCCACACCCATTTCGTTGGTGCCCTCGTCGGCGGTATCGGAACCGGTATCTTCGCGACTTCGGAAGGCTGCGCTGCTTTCGGCCTCTCCAACCCGGGTGGTGCCATTGACGGCAACGGCAAGCAAGTCTGGCTCCAAATTGTCGGTGCCCTTTTCATCATTGGCTGGAATATTGTCTGGACTTCCCTCGTTATGTGTTTCATCAAATATGTCTTGCGCGTGCCATTGAGAATGAGCCAAGAGATGTTGGAGATTGGTGATTATGCTGTTCACGGAGAGGAGCCATACACATTTGCACATTACAACATTAAGCACCCAGTTCACCCTCTTATGAAGAAGCGTACGACTGTTAAGACAGATGAGGGTGGAGAGAGGGGTGGTGTATTGATGGGAACAGAGCCCGCTGCTTCGGCAGGAAGTGAACAGTCTTCCAAGCCAGAGGGCGAGAAGGCGGTCGGCGTCTCTACCTCGGTCCAACCTGAATTGACTGGATAGTTATACTGTGTAGTGCCTGGCTGTGAGGGGGCAGACAGAGCTTGTTATTTTATTACTGCTTTAGCTAGATAAAGATACCTATATAATCCGCATAATTTGTATACATTCGTTCTGCTTGATATTTCATCTCTTCAATCTATTTCTTGTCCATTCTTTTCTTCCATTTTCTAATTTCTATTTCTATAAGCTTCATCACCCCACCAACGTAACTCGTAAAGAATCAAAAATCCAGATAAGATCTCCTGCACCAGCCTTGTGCTGTTGTGTGGACCGTACTACCAGGGGCACGCGGCTACGAAAAAACCACCACACCACGTTCCGAGTTCCGAAAACAGAGACATTCTGGGCCCAATATTCTGCAGTTTCAGCTGGTCACCGAAAGCGGACCCTACGCCTCATTTTTTCTTCCTGGGGAAGACGAGAAATTTTTTTTTTCTGAGAACCCCCACCTCGGTCCTCCCGTTATGCAAACAATACATTTACAGTGTGGGATAAAATACCGCAGTTACTGAAAAGGAGCAAAACCCACGACCAAAATATATTTTTCTATTTTTTGCTCCGCTGTATGTATGCTATTTTGGTGGAGATGAGAATCGAGTTTGGGGGTTGTGTTGGGGGTAATTTGGGGTCTGCGGGCCTAGTCCAGGTACGAAAGATAATCTTACGCAGCTGCGCAATAATGGAACTTTACAGTACTACTGAGCGCTGGCTAGGTTTTTATCGCTCAGGTTATTTTCGTGGGGATTTTCGGTTCTTCCCCACGTCTGGCGGGGTTGGGGGACGTGTTTATGTTTAAGTCGAGTTATGATCCTATCTATACAAGTGTATGTTGGGGGATAGAGTCATAGTGGATACCAAGTGAGGTAGTTCATCTTGCTTTTCCCCTTGTTGCTTTTTTTCCTTGTCTTAGTTTTCAGCTGTCCTCCATTGGGCTTGGCAAGAGAGGAGAGAGCTGATACCAACGAGGGTGTATAAACCCACTGGGGTAAGCAATCATGAAGTAGATTTCTGAGTTGCTTCAGTATTCGAAGATATACAGAATAAGTCGGCTTTTACGACTTACCCTCTCTGCTTTTCTATTGGAAGGAAGTAGGCAGGGAAATGTTAAAGCCGTACCAAATACCGTCCAATGGTGCCGATAATCCACCAGAGCCTCTATTCTCGTTGCAGAAGGCGGGGTTCTCACTATCATCCCTGCCGGGGACGTTGCCGAGTGGATAACTGTCAGAAAACTCCCCCAAAAATATGATTTTGGGACGGGTCACGAGTATATCCAAATTATATAAATCTGTACCATTCTGATTTCCTAGGGGCTGGGAAGTTTTAATTTGTTTTGTAGATGTTGAAAACCTTAATATCCTAAAAGCGTTGAAGGGTTGAAATTCTTAGCTAGAACGGACGGAGAATAAGCGTCTCTTCGATTAAGTTCTACTCCTTTGTACCAACACAATATAATTTCAAACTTCCATTCTCACGATGGGCAACTCATACTCCTCTGGAACTGTTGTAGATATTGAAGCATATCCCACTGCCAAGAAGCTATTAACTCGCTGCCACGATTTCTTCTCCGAAATCGATAACCTGTACGTTTTTTTCTACCCCCAACTCTCTTCCGTCTTAGATATATATGAAAAATCCAACATATCCTATTCAGAACACCTGGCAAAAGTCTCGAAGCAAAGCTCAACTCTGAATATGGACCGGGGACGCCCATCTTCGAAGACATCTGCAGCTACATCCGTACCGGCCTGTGCGAAGGCTGGGTCGCCAGCGAGGCCATCACAGGTCCCAACTACCGGCGAAGCAAAATCTGCCTTCCGTCGCCGGCCACACACTATTTCAGCATCACGACCGTGTATATGAATAGTGAGACCGAATTCAAGGGCCAGTATCATGTCCATCCCTATGGAGAGATCAATTGCGTCATACAACTGGATGCCACGGCTGAGTTGATGGGGATGCAGGGATGGCAGGGCAGTGGCTGGACGAGTCCAGGACCCGGAACACATCATTTCCCTATGGTCAGGGGAGGAGCGCTAGTTAGTTTGTTTTTCTTGCCTGCGGGCAGGATTTCATATGATATTGAGCCAGGTAGAGAGCAGCCGCATTGTGTATGAGTGGACAGTGTTGAGAATCTGGTTGGTGTGTATCAGACTGTGGAGCTCCACATAACTTAGTGACAGCATTGCATTGGGACCTGAAGTTTTGATAAGGGCTACCATAGTGCGTCAACTAAATATTTAATTTTTACATCTGTATATTCCTCTAATTATATTCAAGGCTCGTAATCCATTTTGTATCATAAAGTAAGTGGTTTACTGGCACATATCATATCAAGATATTTCATCAACACGTATCATTGTGTCCCAAAATGTATCCTTAAATCTCTTTTTTGTCCCACTTGACTTCATGTGACAGTTGTTTGTTGCTCAAATTTCAGCCTCAACTCTATCGTCCTCATCATCCAATGATAGAGCACCCAAGGATGATCCTATGTAACGTTAGCATCAGTCGCGTTTCTACAATCAAAAAACATACATTCAAATCCTTATAGACATGTTGTGGCAGACAACAGGCACAACAACAACCCACTCCCTCTTCCTTAACACATTGCAGCCATGGCCTATAAGTGCAAAATTCTCTTTGGGCCTCGTACACCGTTCTCCCAACAGATGTGGCCAGCAACGGATCGATATGCCACTGTGCCGAACGTATCAAAGACATGCGACCAGGAGGAAGCATGATTGTGAGTTTAAGCACGTGTGATAGGCGGTCAAAGGAAAATATATTTCTGGAGTAAATAACGGGGAGGGCCTCCGTGTACCTATTTCACAATCAGTCGTCAATGATCAGTCCATACTGATCAACAGCTTCAGGCAATTTTGTTGTAAGTTTTTTTGCTCTTGCAGCTCATGATTTCCAAATCTTACGAAAATGAGATTTGAGGGAGATGTTCGAAAGGAATGGAAGGAGAGAGCAAAACTCACACTATCCGACAGGTCTTCAGCAACGCAAGCAAATCACTCTGGCCCCCTTTATCCTTGACTCCTCTTTCCTTCCTCATCCTCAAACACCCACAGTTCTCCGGCGTCTTAGTCTTGCATCTCGTATGACCAATTCGTCGATACGCCTCTACTTCCTCAATGTGGAAGACATAACCTCCTAAAACCTCTTCATAGATCTGCCTCCTAATCTCGAGAGGGAGTTTGAAGAGATGAGCATCTTCTTGAGGCTCCGTCTTTCTGATCCGAACTACTGCCAGACCAGTATCACCACGACGGTGGTCAACACGTACTTTTTGCAACCTTTCATTTCTTCCCCTTTTGGTTTTACCCTGGTCCACCAAGGCCTCAGCCTTAGCTTCATCCATCCCATCTTGAGGCTCTGGCGTGCTGTCAAGACTCAGCCTCGAATTCCTCGGGCCCAGAATCTTCGGTGTCCTCAGCCTCGCCTGCCTCGCCTTTGTCTCCCTCTCCCTAGCTTTTATCACATGCCTCGGCTCCCACTTTCTCACTTTGCGTTGGACATATCTAAATAGCATCCAGGTGCCTAAAAATGGAAGGCACGGGCAACAACAGAGCCAGACTAGGCAGGCAGCGATGGTCTCGCGGGCTGACATACGATCGTGGGCGTTGTTGCTCACTGGGAACTAATGTCCAGTCACGGGGCAGATACCGCAGAGAGGAATTGGGGCGTTGGGGCGTTGGTGAATGTTTGTTATAGCCTGCTGGTAGGATAAATAGACCTATAGGGCAGAGAAGGGAAAGGAGAAGGAAACGAGTCAGTGGCGTGCTCAGGTCATGTTTGTATAATATGTGGTCAGCTTAGCGTCTTAATGATTCAGCCGCTTCGAGAATGAGGCTGGGGCTGAAGATGTTTCTTTTCGGAGATATGATGCAGTCCTGGTATCGCGAAAGCTGCAATAAGGACAAGTCCTCTGTAGGAATGGCATGGCGAACACGAGGAGAATTGCCAATGGTGACGTATGTTGTATTGTCCACAAACCGGTAGGGCTGATTAGGACTTTGGGAAGGTTATTTCTGTAGCGATGCTGCCTGGCTGGTGTCGGCAACGCGGGGGATAAAGTGGAGACAGGGGTAGCGAGTCAGGAGGGTTGAAGTGGAAGGACTTTTAAGGACAAGCAAACGAGGGTAAGGATTTTAGCTAGATATCCCATTCACGTTTGAGTTCCTGTTTTCCCTTATTCTCTAAGGAGAGCTGCCTCAGAAATCATGCTTTAACGGTAGACTCATCGTTCATTATTACTCCGTAAACTACGCTAAAACCCCCACAACCCATCCCTAAGTAGGCCTCTTAGCTCAGATTCAATGGGTATCATAAGAAAACTCTCCCTAATTTCCACACAGGTCTAGCAACACATGATATAGCTATAAAACCACTACGTAAGCAATGTCAGATATCTAAATCACCTAGGAGCTTTAACAAGCTAAGAGTGTAGGTGCCTCGCTTGTGCCTCCAATCGCCCTATCTGGAGACAGATGGATTTAACTGCCCACCACAACGTCTCCTCAACAGTCTGATTCTCGTCCAGAATGTCAATACCATGTGTTTTGGAGATTTCGGAGCCGTTCTCAAGTAACCATTTATACTCCTCCGTATAATTTTGCCAGACAACATCCTCGAAATACCCTTGGCTCTTCCACAACTGACCCGGCAATCGGCTCCCACCCTTCACTGCACTGGGGTCTTGGTACTCGAGTCTGCTAAAGCGACGCTTGCGCGCATCTTCTTTAGATGTACAGAGGAAGAGCTTGGAATCAAAATCGTCTTGAATCATCATCTTCGCCTCTTTGTTGATGGCCCGGATCTTCTCTTCTATATCACGTCGTTCCTCAAGTTTTGAGCCGACGCCATCATTGCCGGCCAGCTCAACGGAAATTGATTTCAGACGTTTGGTATAGGCCTTGACTTCAGCATGCATCTCCCTAGCCACACAAACAGAATCGTCGGCCGGGCTAGTTCGGTTGGCACGATCTGAGAAGAGAAGAAAGCCTTCGACGAAACAAAATACAGGCCATAAAGTTGCTTCGGCTTCTGCTTCTGCTTCTGTTTCTGCTTCCTCTACGTAGGCATTTCCGAGTGAACCGCGGATCAAGTAGCCACCAAATCCAGCTTCCGCATTTTGCATGGCATGGTACTTGACACAGTATTTGACTTCATCCCTCATTTCTGAGATCAGACGCCCATACTTCCCCTTCAATGCCTGGATATCGATTCCCGTAATAATTTCTTTATCTACAGAAGTTTGGCGATCAAGATATGGGGGCTTATGATCCTGCTTGAATGAATTCTTGACTTCTTTAATTGTGCTGAGAAGACCAGTAAAACTCAGGGCTTCATCGCAATCCGTGTCCGGGCCGTTAACTCGAAAGATTTGAGTGTTTATTCCCTCGTTAAGGGTAGAGGGGGTTGTGGTTTTTAAGTCTGAACCGACCTGGCCAGCACTCATGGGAACATCCCCATCGACAGTTCGATAACAATCCAAATTGTCGGGGTCCCTTGGGTTCGTATCATCTGGCGAGATAGAATATCGGCCGATTTCATCATTCTTGAGGGTATCCTTGACGAACATAACATCATTGGCCGTGGTGGTAAATTCCGTTACAGGGCAAAGAGCCTTGTTGAGAAAGAATACGTCCTGGTGGATGACGAGACTCTTTCGACAGCCTATATTACACCGGGTTAACACAGCCGACTAGTAAGGATGGTGGGCATTAACTTGCGACATTACCTAGGATATTGTTTGCAAAAACGAGCGCAAGAAGAGTAGCAACAGTACTTTTGCCAGCACTTGAACAACCGCTAATAGCCACAATAAAAAGTTTCCTTCTCTTTGCCGCCTGTATTTTTTCTATTTCACGCTGTACAGCGCGTATATTGAGTTTGTGGACCCTGAAACCTTTGGTTGGGGTATTGGGTGGGACTTTCAACTCGAGTTCAGAAAATCTAGACATTTTGATTACAGATCTTCAAACGTTTGAGAACAGAACTGTGAGAAATCTTGCAATACTATTAGTATTTGAACTAAGAGAGATCCAGTAAGGTTTGCCAATAAGGAAAGAAAAGGGTAGGTACATACAAGACGCGTTATTGTTGAAGCATTGTCTTAGGAAGAAGATTTTTCGAAAGAGACCGGGTAACTTTAGTCAGGAATTTCGAAATACTGTTAATGTGGGTCTATAGGAAAGCAAGAATGTTTGCTGTGTTCTCTATAGTGAATTGACAAGAGAATAATACCACGTGGAGTGGGAACACAAGGCAGGGAGGGGTACACACAGCTTAATGTCACCAGAGCATATTGGCTTAGTTTAAGTAAGGCGAGCGGACTTTAATCTACAAGCCACGTGTATAAAGTAACAATCTCACTCTTAGTAACAGGGTGGCATAGGTCATGTTCCAAAATAAGCTCTAAGACAAAAGAAACAAAGTATCTGGAACACAGGAGATACTTTAGACAAAAGGATTTAAAAACAAATAAATGAACAGAATCAAGGGTTGAATTTACTAGCAACTGAATAAGCTATATTTTCCAATACATGTAATAAAAATAGTGCCTATCAGAAAATAAGAAAGATTGTAACAGTCATTGGTGACAAGTACTTACTTGGAATACCAAAGCAGAAATCGAATTATTTCGTACACAGGCCTTCAATTGCATATCACAAGCATATATATAAACGAGGAGCGCGAAAACGGGTTGAATTTAACCAGGAAATTAAATACAATAAGACTTTTTGCCTTTCTAACTACTTTCAACCGTTTCCACAACCCATCAAAAGCTTCAAAAATAAAACCTAACGCCCTTAAACGAATACCTCAGACAATTTGCAACTCGTAACCTATGCTACCTTATGCGGCAGCAGCGACTTGGGCCTTTGAGACAGCACCCAAGTTCGCGGCCTGCGCCGGCTGAACGCCAACTCGCTCTTTCGAGAGGATATCAACCAAGAGAGGTGAAGGTCGGTTATCCTTCCCAGCACCGGCAGGGTAGAGAGCGTGGTTCTTCTTGTAGCGCTGCACATTCTCGATGTACATGTCAAAAAGGTAGGAAGAGTCCATTGGGCCTCCCTTGGCTTCGGGGTGGAATTGGGTAGAGAAAATTGGACGAGTTTTATGGATCATGCCTGTGGTTGTTAGTACATAATAAATTGGAAGAGGGAAAATAGAACGAACCTTCATTGGAGCCATCGTTAAGATTGACAAAGTATTCCTTGAATTCTTGAGGCAGAGTTGTTGTGTCGACTGCGTAACCGTGGTTTTGACTGGTGATGTGGCATTGGCCGGTTGTCAAATCCAGGGCGGGGATGTTATGAGCTCTGTTTCCATACTTGAGTTTGATAGTTCGGGCCCCAGCTGCGAGAGCAAGCAATTGATGGCCAAGGCAAATACCCATGACGGGGACTTGGGAAGTCTCCATTAGACGGGCCAAATGATAGACAGTCTCTTGGCAATGGGTTGGGTCACCAGGTCCGTTGGAAATGAAGACACCGTCAAAGTGATGGGCAACCTTATGAATTGGGAAATCATAAGGGAAAACCGTAACGCTTGCACCACGGCCAACCAAGCTTCGGAGAATGTTCTCCTTAACACCACAATCGATGACAGCAACGTGCATATCTCCAGTTTGGGAGCTGACGTGGAAAGGAGCCTTAGTGCTAACTCTCTTAACCAAGTTGATTTGCTCGGGATCGACGAAAGCTTCATCTTGATCGGCATCATACTCTTCTCCAATGGTGATTCGAGCCAACGATGAACCAACTTCACGCAAATATGTGACAATGGCACGAGTATCAACTCCAGAGATTGCAGGAACACCCTCTCTTGCACACCAATCGCTCAAGCTCTCCACAGCAGTCCAATGGCTGTATTTCTCAGCATAATCTGCAACCACTACACCCACACACTGGATGTTAGGAGACTCGAAGTATTTCAAAAGGCCATGCTCATCTCGAGCAGAGGAGGGGACGCCATAGTTGCCAATTAGCGGTTGGGTGAAGACGAGAATTTGTCCACGATATGATGGATCGGTCATGGACTCGGGGTATCCAACGAGTGAAGTTGTGAACACAGCTTCTCCAGAAATGTTTGACTTGGCACCGAAAGACTTGCCGTGGAAAACTGGGCCATCCTGAAAAAAGAAAATCAGCCGGCATCCTCCATACTTGTATATCATCACCTACCCTGATTGTGAATGTAGCTCGATCATGAGAAATGGGAGTGGCTCTGGAACGAGTGACTGGCATCGCCCGGCCAGTACTCCCCTCGACGGTGGCCATAAATCGAGCCTGCTGGACCATTCGGGTGACACCTGCTGGCCGGAAGGCCACAGGCTTTACGAATCGGGTGAACATTTTGTATAGATGATTCAAGATATATGTAGAAGGTGGGATAGGATTATAGAAAGCTTTTCAGTTCACTGAAGCTTTCCAGATGTGATCTGTGAGGGTTAGCTAGGCGGTCAAGCCCTATCCGCCGTGGAAAAAGCGAACCTGAGATATAATCCTAGGACCCGTATTAGCAAAAGGACTGGAGACAGTGAACCATAAGAAGAAAAGGAATTGAGAGATGGGGATCACCATCAAGGTCCGACACAAGCTCTCTTTCTCGATATGGGCGGTGAAAATTGGGAGGCCAATCCACAAGCCCCTCATGACTCAGAAAACAGGATAAAGCGGTCGTCATTGCAAGATAACAGAAAACAGACATACCTGGGACGTGAAGACTGACGAGCGCCCACTCATACGCGCAACCTTTTTTTCTTTCTCTTTTACAGATTGAAGCAGAGGCCGGGAGTTTTGTTGACTAGGAGCGAAGTGCGGAGCGTGAGTGAAGTGAAGTGGAAGGGTCGGAGTGGAGTCGGTGGGATAAGAATTTTGGAGATGATGGTTGGATGTTGAGAGAATCCTCAGGCAGAGAGGGGACGAGACGACGCATAGAGCACTCGCTAAAGGTCAATTCACGCGTCTGATTGGTCTCATGACATCGAAGCGACAGTAGCCGTGCCCGCGCGACGGCAACCAAGAAAAGAAAAAACTTTCAGTCCTATGAAGTACCATATGACGCAAAATTATGGGGGAAAAAATCATTGAAAAATTATTCGTTCATTCGTCGCCTTACGTGCGAGACTTGGGGAATTAGATCAGATGTGGTCAAGCCCCCCCAGCCGGCTTTCAATTGGGACATGGGAATATTCGTGGTCCACCTGCAAGTTTTTTGTTTCCGCATGCAGCTTGAGAATTTTTGCCTGACTGGATGACCATCAAACGTCGAGGCACGTGTGAGCACAAGAGGCAAATCACCACCCCGCAAAGGGATCGACAACCGGGAATTTAGTCGATCTAAGTTAAGAAAATTGTCTTCCAGCTTGCAATTACTTTGAAATAAATGAAATATTTTCTGGAATGGCTGATATCACTGATTCTATCTGATCTCCTACGATGGAAAACAAGACAGAAGATTTTCTAACATGGGTCCCAAATGCCTCAATCTTGATCTAATGCAAAGAAGCGAGCATTTCGAGGAACAATGTCTCTTAGGCCGGCTGCTACATCCAATGAATTCCAAAATTCTCGGGGAGACCCGAAGAGAGTACCCCTTAGCGGTTGTTATGCATGGTTACTGGTGGAGAAAGTCCGGATATCAAGTGGCTCTGACTAGTAGGGACTTTGTTGACCCATTTATTCTATTCTATATGTACAATCCTGTATCTTATGCCGAACTTCGCATTCATTTATATCTAAATCGCGCCCAACTCCTTCAACTTAGCGATCATTCCATCTACATCTTCTACCTTGCCACCTCCTTGCCTAGGCGGTGGTTCTGCAAAGTACAGTTAGCATATAATAATCTAACGACAACAGTCCACCAACTAATCAAGAGAATTGTGTCCAAGATCGATTCCAAGAAAGTACTCACCAGTAACTTTTAAAGTCTTCAATCGCTTCGTGAAATCCACTCCTAAGTCTCCAGGGCTCAACTTTTCAATCTTCTTCTTCTTGGCCTTCATAATATTCGGCAGACTTGCATATCTAGGTTCGTTCAACCTTAAATCCGCCGTGATAACCATTGGTAGCTTGCTCTTAATCGTCTCAAGACCCCCATCTACCTCTTTATCCACCACCACACCTCCCTCCCCCTCAAAACTCACTTTTGAAGCTTGTGTAGCTTGTCCCCATCCGAGCAACCCTGCAACCATTTGTCCCGTTTGTCCCGCATCGTCGTCGATGCTTTGTTTGCCGCACATCACCAAGTTGATTTTCTCTTTCTCAACGATTTTCTGAATCGCTTTGGCTACACTGAGGGGTTCGATCTCGTCACCATCCTTGGTTTCAATATGAATAGAGCGATCGGCACCCATGGCCATGGCCGTTCGAAGAATGTCTACTGCCTTTGGGGGCCCGATTGAAAAAGCAATTATTTCCTCGACGCCTTGGGAGGGTTAGTGTTTAATTTCAAAAACAGGCTGATTGCCAAAGGAGCAGAGGCATAGATGTGGAAAGTCGTACCAGAAGGATAGGTCTTCTTCTCTCTAATTCGCACACTCTCCTCGATAGAGAGCTCATCGAATGGGTTCATGCTGTGCTTCACTCCCGCTGTCTCGACCGCCGTCTGGGCTTTATTTACTCGCGGTTTAACCTAGGTTATTCTTACGTTAGATCCTGCTCTCAAATATATTCCCAATTGCCATATTCTACAGCCAGTAACTTATGAGTGATCTTTGATCTTTGACTCGCAGATCAAATCAAGAAACAATACCATAGAAATCTAGTGATCCGAGGGCGAAAGATAACAAAATTATGCAATTGAAGAACAAAAAACTTTACTTACAGCATAATCAATAACGCGCTTCACGGGAACAAGAATCCGTAGAGCAGACATGTTGTGCTCGTTGTCAAGTTCGACACAGAAAGGAAGATGAAGTCGCAATGATCGATGTTTTCAAGCTCCACCATCGCAATCGGTTCCCCACGATCTCGGCTCCTTTTGCCGAGGGTAAACGCCATCACGTGCAACAGCCTATCATTGGGAGTCCGTACCAAACATATGCCTCCACTTATAAGGATACTTTTAGATTTTAGTTTATACGTATTAATTGATCTAGGAATTTACCCGGATTATTTCCTTATTATCGATTTGTAACGACAGGTATAGCGCTTTAACACCCCCACAGCTCCTTGCCCACTTTTCAATCCAACTCCAAATCCAGATCCAGGTCTAAACATGCCAGTAATAAAATATGTACAAAGCGCCCTATTATACACTTCTATCCTTACTAGAGCTCCTCCTCCCAAGCCTCGTCCCGGCTTTGATAACTGTCTTATTCTCAAAATCATGCGGTCCTTCAAAAATCCGTACAGTCGAGCCATTTTTCGTATGATCGGGGCTATCTCTTTGTTTAGCCCCTTGACCAATCGCACTCGCACTCCCCATCTCAATGTCGACTTGACGACTCTCCCAAATCTCGAGTGGTACATCTTTCTTCCCTTTCACTATAATATTCTCCTCACTTTCCGTCGGACTCAGTCGGCTGTCATTTCGTTCCCACCAACTTATTTCTCCGTTTGAGCCTTTTCTGCCATCGCTCTCCGTAGAATACGCAGGTGTTCCATTCATCAATGCAATATCCTTCTTACGACGTGTACTTTCGTATGTTGAGGCGATTGGAATGGACTTTGATCTAGAGCGGAGGTTGGATGAGGCGTTGGCACTATTAAAGGCCCGGAATTTGAAGAGAGTTCGCATAAGTGACCAGCACATCGGCATGTTGGCTACAAGGATCGCAGTGCTGGCTTCGCGGATGTACCAGAAAGTCCACATTGGCGAGAATGGATTAGTAAAAGAGTAATATTTGTTCAAGACGGCACACATAATCTATCTTATAGTTAGTAACGTGGAAGTAACCCACGGGCATGTATAGACACTTACAACAAACACGCCGAGGCCAAACAGAACGCATAGTACAAGCTTTCTGGTTATAACAGTCAGTTCTGTTCTTGGCGCTTTTGGGATCAGTTACACGGGCGTACTTTAGTCTAGGAAGTTGGGATGTAATAAGCAAGGGCAATGGTATACAAAGCATCATGATATCGGAAGAGATATTGAAGACCGCGTTGACAATTAGGTGGTGGAGTGCGGTGGAGCATTGTACTGCCAATCGTTAGTTGGACTTC
This sequence comes from Haplographium delicatum, assembly GCA_037952705.1. Classification (NCBI taxonomy): domain Eukaryota; kingdom Fungi; phylum Ascomycota; class Leotiomycetes; order Helotiales; family Hyaloscyphaceae; genus Haplographium; species Haplographium delicatum. The sequence continues at coordinate 321,895 of JAPZPC010000010.1, forward strand.
TCTAGTAAAAGAATACGATTGGGCACATACTGTTATCCGTTGGGACAGCCCAATACTCATAGAATGGCCTACACCAGACGCCGAAGTACAAAATTTCCATTATTAGCCAATTGAGAACAACGTAGCCTCCAACGATTTTTACTGCGAGCTGTTGCTTTAGGCCGAACGTTAACTTGTTGTACATTAACAGAAGGCTAACTTTGCAGCCCCAAACTGTGGCTATCATCGATTGCTCAACCACCAGTACAAGCTTAGATCCATGGATTCTCGACTTAATCGATTCGGGAGTGAGAAGAGGTATATCAGATGGTAACATCAAGTTTGTGTCAAGATGCGCAACAATATTCATACAAGCAACCAGAGTTGTATAAAACCCCTAAAATCTTAGTAGTTGCAATGGTCAAGTTCTTTAATGTTACACTTACGAATACAACAATCATGATATAATCCTCCAGTTGGAAAGATTTTATCGACCCCAGTTGAATCCATCTTGAAATACTAAAGAAGTATTAACATATCTAGCCAATAAGCCCATGATGTTGTTTAGACTTACTATCTGGCTACCACAACCAGTGAAGCGAAGGCATACCAGGTCCACGACTCAGCAAGGAGCGAGATCATTCTCACCAGACTGTAATGTATTGCCACCTAACTCAAATCCACTCAGTTTGGTTTTCATAAGCCGGCATTCCATGTAGATGGCAATGCATCGATATATACTGTACGTGATACAGAAACAGTAGTACCGTCGAAGGGGTAGAGATCGCCTTTGATATCCTGATAAGCTTTCATGAACATTTCCAGCTCGCTCTAGTGAAGCCTTTATGCATAACCCCTTTGATTCTCACAAGAGGGTAGAACTAACGCTTGCCCTTATCCGGCGCACATCAAACATTGCCCAATAGAGGATAACGATGTGGAGTGATATTTCTGCAACGTCTAGGATCATGGTGGATAAGATGGGCCGAAAAAGAAAGAAAAGTGGGCTTGCAGATAACAATCATTTGACAGTCAAAACATCAACTATCCCAGTGGTTCTAAACTTTTCAGAACAAATCGAAGCGGGAAGAACGTGGCAAAATTCCATGATACCCTATCATTCGTCTCGTTACGTGCCGTGCTGGAACATCGTTCATACAGGTACAGTAGCAGATAGTGCTTCCAAAACTCGCCTCGGCTGTCGTTCACGGAAACTCTGGGAAAGCTGGGGATCATGATATGAAATACTTACTCAAAAGAGTTAAAAAGAGGGACGTTTAGTTTGTAGGAGGGGCCATCTAAGGAATAAGCTGCTATACTGCTGCAAGGCACCAGATTAAAACAGCTAGAAGGTAGAAATAGCGCAACCGTTGTACGGTACGTACCATACGGTACTTCGTAAGTACAATCCTACAGCGTGTACTTGACCGATACTTCGTACAAAATATCCAGAACCTGTCATGTGGGAACGAACGATCCCGAATGATGGAAAACTTGCTGAATCGAGCACGCTAGTTGTGCCGTCCCAGGCGGGCCTCGTGGGTTTTATTCTACCCTAGCATAATATTAATAGGGTCGTATTGTACTATACGTACAGCGTAACATCAAAGGTGATAGGGTTATCACAAGTGCGGAGAGGCCAGTTGATTGTCAACGTGGTCACGGCAGAAACTCCAGGGGCATATTCCCGGTGCTGACGTTCCATCGTTCCAACTTCCTGAGCTTTCGGAGAGAATTCCCAATGTTTCACTGGGAACTGCTTAAAAAGACGGCATTGACTATCTGCAAGGAAGGATTTTTATCAATGCCCGTTAATGAGAATGTGAATTCCGGGAGAAAGGGGTTGCGGGATGTTTGTGGGTCGCAATGTTGAAAAAGGAAGGAGAGTGGCTAGCGTACCAACGGGTCGTTCGGCGTGTTAAACTTCAACCCCCTCCCCCACACATGTCAGCTTGGCCTCTGAAACATAGTCCTATTATTACGCTTTCGTCACCCAAAGGCATACATATCCTGCGAAGCACATTCGAGGTCGGGAATGTCGATGAGCTTGTAATTGTGGACCATGGGCGAATAGCATTTGATTGTGAGAAAATGCCTCTGACCGTGCTCTATCACTGGACCATTGAACAGATTCTTGCCACGACATTTTCTTCTGCGATTGTTCTTTCCCACTAAAATTATTCCATCTCCTGAGTTTGCCACCGAGACTCCTCGAATTCCCTTGTATTATTACAGTATACCGCTACAACGTACCCTTGGATTCCAGTGGCTTTTCCAATAACCCACCGCTATGGTCTAGAAGATTCTTTTAATTCGCTACCAGTTCTCACATGCCTCCTAGAGATATGGTGGCGGCTCGTAGATCGAAAGCTAACTAAACTGCCGACCTCTGCCGGAGCGGTCTCAAAACTATTAGGAACTACTGCCTCATACTACAGTAAGTAATACTATAGCTGTTTCCTTGGAATAACCAAAGTCTAAGTGAGTTCACCCTTTTGGTAAATACTCTTAATTAAAAGGCCATGAAGAACCAATATTGTTAAGAAATATTCGCCGGGTTACTACGATTCGTATATTGGAGACCTAGTAATTCAAGGCTGATTAACAAGGAGCCTATCTACTTCGGTAGAGCAATGTGCTAGGATAATGGTACCAAAAATTTGTATAAAATATCAAGTTTAACAATGATTCCACTATTACTGGTATTATAAATGATAATAAATCTTATCTATAAACCAAGGATCAAATGTTGGTTTACTGGTTTCTTGAAAAGCGCCAATCTTTCCTCACTTTGCCAATGTAACTTCAATAGAGAGAGTGAAAACCCACATCTTTGCAGTCCCATTACTTTACATGCAGAAAGTAGGGAAGAACACTAAAATCAATGTGCCGCGAACTATTGATTTGTGTATCATAAACGTGTCGACCACTTCTTAGTGACCATAGGAAGGGAGGGTATGAACATTAGGAACGGCAGGGACATTGGGAAAGGCAGGGAAATTAGGAAGGGTAGGATAGGCAGAAGGGTACGAATTACAAGGAAAACATCTACTTGATCCTCAAACTTAAGCTAGCCAGACAGAGGGGGGGAAACGACAGCGACTTCGATTATCTCATGTCCTACATCGATAGAAAACTACAAGATTGATCATCTGCTCAGACGGGAAGTGACAATTCATTTATAAGAATCTGCTTTTCTTTAAGATCTCTCCATTAAAGAGCTGAAGCAAAAAGGAAACTCATGTTAAAATCTGTGTCATTAACCAGGTCGGCTTTTGCCACAATTCTTGGACAACTTCTTTAAGAGGGCTTCCAGAAGTTTGGATCAATTCTGGTTCGACTGGATTTATAGACATAAAATTGCTTCTCGTCTTGTTTGATATAATAGAACTGTGTGATGAATGAGTAATTCCTCATACCTGGGTCTGTATATGACACTCTCTGCTTTACTTATCATTTGGTGATCTTGATTCTGCCACAATATGCCGCCTATATACCGCCTACATAACCTTGAGAGATTGTCGCCTTGTTTTCCAGGCGTAAGACATTTAAAACTAAGGTGACCGTGACGTGAACGCGTCTTGTAAAAAGGAAGCTTTTGGATGTCCTCGACCTAAGAGCCAAAACAATCACACCCCCCCCCTTCCCTCCAACTCAGCTATGCGCATTTGTAGCGCTTCCATTTTCCAAGATGACAGACTGGAATAAACTAAAGGTCGTTGATCTGAAAGCCGAACTCAAGCGGAGAGGCCTTGCACAAACTGGACTCAAGCCCGCTCTTGTCGCAAGGCTGATCGAAGCAGAGAAAGAGGATGGATCAGAGAGTGAAGCGACCCTCCAGGGCGAGACAAAACTAGATGCAAGCTCTGCCACATCTCCAGATACAGTTTCTCCAGTCGTCCCTTCTTCTGATGCTGGAGTTGATATCTCCCAGGCAAGCCTTTCCTCATCAAAGGAGCCTTCCGAGTTAGCAGAGCAAGCTGTCAACCCAGACCCAGCTCAAGACGTCAAAATGACAGAAATCCAAACCGAAGATGTGCATGCCACGAGCATTATTGACTATGCACAATCCTTCGAGCAACCAGATAGCCACAGATCTACTCTCCCTTCGGTTGACCCCCAAGAGGCAAAAGAAGACAGACAAAAGCGCAAGCGGCGATCACAAAGCCCACCCCCCTCTAGTGCTAACTCTATCCGAAAGCGCGCTCGTACAGATGACGAAACGCCTGATTCTGGTGATGATATCCAACTTTTGAATGCAAGGAACAATGAATTGGGCGGGGAACAGAATGTTGTTGGTTCTGGTGCAATTCATATAGGTGCCGCAGATGTCAATGTTAGGATAGGAGATTTCCCTATGCCGATAGAGGCTGCGCCTACAAGCGACAATGTCACAAATATCGCAGATGCTAAAGGCAAGGTTGATGTTCAAATTAGCGAATCAGGCATTTCAACAAGCAGACATGAGAGACATCTATCTTCTGATCAAGACCACGATGTCCAAAAATCTCGATTCAAGACCTTGTTTGGAGAAGCTTCTCAGGGAGCGGAGCCGCCTGTACCTAAGTCAGTTGAACCCGCCGTCAGCGAGGATGCTGAACCAGATCGCATGATTTCTCCAGCAATTCATCCAGCCACCTCTGGTTTATATATTCGGGAACTCTTACGTCCTTTGAATCAAGTCCAGCTGAAGGCCTATCTTTCGACGCTTGCTACTCCACCAGGCCAAGCTCCAGATGGGAGTTTAATGCAGACTTTCTATCTCGACCCAATTCGTACACACGCTTTTGTCTCGTTTGCCAATATCTCTGCTGCATCTCGTGTCAGGTCTGCTCTCCACGATCGCATTTGGCCCGAGGAAAAGAACCGCAAACCTCTCTGGGTTGATTTTGTGCCATCATCCAAGATCGAAGAGTGGATTCGCCAAGAAGAGGTTGCCAACTCTGTAAAAGGTGTGATGGCCAAGAAGTGGGAAGTTTATTATGATTTTGATGAAGATGATGGCCATGTCTCTGTTTCGCTTCAAGAAGCAACTAACCAACATCGAGCCAAGCCATATCCAACTCGCCAACCCTCTATTCCCGTCCCTCCACCTCAGGGCGTACAACGACGACAAAGCTTCCATAGTTCTACGTCCGGTCCTCACCGCTCTTTCAACATTCGTGGTCAAGCCGCTGCTCCTACTACCGCTAGGCTAGACGAATTGTTCAAGTCTACCACAACCAAGCCTGTCCTATACTGGATGCCCGTTTCAAAGGATTTGGCAGCTAAGAGACTGAATAGCATTGACTTGGCGTTATCGAAAGAAGCTAAAGCTAGTCTGCGAATTGAAGGCCCTATCAACCGCTACACCTTCGAGGATGGAGATATTTTCGTCGACCGCGGCGCAGAGATCTTTCCAACAATCAGGCCTCCGCCTGATTATCGCCGTGGGGGAGATGGTCGGGGACGAGACTACGGACGTGACTATGGCCGAGACTCCCGTCGTCAGCGTGGTGGGAGTGGTGGATATCGCGGCCGGAATCGTTTTGGCGGAGGAGGGCAACGTGATTTTGGAGGACATCAAGGAGGTGGTCGATATGAAGGAAGAGGAGACCGTAGCGGCGGCGGTTATGGAGGAGGTTTTGGTGGTGGACCAGACCGTAACCATGAAACCTTCAGACCTGAGCGACGCGACTCCAGGGACTATGGGCGTTATTGAGATCGGTTTTGGCAGAATGGTGTGCATTGGATGGAGTTCGGGATGGAGTTTCTTGATATCAGCGTAATCCTGCACAGCCTTTTAAAGCTGCAGGATTATTCTGTTTTTATTGTAGGACTACATAAAAGTATTAGAGGGCTATTTGAGACAAGGTGGTACGATATCCAGATACCCATAATCGTTGAAGAATATGGCTCTCTTCACAGCATTACGAAGGACATAGGTATCTCTTAATGAATATATCAAATTATTCTACTCCTGCTCCATAACTATTTGCTTATAATTTGTTTTCCATGAACTCGATTGGAATCTCTATAATTTGAAGCAGTTGAGCAAGGCTGAAAACTAATTAGCAGCCTTGCGCACGAGGCATCATTCGCCATCAACCAAAATCCTGCAATGAGCAAAACTCCTCATCTACAACAATAATGTCGCACCTCACCAATCCACTCGCAACTTCCCAGCAGCTATATCATGCCACATCATCAAATTCTCTGCCAATTGAACTCCAAGACAGTATTCGCTTCTACACAGCTCGTTTAACCCAAGCTGCAGGCATTCTCTTACGTTTATCTCAAGACATTACTGCTCAAGCAAATGTATTACTGTTCAGGTACTGGGTGGTGGATGATATGACTAGATATGAATTTAGCGTATATTCTCAAAGCTATTCAATCGTTATGAAAACTAACTATGAGATTTACCAGGACATCTCAGCAGCGATCCTTTACCTCACCGCGAAAATCTCCGCCTCTCCACGTTCATTACGAAGCATAACAAATGTATACGCGTACCTCCTATCCCCATCTTCTACCCTTGGAAAACTTCAATCAGAGCCGCCACCGAACCCGGAATCATACTATCTCTCTGAAGGGAACTATGTAACCCGCCGGAATCGCATTCTCCAAATCGAAGGCCAGATCCTCAACGCACTAGGTTTCAATACGCACGTGGCGATCCCCCACCCACTCACTATAACTTATTTACAAACACTCGATGTCTTCTCCCCTAAGCTCGGAGACAAAGGAAAGAAGGTTGCCACAAAGGCCGTGGAATATTTAAATACGGCGCTGCTAAGTCCACAAATGCTATATTTGACCCACCAACCGTGTGCACTAGCTACAGCAAGTATTTATCTGGCGGCGAGAGAAGAAGGGATAAGCTTGCCAGACTGTGAGTGGTGGGAAGTGTTTGATTGCGAGAGGGAGGAGTTGGGGTTTTTGGTTGTGGGAATGGGTAGTTTGGAAGGGGTGGCGAGAAGGGAGACAGAGAGATGGGGAGGAGAGATAGGGATGGTTACTAGGGAAATGGTTAAAGCGGAGATGAGGAAGTTAGGGGTTGGTGCCGAAAATGGAGAAGATGAGGAAGCTGAGATGTCGAGAATGTTGGACGAGAAGGCTGGTAGCAAACTCTCATGAATTGAAATTCATAGTTCTCTACAAGGTGGTTGAGGCTGCTGTCCCTCCATCCCAAGCTATAAAAGTAACTGTCTTCCTCCCTGTACTGCTTGCCTTTCTGCCTCTCTCTTTATTTCATTTTATTCCTTCATTTAATCCCCATAAAGTAATAGAAAGTGTTTATAACACAGTCCCTTAGGAATTGTTAGTTCTTAGGGAAACCCACAATGTGGCATGAAACCTCCAAAGTCCGTTGAGGTGATTATCAGAAGTACTCTTTAGTCTAATTGCTTGGGCGTAAGATTCTCGGGCCAATAAGCGAAGAGAAGCGGGTCTAAGCTTCTGTACCTATTTGGCTCTATTCCAAGTCGAGCAACAAGGCAAAAGAGGCAGCTACTCGGTATCAAATTTCCTTTTGTTCGCTTCAGCCTCAGCCTCGCCTTGCTGAAAGCTGTCCGTGCATGTTGATGAAAAGTTTGGAGAATTGTTATATTTTGCCTCTTAATTCCCAGTGGCAATTCGATGTGAGTCATCGGTTCTTCGAGATATAACGATATCTTTCCAGGCGACTAGAATTCGTATGTTGTTGCGCAAGGTGGCGTTGGCAGTATAGTCACACCAGTTCCAAAAGCGAGAACTGGATTGGAAATGGCATGCTTTGTACGAATACCCTTATCTCCTTCCACTTACTGTAGATTGCCCCTCCAGATATGATTCCCTACAGTACCGTACTACAATAGAGGTCCTCTGCAGCACAGTATGATTGTATCAGCAATGTCAATCACAATGCCAATAGGAGGAAATTAAGCTTTCCTGCGCTGGTTAGCGTAAGCGAAAGTTAGTCGCTCTTCCCTTGCCTTGCCCCTTTAGATCTTCAATGCCGACCTGCACTGCTCCTGCACCCCAGCTAAGCTTCAAAACACAATTCAGCATAATTCCCCGGATTTGCTTGGGCGCAAAGGATTTGCCTAAACTGCCCGAAATTTCCAAACTTCGCAGTTGGGCTCCACTAAGATATATTGTCATTGGAAGCACCTTACTGTACCGTACGACGTCTGTCCGCCCTATCTGCACGACCTCGTGCATATACCAATTAATTTGGATCAGCCGCAGAACTCCTGGCTGGCACGAACCTATCCCACAACGACATATGTTCGTATCTCTTTTGAGGCTTCCCATCTCCCAAAAAATCTCGAATCATCAAGCTCAATGCCCAACGACACCTAAGGCTGTCGGGTCTCAAACACTCGAATGGCAAATTCACAAATTGCGGGGCGGGAAAGGAGGGTGAGGCGCCAATATGCGTCGTACGAATCATTCAGTGGATTGGATAAGGAGAAACCTATCGACTCGCGTGGCGATGAGAGGGTCGCACATGAGCGCAGTCCTGCAAACCAGCAGCGAACTCGAATAGAAAGACCAGAGGGGAGCTCTTCGAGCGAGAGATCTTCATCAACCCCGAAGATGACATCTGAATCCCATGCGACGCTTCCAAGTTTGAAATCTTCGCGGACTCATAGGAGGAGAAGGAATCACGACCGGGATTCTGATGAAAAGGATTATCGCAGGCGGCGAAAATCTATTAGAGACGACGAACCGACGAGAACCTACGTCTATGGATCTCCCAAGGAAAGATCGAAGTCTTCGCGCATCACAGTATCGGAGACAAGGAGAGTGGAAGAAGATGAAGAGTCTAACCTGTCAGACGAGGACGGCATTATCCGGTCTAGGTCTGTCAGAGAAAAACCGAAGAGGGTCAAAGTAGTCTATATCTCGAAGGAGGAATCAAGATCATCGAAACACAAGGAGAAACGGGCAAGAGTCGAACGAGAGTCTTTTGATCGACCAAGGGATGGAGAAGAATCTGCGCACAAGCGTAGACCGCATCGATCTCGTCGGAAATCTGTTGAACAACCACCAACGTCACCACCCAAAAGGTATGCGCCCGCCAATGTGTAGGACAAAGATATAGCTAACATGTCTTTCTAGAAGTGCTTCTCCTCACAAATCACACTCTCGTTCCCAGCCGAGCCTCAGAAGAAGTAATACTACAAGTTCGCATATGCCATCCAGCAGGCAAACCGAAGTCCCATCTAGGTCTGGAACACATAATACAAGCAAAAGATCAAGCTTTCTGGAGAGCTTTTTGGGGGCCCCGGTTCAGCACCACCGCGAGCCAGAAAAGCTGTAAGATTACCAGAAGTTTTATACACTAAATATCAGCTAACTCCTCTTTCAGTGTGGAGTGCTTAACCTGCCTTTCTGATGATATTCCAAGATCGAAATCTGCGAAACTAAAATGTGGTCACCGCATGTGCCATTCTTGTTTGAAGCGAATCTTCAAGCTTTCAGTTAACGATCCACAACATATGCCACCTAAATGTTGTACCGCCGATCATATACCACTTAAGCATGTCGAAAAGCTATTTGATGTCAACTTCAAAAAACTATGGAATAGGAAATTTCAAGAATATTCAACAAAAAACCGAATATATTGTCCAGCCCGACGATGTGGCGAGTGGATCAAACCCGGGAATATTCATAAAGAAGATGGTAAAAAATACGGGAAATGCAGTCGATGTAAGACTAAGGTTTGTTGTCTGTGCAATGGGAAGTGGCATGGCACGAAGGACTGTCCCAAAGACGAGGAAACCAATCGACTTCTGGAGACAGCGAAACAAGCTGGTTGGCAACGGTGTTATAACTGCAGGACAATGGTCGAGCTCAAGGAAGGCTGCAATCACATGACTTGGTAAGTTGGAATCATAGTATCAACAAACACTACTAACATTAGATAGCCGCTGTACCGCGGAATTTTGTATGATATGTGGGCTCAAATGGAAGTCCTGCAATTGCCCTTGGTTCAATTACGAAGCCGTTGAGGCAGATCGTTTGAACCATATGCAGCTACCTGTCGAGGTTGAAGAGGAAACTCCAGAACGCCCTCGCCGAGCTCGAAGGCCACCAAGACCCAATACATATCATGATGAAATGAACCAACGCCGTCGCCAAGAGCGTATGGATGAAGAAATTGCCCGTCGGGTCCAGAGAATGGTACTTGATGATGACGACTACCAAGGAGGAATCGGAGACGTCCACGGCATTGGAAATGCGGCTGAGCATTTTATGAATGAGGATTATGTCAGAGAGGCACATAATATTTTAATAGGAAACTACGATCAGGCCACAGCTGCTGCAAACTATGTTATGGGAGTGGCTCATGCACGAGGTGTGCCTCCACCGCCTCCCTTCCCAGCTGGAGGCCGTGGAGGACGACGGATGGCTGATCGCTATCCTGTTACTCCCGGAGCGGGTGAACCGCCATCTCCTCCACCAATGCTAAGGAGACATACCATGAGGGAACAGGCATATAATTTAGCTCAGACTCTGCGACCCGAACGTGTTGTACCTAGAAGGACGAGAACTGATTACGAGTCTGAGGCTTCTCTACATGCTCCTCGTGGAGCAGTCCCAACACGATCTTCGTCTAGACGAGAGCCTAGGCCATCGGTTCTTGCTGGATTAGGCGGTTCTGGGAGAGGAAGCGGTCGCGTTAGTGCGTGGAGAACGCATGTCGAACCCGGTGTGACACCGGAAGAAGGCGTTTTATCCATTTTGATTGACTAAAGACATGAAAGTCTCAAAGAACACTTCGTCAAGGTTCGGAAATACGTCGGCGATATCTTTTCCAGCAGGTATCCAAACAGAACAGTATGAAGCGGCTCCTGCCTGTCAGTCCGGAAATCTGTTTTCTCCTCTATCTTGACCGTTATCGTCAAGTAACAAGAGCCCCATACCGAATAATATTAACCCTGGCAATGTGTATTGGCTGCTACAAACTTGAGTATACTTTTCAGTATCACATGCATCCACTTTGGAATGCGGGTAGACAAGCGCCTGAAGGGGTTGAGCGTTCAGCCACACTTTTAATATTAGTATATTTTGTATTTTAACAATACCCTTTCTGTAAATGTAAAGTAGTGTATTTAATGATAACCATTTATGACCTTCAGAATTTATATTAACTTTGCTTTGTGAAATGTCTTTGCGAGTTGAATTTGCATGTTTAGGCGCACAGCCACACATCGTCATATTTTTGAGAGCGGATGCCGGACGTAGTTGAGCGCGTGCCTCCTCGACGATCTGCACTCCATGCCAACCATTACTAAAACCTATATTTTGTTCCCTCTAGCACCAAGTCTAGCACCAAGTCTATCACCTCCTCTCATTTGTTAGGTTCAGTATGGACGTACGGCAGCTCCTCTACAACGTCTAAATCGAAATAATCGACATCCTCAGCTCCGAGCTATCCACACCATGCTGCTCCTCCACCAAGCTGGCAGCGTCAAAATCGGCGAAGTAGTCCGCTACACAGTGACCTATACCCCTGGGCACGATCGCATCCTTCCATCTCCTAGCCATCTTCACCTAAAGATCAAAAATACCTCTGCGATCGCCTTGCGCGCCGCCTTCGTTCACGGGCCATACACCCTTTATGCAGCGGCGTATCCATCAACCTTCCACCCGAACCGGAAATTCGAAAACCCTCGGGCCTATGGTGTTCCTGAATTTGAGCCGTATTTGAAGGCTGGAGGAACATTTATCTCACAACTGAGCGTGCCAGACGAAGTGAGGCAGACAGCTGGCACAGCAGCGGATAGACATGGACGGTCACCCGTAGCGGGGTCCAGTGATGACGGTGTGAAGAGCGTCACCTGGGTGATTGAAGTTGCAAGCCAGGTTATCTTCTCTAATAGTGCGACTGTGCATTATGAAATACTTCTGGGCAGGGATGAAAAGAGTCTAAGCCTGGGGTTTGTGAATCCATTAACGGGCGGCCAGGGACCAGTGCCTGGGCAAATGAGTGATTATCAGTCAGGGTTTGGAGCAAAAGATAGTCAATACAGTTTGCAACAGAAGGGGGTGTATAGTAAGGCCATTAGATTGAGGGTAGATGATACTGCTAGCCTGTGGAATACACCAAAGCTGCCGGAGTGGGATGATGAGAGCGAGAGCGAGGGTTTGGAGAAGGGGCCGAATGACTCGATGAGGACTGTTCCAGGGTGGAAGAAAGAGGGAGGTGGTGAGGGCCACAGACGAAAGAGGCAGAAGAAAGTTCATTTGGTGGTTCTGACACATGGGTTGCATAGTAATTTGGGCTCCGATATGTTGTATCTAAAAGAGAGCATAGATGAAGCTGCAAAGCAAGCAAAGATGGATGCCCTGACACGAAAGGCAAAGCTCAAACGAGAGAAAGGAACATCAACGAAAGAGCATAGCCAAGACAAACATGGAATTGGGAAGAAGGATGACAAGGACAATACAAAGCAAGCGGATAGTCCGGATGATGACTATGAAGAAGAGGAAGTTATTGTGAGAGGGTTTTCTGGGAATGCTGTTCGTACAGAACGTGGTATCAAGTATTTGGGGAAACGACTGGCAAAATATGTCCTCGCCATGACATACCCAGATCAACCTTTCAAGCCAGTCACAAAAAAGGCCGCTGCCGAAGCTATCTCTCATGCTTTGAAGCCAGTGGAGCATCCGAAACACGAGAATGACGGTACTCCAAGTCATCTCCACAGCTCTATTCTCAAAGAACCATATCACGACAAAGTTCCGGCATACAAGATCACAAGTATAAGCTTTATTGCGCATTCTCTTGGTGGTCTAATACAAACCTATGCCATCGCATATATCCAGAAGCATTCCCCAGAATTCTTTGACAAGATTAAGCCGATAAATTTCATATCTATGGCTTCCCCGTTCTTGGGGCTCAGCAATGAGAATCCTCTGTACGTCAAGTTTGCTCTAGACTTTGGTCTTGTTGGTCGTACAGGTCAAGATCTTGGCTTGACCTGGCGAGCACCAACTCTTGCTCGAAGTGGATGGGGTGCCATTGTTAGTGGCATTGGGGAGAGTGCTCAGAAAAAGATTGAAGGAGAGACGCCGCCAGAATCGAAGCCACTCTTAAGAATCTTGCCTACAGGTCCAGCACATGTCGTTCTCAAAAAGTTTCGAAATAGGACAGTCTATTCAAATGTTGTGAACGATGGAATCGTGCCACTACGTACCAGCTGCTTGCTCTTCCTTGATTGGCAAGGCCTTGATAGGGTAGAAAAGGCCAGAAGAGAAAATGGTCTCGTTGGTACCATGGCTGAATGGGGCTGGGCGGAGATCACAGGCGCGAATTCAAGTTCCCCAGCAAGACGAACGTTTTCAGACAGTGGACTCAGCGATGCGGAAGAAACTGAACAGAACTCTCAGACAAAACACGGCCACGGGGCAGATGTGCCTCAACCATCGCCTTATGCTACCCAGGACGATAATACTCGAAGTCTGAAGAGTGCTGATGATGAGCGACCACAATCAGCGTTATCTTCCAGAGGAAGTCCTTTATCAAGCCCACCAGCAGAATCCTCCACTGGTCCTCTAGCAAGTTTGATTAAGTTCTTCCAACCCACAAACGCCCCTGCAAAACCTCAACCCAACCCACCTAAGAGCGCCAAAATCTACCGACGCAGCCAAACTCTTCGAATTAGCAGTGATAGCTCGACCCCTACCCCCTCTACCAAATCACCCTCGCCAGCCAGAGGTCGTAGTAAGGCTACAACAGGAGATGCTGAACACGAAAATCCGGAACGGCTTTCAGCGCCTCCGAAGACAACATTCTTCGAGTCTGCGGGCGACGTTCTAAAACCACCTTTGCCATCGGTAGAATTCCTCATCAACCCTGCGTCAAGACATCGAACGATATTCCATGATCGTGTATACCATCCTGAAGATATTCCTCCACCACCTCTTAAAAAACGCAATACAAGCTCGTTGATTATGCGGCGGCGCACATCCTTAAATTCTTCCTCACTTTCAGATCCTGCTGCTCGAAGCATCAACCACGCAGACTCCTCCCTCTCCTCGCGTGATTATGACGACACAAAGAATACAAACCCTGACAAAGATCCCCATGAAGTCGTCGATGGCTCGGCCATGAAGGTTGAAGAAAAGATCGCGCGAGCCTATCACCGCGATTTGTCTTGGCGCAAAGTCCTCGTTCGACTAGAACCAGACGCACATAACAATATGATTGTCCGGCGGATGTTTGCCAATGCATATGGATGGCCTGTCGTTAAGCATCTTTGTGATACACATTTCAGTGACGCAGCAGTAGCGATTACGCGCGATGATGAACAGGGTAACCAGGAGAGAGCAAAGGATGAGAATGAGCCAACTGGGAGAGATGGCGGGGAGACGAACGATGATGATGAGATCAAAATGTTGAATCAGGAATCTCGCACTGACTCTGAAGTCCGAGAAGCTACCGATGAGGTTTCTGCTCTCGCCCCTAGCCGGAAATCAAGTAGTATTGGACAAGCACTCTCTAGAAAATTCAGCTCTGGTTCCGGAAGGGATAAGACAAAATATGAGAAAGCGGAGAGTGATGCTGCATGGAGTGAGAGGGATTGGGCCGATAGCGAAAATGATAGTGAAGACGAGGAATATATGAGAAAGGAAAATGAGAAGAAGGAAAAGGAGAAGGCCGGCGGTGGAGGATGGAATTGGACAGAAGCGATTGTAGGAAAGGGCAAGCCGCTTAGTCCTAAAGGGACAGATAAGGTCGAGTTAGAGAGCTTCTTAGGCAAGCAAACACTCACAATGAGTCCGAAACAGATCGATAAGAGATTGGAGACCGAGGGTGAAGTAGTAACGAAGGCGAAGGGCGCCGAGGTTGCGGGTATGGGTGTTGGACTGGGGGCAGCTGGGCCTGGCGAGGGAGTCCAAATCACCGAAGATATAGTGGTGGCATAGAGATAGATATTGAATGTTAAGAGATTATAGGGTTTAAATACACATATAGATAGTAGTAAAGTAATATAACTTATACGTTTATAAATATAACTATCCAGTCCCCCCCGTCTAAATCTACTCTTACAGATCTACCCTTCCAGATCTACGTCTATTCAAATAAAAATCCCTGGAACAAGCACTTCGGTTATCGCGCTCCGTGCATTAAGTAGGAATGAAAAAACACTATAGGGGTGCATCCGTATCATGAATACTATCATTGCAAACATAACTGCTTTTATTAGTATTCAAATATTTGCTCAGAATTTTTATATTTCCTTGGTTTAAGCATGACCTGTCGCACGGTTCATCGGTCCCCAGTTCTCCCTGGGATTTAATTGATACCTGACAAGTTTCCTTCCTTCTTTCTCCTTTCCTAACTTCTCATCAAACACCACTTTTAACTTCTTCTCGTCTTTGCCTGCTTCACTTGATTCCTCTCCACTCTTTTCCTGACCTTCTTGATCATTACTGATCTTTTTGTCCTCTCCTTCCTTATCTAAACCCATAATCCTCCATCCTGCTGAGCCTTCTCTAATGGCTCCTTGTCTTACCGGCGCTTTCTGCTTCGTCCACTCCCGCATAACCTCCCAAATTACTTCCCATGGCGCATTCGTCTTGATGCTTCCCGGCTTCGTATGACTTCTTGTAACGTGGTAACCCAGATGCCTCAAGGCACCGCGAAGAGCGTTCTCGTGCGGTGTTACACAATGAACGACTTTGGCTAGAACTGACGGGAGGAATAAGAATGGCATTGGTTCAAGTGCGGCTGGATCGTAACGCTTCGTTTTGCTTGACGCGGTAGGTGATTTAGGGTCCTCTTCTTCTGGAATCATTTCTTCGAGTGCGACGGTCAGCATGCCTTGAATTCTCTCAGTCGTTTGGTACGTTTCCTTGGATACATTTGGCAATGAGTCCAGAATCCTCTGGATGAATTTTGGGGAATGAATCGGGCCTCCATACATAGGGCCCGCTACATGCGTCCTCATACCACAATGCTCGCAACTGTTACCCATGGCTGGAGCCTGTCCAAACACATGTTTCCAAAAATGGTGTTTGCCATCTTTTCCTTCAGTCAACTTATTTCTAGCAATTGTATATGCAGACCAAGCTCCGCAACCGGTGTCGCAAGTATGGACAATCATGGTTTTCCCTGCAAGAAATTTCACATCAGCCGGTGACTTGTGGATGCGCACGAAGACCCGAGCGTAAAAGTCAATGGATAGAGAAAGCAATGGTTCAATCGCCAGTCCGTATTTTGCCGCTGCTGTTGCGATTGAATGGAGAATAAGGCGTAAGCCGGCTTCATGTGACGATACGCCTTTCAGGGGGAGACCTCCGTATAGAGAGAATGATTTCTCGGGATAGCCGTTTGAAGCCCAGACACCGGCATCGGTACAAGTTACACAGAGAAGTCCTCCTTCATCACGTACAGATTGTACAGCCGCATCTAAAAATGGAACTGCAGTTCCGTATGGATCGAGATCAATTACATCGTATTTCCGACTAGAAATCGGATTTCCCTTAGCATCCTTGCAATGATCGTCAACTAGTGAGTACATATGAGCGAGTGCATTCCCAGTAACCGTTTTAATCTTATCTTCAAGCTTATTGTGCTTGACATTAAGTTGAATCGACTTTGTAGCTTCTGGTAAGAGGTCGTTCGCAGTGATCGAAGTTGAAAAAGGGATTTCCTTTGCATATCGTAAGGCCCGAAGACCAGTAGCAGACAGAGCATCGAGTATTGTAAATGATGGCGTTTTAGGCTGCTTGGGGGTGACATCCTCTTTATTATGTTCTGTGATTGTCGCTGCTTCAATAGTTTCCGAATCGATTTTGGCAGCCTTTGGATTAGCGCCAGGATTGTCCAGTTCTGGTGCAGCATGTTGTCCCCCCAGCAGCTTGGTTCCAAGAACATTTGCAGATTCAGAATTATTCTCCGATATATCTTCCCTTGTTATGCCAACGTTTGAAATCTGGTCTTCAGATGTCGGCATGTCCTGAATCTTCCCGGCCTTCCTTGGGCCTTCCCTGTTCTGCCCATCTTCCTCACGCTTACGTTTTTTCTCCTTCCTCGCATTATTTCTTTGAACAGTGCGCTCGATTTTCATCCGTTTGTTCTCTATCACCTCTTCCCCATATGCCTTGATTGCTAACACACTCAAATCACGATTGAATTGCTGAATTGGATTGTAGAAAACAGATTGCGACTGATTCTCGCCCTTTGGGGTTGTCTGAGGGGTCTTCGAGGCTTCAGCAGGTATGAGGATATATGCAAGACCTTCTCTAATTGTGGTGTAATCTTGGCCATTGTGACGGATGTTTTGGTTTACAGCTGGTGAGGATGTGAGGTCGCTGGCAGCCATGGTGGTTGTAGAGAGGAATCTGTGAGTGGGCCTGAATGTAATTGGAATCGCATCAAATGCCACACGCCAACTGGTGGACAAACAAATTGTTTTACTAATTATCGTCATGCGTGGCCGCAGAATCTGACGAGGCCATTCAGTGAATGATTGAAGTCAAATTTATTGCAAGGCTGAGGTAGAATTATTTCCGCCAGGATACACCGCCTTGGTCGGATGGAATACGAGCAGCTTTTTACGACAAAGTGACTCAGGCATTAGAGGGATTTCGCAACTTCTGACGGTTGACTGACTCGAACCTGACTACTACCAAATTAGGCAATAGTACACCCCACTTTAATTCCGCTCAATTATCCGTCAATAATACTTGAGGTTTCCGCACCTTTATTTTGAATCAAAATTGACTGAACTTTGACGCTCCCAAATTAGGTATAATCCAATCATTAGCGTGGAAAAGATTTATATGTGATTCTATAGTAGTATATTATTGATTGTACGATATAACGTGGTTGTACACCGAGTCGGACACGACACCGAGTCGGACACTTTTCCCCACATTTTACCTTATTAACTTTA